>CM054125.1:114846728-114999228 GCA_028751855.1 Ambrosia trifida | reverse complement strand
TAATGATAATTACAACTCCCCACCCCACCCACCCATAGACTAATAGGGACCATATTCACGTGTTGAACATAGACCCATCTTGATACGACAAAAAGCTGAAAAATATGAGAGAAACATGAACTCGAACGCGACAAGCGTCTTCGTCTACTTTATTAATGACCAACAAAATGTTTATTAATAATAAGAGGACTAACAACATATTAGCCCACACCAAAGTACATGATACAAAACAAAATTTAAACGCCCATAGCTGACACTTCAAAACTACACCAATGCTCCAACGTCATACCTTGGATTCTCGACTAATTTCTAACCCAAAGAAAACCAACATGTTTAATCACCCCTTTATCTGCTTTAAGCTAATTTGTTTCCAATTGACAAACGTTTTTGTGGGTTGACATAAACACAACATGTTTAGCGTATTAAAACATGTATTATTTTTGGCATATTGGTACTATAAAAATTTATCATAAGAGTACGAGTATGTATAAAACAATAAAACATGATGCTCGTTGTAAAACATATTAAGTTTAAAATAAAATACAATTGAAATAACATGATGCAACAATTTGTATTTGGTAGACTAGGGTTCACACTTCTGAAAGGGGTGGCAGCACAGCTTGTTGTCTGTCTACTTTCTATTTTGATGTAACTTGGCAAATTTAAGAAAATAACTTATTACATCTAAAAAAAATTGAAATGTATATTAATACAAATCGGTTAAACGGGTCGTTCTGTAAACCAACTAGTTTGACCAGAACCAGACCCACGTACTTACATATCTTCACGAGCTTGACCCAAAACTAACCCAAACTCGTGTATAGTATATTCAAACCTGCGAATTTTGTATTACATCCGTATTTTGTTTTATTGTCGTAAAGAAATTCACTTTGGAAGTATAGTTTTAAAATTCCCCAGGTTATAAGTAGATATTTTCTTCTTTTACATTACTTTTATACTTTTTGTCACCTTTGTTCTTTAGTCCACTTAATCAAAGATTATGCTACAAATTAAGAAAAAAAGTTACATTATTGATTAAGGGATATGTTCTTATCACACAGACTAATCAAATCATTGGCAAAACATTATATAAAGATAGAAAAAAGCCATTGATGATTAGCAAGCTGCTGCTGTGTCGCCTTTTATCTAAATTCTTGTCAAAAAGAAGTTCAAAAAATAACAAAAATAATGTAAACGAATCGAACGAATTAATACGAAGGACGACAAGAATCATTCAAAACTAATATAAAAATGCAAGCCTGTAAAGAAGTTCCCTGTAGCTTGTTCATTAATCCTAAAACCTGATTTTAAGCCTATTGTCTAACCTCAGGCCAGTGGGGATTATGCCCTCAATCTCACTCTAAAGCTAAATATCCCCTCCTGAATAGTTAACAAAGGGCATCCTCTCTGCCTTTAGGTATATAGAATAGATGTCTATTTGATGCAAAGTTGTTTCAATATATGCTACATTAAGCATAATTGAATGATCAACTGGTGATAATGATGTTAAATCTCTCTTTTTAATAAGGCTTTAACTATCGCGACTTGCAAAACAACGGTATAAGTAGTGGTTTTGACCATTAGGTCTCGAGCGGTTGAAAGTGGGCACCTAAGAATGCTTGAAAGAAAGTATAAAAGCAATGAAACAAGTGTACGTTTATAGGTAGTCTGATCTTTATGTGTAGGTATAGACCGATCTAAAAGGGGTCGTTGATTCTTCGATCAACTACTCGGGTATCTAATATTATCACATTCATGAGTTTATCTTCTAAAGTTGAAGTGAACATATAAAAATTTTTGGTTGTAATTTGTATCTCCTAGTTTTTAACTTACTCGTTTAACTTAGGGTGTTAAAATATTACGCTTTTAGTAATATTATAAATTTATAATTGTAGTTTATATTTTCAAAGATGTAACAACTGAAGTCTAAAATTTTGTCGTTTAAAATGAAATCCGTATTGATCCATATCTACAAAAACTTGTAGATGGAACATATGAATAACAAAAAAGTAATATAAAATACCACAATCAGGACTTGCAAATAAGATAAAAATGAAAATTCAGAAGATGAAACAAAACAAAGGTGAAATAATACCAAATAATGAGGAAACGAATTGAGAAGAAATGAAATAACTAGGGCTTGAAAAAATATTAAAATAAAAAACATACTGTCGAAAGAGTGATAGATTCAATATTATTTGAAACTATAATAAACAAAAAAAAACATACTATGGATTGATCTTATGAAGAAATCTCTCAAATATTAGAGCTCTAAGAAGACAAATGGAGGAAAATGAAAAAAAAAAAACATGTATGTAGTTGGTTACTTGATTTAATAAAAAAAAAAAAAGTTTTGTTATTAATTTTCAACTAATGTGTTTTATTGGAGAATATGGAGAAAAATTGAAAAGAATAGGAGTTGATGCCAAGTGTCACAAGGAAGAGGAGCCAAAATTGAAAAATCAAGAATGAAATGACAGGTGACACAAGAGAGCTTTTGTTTATTAGTTGTTATAGATAGATAATCTTTTATCTTTATTATTACGTTATGATAAATAGTTATGGATAATATATAAGCTAATTTATTAATTTATAATTTTTGCCAATATCTTTATTACTACTTTACTATATAATAAATAAAAAATTTACAATTATCTTACTTCTCTATCATATAAAATAATAATATTATTAAATACTAATTTCACGTTTATCTCTTATTTATTTAATATTTATTTTATTAACTAATTCTTATTACATTTCCACTTATTAATAATTTTTAATATTTCTTTGATCCAATATCATGCAATATTAAATTTTCTAACCTAATAATAAATAAAAAAAACCCTAAAAACTCAATTTACCATATTCCTTACAAACACATCTCTCCACACTACACAAGTAATGGACTCCATTACTAGGCCTATAAACGAACCGAACGTTCATGAACTGTTCGGTGGGAAGTTCGTTTATATTCGTTTATTTAGATAAATGAACGAACAGAAACACAATTTTTTGTTCGTTTAATTAAACGAACGAACATGAAAACACGTTTTATTCGTTCATTTATGTTCATGAACGTTCGTTTATGTTCGTTTAATTAAACTTTACTTTATTTTTAGTATCTATTTCTCTTTGGTTAAGTAACCTTAATTCATATTATATTATATACAATATATTTGATACGTTCTAAAATATAATCCTAACCTTAATATTTTAAACATATCAGCCGCTTTCCACACTTCACAGCCCTACCTCCCTTCTTCTCCACACTTCACAACCCTACTAATTTAGATTTTGTTTTGGTTGCATTGTGATGTATTAGATTTGGTTGAATTGTGATTAATCATTATTAAACTTGTTTTTGTTTGTCTTCATTAATGTTCGTTTATGTTCATTTGCGTTCGTTTATGTTCATGAACTGTTCATTTAGGTTTTAAATGGACGAACATAAACGAACACGACAAATTTCTTAATGAACGAACACGAACACAAAAATGCGTTCGATTATGTGTTCGTGTTCATGTTCGGTTAAAATTAAATGAACAAACAAGAACACGCCTGTGTTCGTGTTCGTTCGGTTTGTTTACAAGCCTATCTATTACTATCATATGCACCACATCCCTCACCGGTGGCCTTAACTAGTTTATCTTAATACAAATTGATAGACCCAACTACCGAATCACTAAGTTTGCATAAGTGTTTTGACTAATAACCCGTAGGATAACTGGTCCCCGATTGTCCAGATCATTACTTCGTATGTTTGAAAATGTAATTGAATGTTATCCTGACTCACTAGACAGACCCGATATCCTATTGGTGACCCGTTATACTAGTTGATCAAGTACATATAGTTTACACACAAGAATCACACATAAAACACTTACTATGCATAAAAAATCACGTCCATGCAGTCGTGGGGTAGAATCGGTGCAATCCCTAGTTGTTCGACCTAATCATAGGTTGAATGGGTGTTTTGATGTTGGTTCGACCTTCTGTCACTTGGTTCGACCCCTCGAAAGGGCGAACCAAAAACTCATTCGACCCAATTGCTGCAGAAACTCATAAAACACATCAAATCTCATCAAAACAGTCCGAGAACATCACGAAACATCATAAATCACAGCAGTTGATATTCTCTAATCTATCCGCATAAAACCCTACCAATTATGTCCCGAAATCCGTCCGTTTCATGAAGGAATCACAACTTACCCAAAATGGCAAATTATGGAAATGTCACATTACTGCATGTAATCTTTACCCAAAATAGAAACTTATCAATTCTAACCTTACGAACAGATTATTATGCACGGATTAATCATGTATAGCAAACCCCCAATCATATCATCCTTAATACCAATAAGAACAAACCCTAGATCTAGCATTAAACCCCAAAAATGGATAAAACATCATCAATCATCAATTACACCCTATAATAATCATAAATCATCATCTAAAACAGTCATCGATCATTATCATATCATCTATTCATCATTCAAACATCATATAACACATAACAACTCATTTATCACCATTAACATAAGGATTTTTGTATGGAAACTCATTATAAATGAAAAGGTTTTGTTTAAAAAGGTGTTAAAGGTTTTTATCCATGAAAACATGTTTGAATCAGATCTGGACACTTAGGGTTTGATAAAAACAAATGAAAATTGATTAAAATGTTTTGGATGAAGAACACACATTGAATCTTCTCTTGTTTATCTTATAGAATGTGTTTCTAGGTTAGGATCTGAAAAATGAGGTCAAAATATCCACTTTACAGGTTTGGGGTTGAGAGAGAGCACTTGGAGGCGAGTTAGGGTTGTGAAATGATGAAAAAGTTTCAAAGTATGGTATTTATAGTCAGTTTCGGGTCACACCCTCGCAGGGTCGAACCAAGGTCCATTCGACCTCATCATAGGTTGGACCAGTGACCATGAGGTCGAACCAAAACCCTGCAAATTCAATTTCTATGATTTTGTCGTTTTAATCCGTTTTAACACATGTTAACACATTCTAACACATGAACATGCAATCCTAACATATGTTAAGTAAATCTAATCACATAAACACGTATTTACACATTGCATATCATATATAGAACATTTCATGCTCGACACTTAATTCAACTATGCAAGTTCACCAACAACGGGACTCAAGACTCGTGTGTGCGTACGATACCCCACAATGATCATCCAAATCATTGAACACAAGACAATACGTAAGTGTAAACTAACTTAACTGACCTAGTCAAGTATGTTAAGCAAATATTTTTGCTAAGGTAGACTTATATGTTTGAAAAATATTACCATGAGTTTGCCGAGTGTCACAAAATGGCAACACATGAACTCTTTGGCAGCAATGGCAGCAGATAAACTCCTTGGGCAACAATGGCAGCAGATGAACTCGTTAGGGTGGGTGAAGGCGATGGTGCTGTAGGAGGAGGACTGTGCAGGGGATGGTTTGGGTAGGCGGAGGTTGTCGGGGTGATGGGGGAAACGATGGTTGTTGAGGGTGACGAGTGGAGATGGTGTTGTTTTAGATCTACTGTGTTGGGGTGACGGCCGGAGATGGTGGTTGTAGGGGTGATGGGGGAAACGATGGTTGTTGGGGGTGACGAGGGAGACGGTGGTTGTTGGGGGTGACCGGAGGAGATGATAGGGGTGATCTATCACAAGAAGAAGAAGAAGAAGAAAGGGGGGGGGTCTGTCACCAGAAGAAGAAGAGGGGGTGTTTGGGATTTGGGATTTATAATAATAGTAATAATAATAAGTTTCAAAAAAGTCCCTTAAGTTTAGCTTTTTACATTTTTGCCACGTAGACTATCCCTTAAATTTAGGTTTTTACATTTTTGCCACGAAGACTAACCAGGTTAGACCTCTGTTAGTTTGGGGGTGATGGAACAAAATAAGTTGCAAGTTGGGAGTGCTAATGGCCAAAGTGAAAGTTGGGAGTATTATCCGCCAATAGGTGAAAGTTGGGAGTATTTAAATCCATTTCCCCCTTTGTTTTTTGGTTTGTTTGTTTATTTTTTAGAAAATTATTTATTGGTTTATGGTTTAGATTTATAGTATAATTAAGGTTGAGTTAACTGTTGGTGTGTCGAATTGGTACTTTTCGAGTTTTGAATAAGCTTGAACTTTAATTTGATTTCTTTTCAAGCATATAAGGAGACCGCTTATGAACGACCTTATATCGCATTTATATGGGGTGTATGGGAGGGTGTTTTTGTAAACAGTACATGCGGTATGGTTATTTAGGAACTGACATTGAATATGTAAGTTATTAATTTTTTTTTTTGCTTTATTTTAAGCACTTTGATTTGAGGTTGTTATACTGTCAGAATTTGCAAATTTTTAGGTATTATTTTAATGGCATGGGATTTATAGGATTTGAAAAGTGAATCAATATTTCAGGTATCATATCCAATTGAAGAGGATGATAATTTGGATGAAGAGTTGCTAGAAGATCATATCTTATTGCGTTATTCAGCTGAAAAGAATGTTAATATTTTTATATATGTAGTTGTTTCCATGTATCACCCTGTGACACCCGGCATGTTCGGCTTAAACATATTAGTAACATCTAAGTCTACCTTAGCGAGAAACGTTTATAAACAAACTTAACTGGGTTAGTTGAGTCGGGTCAAGTTAGGATTGTCCAGGGTACAATGATCTGGAGGATCATTGGGAGTCGTTTTGGTAATACACTAGTACCGGGTTCCGTTGTTGGTGACATTACATGAACTAATTAAGTATATGTGTAGATTATGGGTCGTGTGGTGGATTATATACATAGATGTGTTTAAATGATGTGTAAATGATTATCTGTGCTTAAATGTGTTAAATATAGACTAAGGATGCATGCTTATGTGTTAAGATGTGTTAGAATGCGTTAAACATGACAAACTGGAAAACTAGTTAAAAAGGAGTCTTGGTTCGACCACTTCGAGTGGTCGAAGGAGATGAAAGTGACTGGTTTGACCCTTGTAAGTGGGCGAACCAGGGAAGTGGAATTTGAGGAATTCCCTTCGACCAAACAGGGCTCATTCGACCCTGTGAAAGGGGCGAAGGAGACCACCTTCGACCAATGAATTGGGGCGAAGGAGAATTAGTATAAATACCAACCTTTGTCATTTTTCATCATTTCACAAACCCTAACCGTCCCAAAACGCTCTCAAACGATCTTAAACACTAAGGAAGGAGTTTTTGCTCTTCCTTTTCATAATCTAACCCATCGACAACCTCTAAACAAGAATCCAAGGTGTGTTCATAATCCTAAACCTTTTTAAAAGCATTTTAATTCGTTTTCATCTAACCCTAATTGTCCGGATCTGTTCTAAGGGTATTTTCATGATTAAAAACCTTTTAAACATCTTTATAAATCAAAACATGATCATTTAACATAGGTTTTCATGATGAATAACATATGTAAATTGTGTATTATGTGGTGTTATGTGTTGTTCAATGATTTGCTGCTATATCTATGATAGAAACATGATATAGGATTGTTATTAATGTTGGAATATTGTTGTCTAGGGTTAGGATTGGATATATTTATATTTGGGGGTTTTATTGGATTAATACTTGATGTATGAATATTTATGATCAATAGAATGAATAAGAAAGATCGGATAATCGACAAACTGAGTATTTTAAGCTAAGCATGAATCGATTTCAAAAGTTTCCAAATTGGGTAAATTATTCATGCATGAAAGTGATGTTTCCATAATCTTTACCATTTTGGGAAAGGGCTGAAACGGACGTATTATCGGGGGAAATCGATGGGGTTTTGTAGGAATAAGTTATCTATGCTTGACTGCTGTGATTGATGATTTTTCTAGTCGTTTTGAGTGTGTTTGAAGCGTTTTTAGGAAAAATTATACAACAGGGGCGAACCTGGCCTCCTTCGACCAATCGAAGGTGCGAAGGAGGGATCCAGGGTCGAACCTGGGTTTTTATTGGACGAATGTGATAAAACGGGCGAAGGAAGCATCAAACGGTCGAACGTGATGTAAAAGGTGCGAAGGAGACTTAAAACTGACTGGTTCGACCGTTCTGATGCAGAAATGAGATTTTTGATACAAACTAAGTGTTTTATGCTTGAACCTTGTGTGTAATCTATGTGTACTTGATTAGTTAGGGTAATGGGTCACCAACGGGATGTCGGGTCGGTCTAGTGTGTCGGTTAAACATTTAAACACGTTTTAAAACATACTTGGTTACGATCTGGACAATCAGGGACTAGATAACCTTATGGCTATTAGTCGGAACACTTATGTGAACATTTTGATAGATCTCCGGTAGAGGGATTATCAAGGGCTAAACATCTTTACTTATATTTGAAGAACGCTACTTAAGGTGAGTTCACGGCCCCACTATTACTGTTTTAACTTTTGGGGGAGAAAACATGCGCTAAACGGTTTTGGTAACTTATGTCATACTATGGTTTTAACTTTATATTGCTATACGATCTTTTGGAAAGTCCCGGGGGAAACCATGAATGTGCAGGGATGCACAACGGGGGAAATGTGGATAGATCTATTGGGTGTGACCTGCCCCACTCGTCGGCTTGGAGGGCCGGACGGGTGCATATTGTCTCGAACAGGTACATTGGTATCATGCTGAACATACGGGCTGCTTAAACATGCTGAACATTGCTAAACGTGTCTAGTAATGGTTTCCAATCGTAGTAGTAATAAAACATACGCCTAGCTAGCGTACTTGGTAACATTGATATAGTATGGACATGGTAACACTTTGGTAACATTTTGAACAAACCTGTGAACTCACCAGCATTATATGTTGACATCTTTTTGGCATGTTTTTCTCAGGTCGCTAAGGTAGCAATGAACGGAACTAGGCGCACGGGTCTGCATTTGGCGTCTAGGCATAGTTGCACGTTTTGTAATAAAAGTATTTTGAACAACTTTTGAGATGATTGCATAGCTGATTAAATGCTACTTAAACGCTTCCGCTTGTTAAATTAATGGTTATGTCTATTTACGTTTTCATATAGAGTTGTTTATTGTGATCGTTGACTTGGATCCTGGTTTGTCATGCGCCTCGCGGTAAAACCCCGCAAGTGGAAATTTGAGGGTGTGACAGATTGGTATCAGAGCCAATGGTTATAGTGAACTAGGACTGCATGTAGAGTCTGGTCTATAGCCGGGTCGCACACACTAGACGGTCACATACTTTGGGTCTATTAGTGGGATACGTACTAACGTTGTCGGGGTGTCCTTACATCATCATCATGTTTCTCCGTTACATCATCCGCTTTTATTTGGGTTCTTACCTACTCTTGTCTTCTTCTTCTGGATTGAAGAAGGAGGGGTTGACTTGTTCTAGCACACACATGCCTTCTTACACTTGCACCTATCGTCACACGTTACTAGGTGATGATACTCAGTGACTGGGGTCTGGATTAGGGGTACATCTGGAGGACCATGTAGAGCAGTTTATCATTTCGGGTGCACACGAAATAATAAACTGGAATGCATGAAAATCCCGATGGACTTCGAGTTTGGATGTATAGTCCTGGATTTGTCCCTAGGTTAACTCTTGTAAATTTCTAGTGGTTGACACTGGAAGTGACTCTGAATCCCTCGATTTCTTGATTTGTTAGATCATGTCTGGTGCTCGCGGTGGTGGACGTCGTGGTGGTGGCGGTGGCCGTGCTGGCGGTGGTGGTCGCGCTGGAGGCGGTGGTCGTGGTAACATCAACATGACCCAAGCTGAACTGAATAACTTGCTACAGCAGCAAGTGAACATGGCTATGGCTAATTTCCAGGCTGGGATTAATGCCATGGGTGGTGAGTTGATTTCTGTCGACCTTGCCTCATTTTTGGGTTTCGTGTCCTTTCGTTTGTGTTTTACTCGTGTACCGTGTTTCAGGTGTTGGTGCCAATCCACCCCCACCTCAGTGCTCTTATAAGAAGTTTCGGGACTGTCAGCCCCATAACTTTGCTGGAACTGAGGGAGCGGTGGGACTGCTCCGATGGCTGGAGAAGGTGGAATCTGTGTTTGTTATGTGTAACTGTCCTGCTGGGGACCGGGTGAAGTATGCTACTGCGACATTTGAGGGGCCTGCATTGTCGTGGTGGAATGCTACTACTCAGAACGTGGGACTAGGGGAGGCTATTGCTATGCCTTGGGCGGAGTTTGTGCAGCTTTTGAGAGGTGAGTACTGTCCGAGGGAGGAGATACAGAAGTTGGAGCATGAGGTCTGGAGTTTCAAGATGGTTGGGTCTGAGATTGAGGAATACACTGTGAGGAGGAATGAGCTGGCGGTGTTGTGCCCTGATTTGCACACACCCGAATACAGGAGGATCGAGCACTATGTGTCTGGACTAGTGCCCGAGATTGCTGGGTTGGTAGCTGCTGGGAATCTTCCCACTATTGCTGAAGTTGTCCGATCAGCTCATCGGATGACTAACCTGAAGGTGGCGGAAGGCGTTTTGCCACCCAAGGGTGCTACTGTGAAGGTTGCTGAGGGGAACAAGAGGAAGTGGGAGAGTGTGGGGAAGAGTGTGGTGCCAGCTCAGCCGGCGAAGAAGTTTGAGTCATCTGGGTCTTCTTCTGGGTCGAAGACGGGTGGGTATGTTGGGAAGCATCCCAAGTGTAACAAGTGTGGTTTTCATCATTCTGGGAGTTGTGATAGGGCACGTTGTCATCGGTGCCATCAGTTGGGACACCATGCTAAGGATTGCAAGGTGGCACTCACCCCAACTCAAACTCCTGCGGCTACTCCTGCTCCTGCTGCTCACGGGACTCAGGGGAGGCAGGGGTGTTATCACTGTGGTGACACGGGACATTTCAAGCGTGACTGTCCCAAACTGAAGCAGGGCGATAATGGGTGGGGCGGGAACGGTAACGGGAACAATGGCGGCGGAGGCAGGACTGCACGTGCTTTCATCATTGGATCTGCAGAGGCTAGGCAGGATCCAGACACAGTTACCGGTACGTTCCTTCTTAATGATCGCTATGTTTCTGTCTTGTTTGATTCTGGTGCCGATAAGAGTTTCGTATCTTTGGATATTAGTCGATTGCTAGATATAGTACCCACACCTTTAGAGGCTAGGTACTTAATAGAATTGGCTGATGGTAAGAAAATCGAAGCGACACACACCCTTAGGGAATGTCGCTTGGAACTGCCGGGTTTGTCTTTCCCCATTAACCTTATGCCGGTACCTCTGGGTAGTTTTGATGTCGTGGTTGGCATGGATTGGTTATCGTTGTATCGCGCGGAGATCGTTTGTTTTGACAAGGTTATTCGGATCCCTCTCCCTGATGGAGAGATTCTTTCGGTTCTTGGCGAGAAAAGCGGTGCTCCGCTGAGTATCATTTCTAGCATGAAAGCCCGTAAGTATCTTCGGAAGGGCTGTTCGGCCATTCTGGCACTTGTTAACGTTTCTACTGACGATGAGAAGAAGATCGAGGATATCCCGGTGGTTCGTGACTTCTCTGATGTGTTTCCTGATGATTTACCTGGTCTTCCTCCCCATCGTCAGGTTGAGTTTGGTATTGATCTCACTCCGGGCGCAGCTCCTATTGCCCGAGCTCCATATCGTCTTGCACCTCCTGAGATGCAAGAGTTGTCCAGCCAGTTACAGGAACTCTTGGAAAAGGATTTCATTCGACCGAGTTCTTCCCCGTGGGGAGCTCCTATTTTGTTTGTGAAGAAGAAGGACGGAAGTCTTCGCATGTGTATTGATTATCGTGAGCTGAACAAAGTGACCATCAAGAATCGTTATCCTCTTCCTCGCATTGATGATCTCTTTGACCAGCTTCAGGGCTCCAGTTACTATTCGAAGATTGATTTGCGGTCCGGTTATCACTAGTTGCGCGTCAGGGAAGCTGACATTCAGAAGACTGCTTTTCGCACTCGTTATGGCCATTTTGAGTTCTTGGTCATGCCTTTCGGTCTCACTAACGCACCGGCGGTATTCATGGATCTGATGAACCGCGTTTGCAAACCTTACCTTGATAAGTTCGTCATCGTGTTCATTGACGACATTCTGATTTACTCCAAGAACAAGGCGGATCATGAGGAGCATCTGCGGTTGGTATTGGAACTTTTGAGACAGGAGGAGTTGTATGCTAAGTTCTCAAAGTGTGATTTCTGGTTACGTGAAGTTCAATTCCTAGGACATGTGGTAAATGAACTGGGAATTCATGTCGATCCGGCTAAGATCGAAGCTATTAAAGACTGGGAAGCACCAAAGACGCCAACTGAGGTGCGGCAATTCCTAGGTCTTGCGGGCTACTATCGTCGTTTCATTGAGGGATTTTCAAAGATCGCTCAACCCCTCACTGCTCTTACCCAGAAGGACCGAAAGTTCGACTGGGATGAACCACAAGAATCAGCATTTCAGATGCTGAAGCTTAAACTTTGTTCTGCACCTATCTTATCCCTACCTGAGGGTACGGATGATTTCGCTGTGATGCTTCTATTCGTGGTCTCGGTTGCGTGTTGATGCAGCGCGGGAAGGTAATTGCTTATGCTTCTCGTCAACTCAAAGTTCATGAGAAGAACTACACTACTCATGACTTGGAACTGGGTGCGGTAGTCTTTGCGTTGAAAATCTGGAGACATTACTTGTACGGTACCAAGTGTGAAGTATATACCGATCACAAGAGTCTTCAGCATATTTTCGACCAGAAGGTGTTGAACATGCGGCAGCGTCGCTGGGTTGAACTCCTAAACGATTATGACTGTGCCATCAAATACCATCCTGGCAAGGCGAACGTTGTGGCGGACGCCTTGAGCAGGAAGGAGTCTGCGAATCCTCGTCGCGTTCGAGCCTTACAGCTCACCATTCATTCGTCGTTGCCTGACCAAATCCGTTCTGCACAGTTGGAAGCCTTGAAGGAGGAAAACCTTAAGGCTGAAACTATGCATAGTGCTGACAAGCCTTGAGCTCAGGACCGATGGCTTACACTATTTTGCGGGACGTGTTTGGGTCCCATTGTTCGGGGGATTGCGCGAGCTTGTTTTGGACGAAGATCACAAATCCCGGTATTCTATTCACCCTGGCTCCGATAAGATGTATCAGGATTTGAAGATACTTTATTGGTGGCCGAACATGAAAGCTGACATAGCTTCTTACGTCAGCAAATGTTTGACTTGTGCTAAAGTCAAGGTGGAGTATCAGAGGCCGTCTGGTCTCCTGCAACAACCAGAGGTTCCAGAATGGAAGTGGGAACGAATCACGATGGATTTTGTCACCAAGCTGCCAAGGTCACCTAGTGGTTATGATATGACCTGGGTGATTGTTGACCAGCTGACAAAATCGGCGCGTTTTATACCTATTAAGGAAACCGATGGACTCGAGCGGTTGGCTCGACTTTACCTTAAGGAGGTGGTTGCTCGGCACGGGGTGCCTGTTTCTATTATCTCTGATCGTGATTCTCGTTTCGCTTCGCGTTTCTGGAAGGCTCTGCACAAGGCTTTGGGTACTCAGTTGGATATGAGTACGGCTTATCATCCGCAAACTGATGGACAGAGTGAGCGGACGATTCAAACCTTGGAAGACATGCTTCGGGCATGTGTTATCGATTTTGGCAAAAGTTGGGAGATCCATCTGCCGTTAGTGGAGTTCTCCTACAATAACAGCTATCACTCTAGCATCAAGGCAGCTCCGTTCGAGGCTCTTTACGGACGGAAATGTCGATCACCACTTTGTTGGGCCGAGGTGGGCGAGAGCCAGCTCACTGGTCCGGAACTCGTGTACGAAACTTCGGAGAAAATCGTACAGATCCGTCAACGTTTGGCTGCTGCACGGGATCGTCAGAAGAGCTATGCCGATCGCCGTCGAAAACCTTTAGAGTTCCAGGTTGGGGACAAGGTACTTCTGAAAGTTTCACCATGGAAGGGCGTCATACGCTTTGGAAAGCGTGGCAAGCTTAACCCTCGTTATGTCGGACCGTTCGCAATCCTGGATCGGATTGGACCGGTGGCATACAGACTTGACTTACCGGCGGAGCTCGGTAGTGTACACAACGTCTTCCATGTGTCTAACTTGAAGAAGTGTTTGGCTGTTGAATCTCTCATTGTACCACTGGAAGAGATCAAGGTTGATGATCGTCTTCGCATTGTGGAGGAACATGTCGAGATTCTCGACTACAAGATTCGTAGCCTTCGTCGGAGTAAAATCCGCATTGTTAAAGTCCGTTGGAACTCGAACCGTGGACCGGAGTTCACATGGGAACGGGAGGATCAGATGAAATCTAAGTATCCTCATCTCTTTCCGAAGCGCGCGTTTGAATCGAGGCATGTTACTGCTGAAGCGGAATGAATCTCGGGTCGAGATTCCTTTCAACGTGGGGATGATGTGACATCCGGTAAGTTTCTTTTCGTTCTGTTCCTTTCGTTTCTTTCTTTTTGGGCTTTGCGCAATTTTCGGGACGAAAATTCTTTCAACGTGGGGATGATGTGACACCCGGCATGTTCGGCTTAAACATATTAGTAACATCTAAGTCTACCTTAGCGAGAAACGTTTATAAACAAACCTAACTGGGTTAGTTGAGTCGGGTCAAGTTAGGATTGTCCAGGGTACAATGATCTGGAGGATCATTGGGAGTCGTTTTGGTAATACACTAGTACCGGGTTCCGTTGTTGGTAACATTACATGAACTAATTAAGTATATGTGTAGATTATGGGTCGTGTGGTGGATTATATACATAGATGTGTTTAAATGATGTGTAAATGATTATCTGTGCTTAAATGTGTTAAATATAGACTAAGGATGCATGCTTATGTGTTAAGATGTGTTAGAATGCGTTAAACACGACAAACTAGAAAACTAGTTAAAAAGGAGTCTTGGTTCGACCACTTCGAGTGGTCGAAGGAGATGAAAGTGTCTGGTTCGACCCTTGTAAGTGGGCGAACCAGGGAAGTGGAATTTGAGGAATTCCCTTCGACCAAACAGGGCTCATTCGACCCTGTGAAAGGGGCGAAGGAGACCACCTGCGACCAATGAATTGGGGCGAAGGAGAATTAGTATAAATACCGACCTTTGTCATTTTTCATCATTTCACAAACCCTAACCGTCCCAAAACGCTCTCAAACGATCTTAAACACTAAGGAAGGAGTTTTTGCTCTTCCTTTTCATAATCTAACCCATCTACAACCTCTAAACAAGAATCCAAGGTGTGTTCATAATCCTAAACCTTTTTAAAAGCATTTTAATTCGTTTTCATCTAACCCTAATTGTCCGGATCTGTTCTAAGGGTATTTTCATGATTAAAAACCTTTTAAACATCTTTATAAATCAAAACATGATCATTTAACATAGGTTTTCATGATGAATAACATATGTAAATTGTGTATTATGTGGTGTTATGTGTTGTTCAATGATTTGCTGCTATATCTATGATAGAAACATGATATAGGATTGTTATTAATGTTGGAATATTGTTGTCTAGGGTTAGGATTGGATATATTGATATTTGGGGGTTTTATTGGATTAATACTTGATGTATGAATATTTATGATCAATAGAATGAATAAGAAAGATCGGATAATCGACAAACTGAGTATTTTAAGCTAAGCATGAATCGATTTCAAAAGTTTCCAAATTGGGTAAATTATTCATGCATGAAAGTGATGTTTCCATAATCTTTACCATTTTGGGAAAGGGCTGAAACGGACGTATTATCGGGGGAAATCGATGTGGTTTTGTAGGAATAAGTTATCTATGCTTGACTGCTGTGATTGATGATGTTTCGAGTCGTTTTGAGTGTGTTTGAAGCGTTTTTAGGAAAAATTATACAACAGGGGCGAACCTGGCCTCCTTCGACCAATCGAAGGTGCGAAGGAGGGATCCAGGGTCGAACCTGGGTTTTTATTGGACGAATGTGATAAAACGGGCGAAGGAAGCATCAAACGGTCGAACGAGATGTAAAAGGTGCGAAGGAGACTTAAAACTGACTGGTTCGACCGTTCTGATGCAGAAATGAGATTTTTGATACAAACTAAGTGTTTTATGCTTGAACCTTGTGTGTAATCTATGTGTACCTGATTAGTTAGGGTAATGGGTCACCAACGGGATGTCGGGTCGGTCTAGTGTGTCGGTTAAACATTTAAACACGTTTTAAAACATACTTGGTTACGATCTGGACAATCAGGGACTAGATAACCTTATGGCTATTAGTCGGAACACTTATGTGAACATTTTGATAGATCTCCGGTAGAGGGATTATCAAGGGCTAAACATCTTTACTTATATTTGAAGAACGCTACTTAAGGTGAGTTCACGGCCCCACTTTTACTGTTTTAACTTTTAGGGGAGAAAACATGCGTTAAACGGTTTTGGTAACTTATGTCATACTATGGTTTTAACTTTATATTACTATACGATCTTTTGGAAAGTCCCGGGGGAAACCATGAATGTGCGGGGATGCACAACGGGGGAAATGTGGATAGATCTATTGGGCGTGACCTGCCCCACTCGTCGGCTTGGAGGGCCGGGCGGGTGCATATTGTCTTGAACAGGTACATTGGTATCATGCTGAACATACGGGCTGCTTAAATATGCTGAACATTGCTAAACGTGTCTAGTAATGGTTTCCAATCGTAGTAGTAATAAAACATACGCCTAGCTAGCGTACTTGGTAACATTGATATAGTATGGACATGGTAACACTTTGGTAACATTTTGAACAAACCTGTGAACTCACCAGCATTATATGTTGACATCTTTTTGGCATGTTTTTCTCAGGTCGCTAAGGTAGCAATGAACGGAACTAGGCGCAGGGTCTGCATTTGGCGTCTAGGCATAGTTGCACGTTTTGTAATAAAAGTATTTTGAACAACTTTTGAGATGATTGCATAGCTGATTAAATGCTACTTAAACGCTTCCGCTTGTTAAATTAATGGTTATGTCTATTTACGTTTTCATATAGAGTTGTTTATTGTGATCGTTGACTTGGATCCTGGTTTATCATGCGCCTCGCGGTAAAACCTCACAAATGGAAATTTGAGGGTGTGACACACCCCTAGGAGTTATAGGTTTAACTAAGTTTAAACACATTTGTTGTGATTTTGACGGGTATAAGATAGGTTAGTGTTATGAATAAATCCTTTTAAAGATATGTTATTTTCATGTATGTGTTATTTGAAGATTGTTTTGGATACAAAACTGAAATAAAATTCTTTGAAACACTTTATAAGCGTATGATATTAAAACTTACAATTCATAACCGGCATTCAAATGAGGTATATGAATTATAGATGCTAATCAATTGGATTATTTTTCATATAATATACGTGGTTAGTTTGCTTTTCTAATATACATTTTTGTTTGTATTCATATTAGATTTGTCTATATTCCGGGAGATAATGTCCTAATTGTATATTAATATTTAGAAAAGAAAAAAAACTAAAATGCGATACTTCTTATTTTATGATATTGTAGCATATTATTTGATGAGATGACACATTTCGACCCACCAAATCTTTTAGCAGCCTTATTTGATAAACAAAGTTGATAATTATTCGTTATTAGATTACTTGTAACAAATGCAATTCTGATTTACTCTTTAGCAATATATAAGGTTCAATGTACCTAGGCCCCTTGTAGTTAGTGCCTTAAAAAGGAATGATTTTTCATGCCAAATAACAACAAATTTAAACTTCAGCTTCAGTTATAACTAGTAATATGATGATGGTGGGTGATGCGTTGTGGGTCCTTTGCAAACAATAAAATTATTAGTCTAAGCGTTATTTCATCCATTACATATGAAAACGCATGTTTCGACATACTCGACTCAGTTCAATATAACCTATATAAGCATTGTGGTGAATTAAAACGTAAAGTAAATCGAATTATATATAAGCATTGTGGTGAATTAAAACGTAAAGTAAATCGAATTATACCATACAATTATAGGTCAATTATAAAATGAAAACCCGTTTGAGTTGAGAAAATCCTTGAAAACCCATGTAAATTTTTTTTTATTTGAAAAAAATAACAAATGTAAAACATATGTTTGTAAGCGTTTTGGAACAAAAAAGTAAAAAAAGCACCGATGGGATTTTTTTAAAAAAAATAAACAAAGTTGCTAAAAACATAGGTAAATAGCTGAAAACATATGTTTTTTTAGCAACTTTGTTTATTTTTTTTTTTAAAATCCCATCGGCGCTTTTGTTTTTTTTTTTGCCCAAAATGCTTAAAAACATGTATTTTACATTGGTTATTTTTTTCAAAAAAAAATAATGGTTTTTTACATGGGTTTTCAAAGGTTTTCTCAACTCAAATGGGTGGGTTTCCAAAATATCCTTTCCACACACATATATATATATATATATATATATATATGCTAAGTATCCTATGAAAACCCTCTTGAGTTGTGAAAACCCGTGAAAACCCTATGTAACAACATTGTTTTTTTCTAATTTTTTTAGAATAGCTTGTATACTTAATTTTATGAGTTTTGGCCCAAAAAAATCAAAAAAGCGCCGAATAGATTTTTTTTTTAAAATTACGTAACACAGATGTTACATATGTAACATTGCTGGCGTATGATAAAAAAATTACGTAACACATATGTGTAACAAATAATCTACTCGGCGCTTTTTTGATTTTTTTTTTGGCCAAAACTAATAAAATTGAATATAAAAGCTATTCTGAAAAAATCAGGAAAAAAAATGTTTTTACATAGGGTTTTCACAACTCGAGAGGGTTTTTAATTTAACCCAACCATATATATATATATATATATAGGGATGGGTTATTTTGAGAACCATGTTGAGTTGCGACAACCATAAGAACCATTGTGAGCCATTGATCTTATGAAATCAATGGTTAAGATTACATCTTAAGGGTTTTGTCTTCACATGATTAGGGTTTTGTCTTCACATGTTATTTTAAAAATAATAAAGTACAATTAGGGGTGTTTTAGTAAAAACACCATAGAAAGAGAAATAATTAATATAAAACTATACTAATTTTTTATTTAATTATTCAAAATATCATATTTTTTACTATATTTTATTTTTTAAATCCTTTGATTTTTTTAAAACAAATAATAACATAAATCTGACGAGGATAATTTACACTGGTGTAATTATTTACACCAGTGTAAATCTACCATGATTTACACTAGTGTAACTTACACCAGTGTTAATCTACCATGATTTACACTGGTGTAATTATTACACCAGTGTAATCCACCATGATTTACACTGCTGTAATTATTTACACCAGTGTAATCCACCATACACAAACCTGCTACACACAAAAACTCTAGTGTAAAAACCAAAACAAGCATCTATACATTCGTATTACACCACTGTAAATACCCTAAAAACATCTATACATTCGTATTACACCGCTGTAAATGCCCTAAAACATCTATACATTGGTATTACACCACTCTCATGCCCTAAAAAAACAAAACCAAACATTTATAAAAATCAAACTACACAATATTCTTATTAAAAAAAAACCCTTGCTGCAAAACACTTCATCATCATCATCCATGAAGAAACATCTTCTTCAAAACAACAACAAACAAATAATAATAATAATAATAATAATAATAATAATAATAATAATAATAATAATAATAATAATAATAATAATAATAAGAACATACCACCACTGCGTAATAATTATTTACATCAGTGACATCATCAATTAAAGGAGGTTGATGATAGTATGATACCACTTCAACATTCCAGTTAAACCACCATCCTGTTGCAACCATATTTAAGATATAATAATAATAATAATAATAATAATAATAATAATAATAATAATAATAATAACATACCACCACCATCTTCATCAGATCCACCACCGCTGAAACCCACCACGAACCACCGATGAAGAAACCCTACCACGAACCACCGCTGAAACCCCCCCCCCCTGAAACCCATCAACCACCACCAGCGACCACCCCCTGAAACCCATCGACCACCAGTGTAAATCACCGGACCACCACCCCAAGACCACCACCATTCAGATCCCCCAAACACCGCCCCTCAACCACCCATTCGAACCACCCCTGTACCATCTCCGGACCACCCTCCACCACCAACAGATCCCCTTCGCCATCTCCTCCACCCCCTGTTTTCGTCTCCACCATCCCACCACCATCTCCTCCACCCCTGGTTCGAACCACCCCTGTTTTCGTCTCCACCATTTGCCCTGAAAACCATCGCCCATTTTCAGATCTGTTTCGAAGCATCACCATCCCACCACGATCTGCATCATCGAGCGGCCATCCCCCCACCAGTGCGTTTGAGAGAGAGAGTGGAGAGAGAAGGTAGAGAGAGAGAGGGACGAGTGTGTTTGATAGAGAGAGAGTAGAGAGAGAAAGTAGAGAGAGAGAGGAGTGTGTGAGAGTGAGAGAGTGAGAGAGAGAGAGGTGGGTCTGAGGTTTTAAAAAGGGGCAGTTGGGGTGGGGTGGGGTTGGGGTGGGGTTAAATTACTATAATACCCTTTCATATTATAATGATAATAGGTATATGTGTCATCATGTTATTGGTTTAGAGTGGTTTTCATGGTTCTCTCAACTCAAAGGGGTTCTCACATGAACCCAATCCTATATATATATATAACATGTATAAAGAAAGAATTAACATGTGTAATCAAAAGGGCTTACTATAGCATAAAAAATAGAAACCATAAAAGGAAACAAGAAAACACATTCAAATCAATTGTTAATAATAACTGTTTTGCAAAGTGAAATGACCAAAGTCAGAAGGTGTAAAACATCAACTGCTTTGTTTTTAGTATATCAACAACAACAATGAAAACAATATTTTAATTGTAAATTTAGCCGTCTTGCGTTTCAAGGGGTCGAAATGTAGAGTAACTTGAATCTATTATGTGAAAAGGTAGATTAACTAGAATCATACATAAAATTAGGGCTGACAAAGTGTGTATACCTGACCTTTTAAGACACGAACCTGTTAAGATACGAACACGACATAATCACATATCGTGTTATTCTTTTCATACCCGAACACGAACCTGTTTATACCTGGTTAACACGATAAGACACGATAATACCCGACACGATAATACTTGTTTATACCATGTTAATACGATAAGATACGATCTGTTTTTCCAAATCCGACACGTTAAATGGGTACCGCCAAGCATTAAAAAGATAGAATTCCAACTAGTAAAAACATATAACTCCAATAATCCACCCCCACAACCCATATTTTTTTTAAGTCTTAACAAATACTAAACAAATAAAAAAGTATTTAGCCTGTTTAAACACAAAAGTTAACAGGTATATTTCGTGTTTACCTGTTTAGGACATAAAACCTGTTAAGGTCATACATGTACCTGTTAAAATCGTGTAACTTTGTATCGGGTAGTCGTGTTCATGTCTGAATTTGCCAGCCCTAAGTAAAATAAGCACAAAAACGCATTATATTTTAACTTATGCGTTTCAAAAAAAACTTTACGTCTTAACGATCAAACTAAATTTTTTTTTGAACGGCAAAACGCTTTATATATAAATATAAAGAGCCAGCAAGCGGCTGGAAACAAAAACACCAAATTAAGTTCAAAAACATTATAAAAATAGTCCAACCGTCATTCGAATTCAAATAGAAATAAAATATGCATACAATTGCTTTCTATTTGTTTTCAATTTAAAGGATTAGGGGAAGTTAAAAATTTATTGGAACTTCAAATAGAAATATAAGACTATGAGGTGTTCTGATTGCAAGTCTTTGGGAAGATTGCTCGTCACGTTAGCATTCTGTGGACCCTTCTCTTATAATGACAACATAAGAACTATCTAAGAGTGTGGGGTAGTCTTTGTTAGGTAGTCCTTCACTTCTATTAGCCAACATCTAATTTTTATTTTCTAATTTTTTAAATAACTAAATAATTAAAATAAATAACATAAAAAGTCACATCATATATATAAAAATGGTTACAAATAAAAATAAATTACGCCTAAAAAAATAAAGCCTACCGAAAAAAAAAAACAAAGCCATATCTAGTTTTCTCCGTTGGCCCAAAAAAATGTTACATTCTCAGTCACTGTTATTGTCGCTTGCCTAGCTCATGGTGCACTTCAAACCTCTTGTTCCTCATCCATAATGATTTGTGCCGCCACCGCCTCAATATTCATAAAAAATTGGTTTTTCTCAGTAGACGATGAAAATGACAAAGCAAATGAATGAGCAATATTCGACATTGTGTTATAATTTTTTCTTATAAAAACTTTAATATTTTTTTTAAAAAAAAAAATGGTGTAGAGGTTGAGAGGAATAGGATATAAAAATGTAAAAATTTTAAGAGAGAGGTGTAGTTGTTAGTGGGTTTATTTTTTAAGTGTTGGGATATTTAAGTGTAAATAATAGAAATTTGTTTTTTTGTTTAGTATCAAACGGTAATATTACCGTTGAAATGGCCCCACCATTCTAATCAACCAATGAGAGCCCCCGTCTTCATCGTCCAATTTTAGACATTTTAAATGCTCGAGCCTCGTCTGGGACGGTGTTTGACGTCCCTCGACGCGTGAGATGAGATGGGAAGGGCCCCAATCTACCTCTACTAATAAAGGAGTAGCTAGGGGGACACTTGTCCCCATCCTAGAGCTCCTCATCAAAATTGGACACTTGTCAATTAGATGTTGACTAACCCATACCCGAAATTAAACCATTGACCTGATTCGTATAACAAAAACCCACACACAAAACATAAACTTTATACCACTTCATCTCATCGCCGCTATCAAATGAAACCCTAACAAACAATCTTCTTTCGAATCGCCTCATTCAAACCCTATCAATCCATCTCTTTCATTACACATCCTGCTACGTGACCATCATTCAAACAAGGTTTCTGATTTCAATTGATCCGAGGTATGCATCGGCCATCTATAACTTCATGTCATTTAACTTAGTAAGTATTCTGATTTATGCTTTAATCTATTTTTTTTTTAGGTTTCAAGCATTCACGTTCTTTAGTGCGGCTGTGAACTTCCTGGTATCACGTCGTCAAAGGTATGTATAATATTTTTTTTAGGTTCAATCATTCATTGTCTTGAAAGGTTTTGTTTTTTTTACGAGTATAATATGTTGCTTTATTTTTTTTTGTTTTTTATCGGATTGTTATTTGGTTTGGTAAAGGTTTTTTTTTTCCGATTAGATTCAATGATTTTTCCCAAACTGTTTTTTTTCAGCGTTTTTTTAGATGTAAAAAGCTATTCAGCCATTGAATAGCTGCACATAGAACATGGTCCTATTCTGGAAAATCAAGGCATTTCATTTGTTATCGTGACTGTTTTTGCTGCACCAGCAAGTTACAAAGTTGATTTTGGAGTTATAAGGCTGGACCTTATCTTTGCATCTAGGACATTAATTTCTTCTCTTAAATTTTATTTTCACTTTTCAGATCCTAGCAAAGATGGGAATCCTTTTATAGTGTATATATCCCTGTTGAATCTGTTAGCTATCCATTAGTGATTGTCAATGTAAATTATGGTTAATCATTGTTATTAATACATTCTGTTCACAACATTTTCAGGTAATCCATTTGGCTGTATAGCAACCTTCTGTTCAAACTATATACGTTACTTTTTCAGTATGGCCTATCGAAAGGGAAACCAATTCTTTATCGTTGTACATGACCCTTCTTCGTTTCAATTGGTAAGATATATTTCTTATTAATATTAAATTATTTTATGACTTTAACTTAAACCTTGAAACTTGCATAGCCTTATTTAATTTACCAATTATTTGCAGCCCATTCCTAGATCAATGAACAACTTCTTTAGTGCAAACAATTTTTATAACACAAATGTTATCATTAGGACTAATGAAGGTCATGATTGGTCCGTTCGTGTCAAAGCGGTTGATGATTCATTTTGTTTAACTAATGGATGGTCTCGGGTTGTACGTGATTTATGCTTCGGCATATTCTTTGCTATTTTTGATTATATAGGCCATTATACATTTATGATGCGATACTACAATCATTGTCCCTCTAAACAATTATCAAACTCATTTTGCAAGATGATTGATCATGAAATAGTTGGTCCAATGGTATGTTTTATTTTTTATTATCTTCTAAAGTTTTTCATTAACACAGAGGTAACAATATTTTGATTTATGTTCAGGTGTTACCATTGTCATTTGCCGAAAGGCACTATGCCGAAGGTCTACCGTCTAATCCTGTTAAGCTATTTGTGACTAATAGCTATCAATGGGATGTTACCTTTAGAAAAATTGGTACCAAGTACTGTTTTACTGTTGGATGGGCCAAATTTCTTGAGGATCTTCGTCTTGAAATTGGCGATTTTATTTGTTTTGAGTTTAATGATATTACACGTTTCAATATAATTACTTTTAGCAAGACTGGCCGGCAGATGCTTTTACACAAACTACTTACTGACGAAATATCATCTTCACAAAACATATTTGCTACCCATAATTTGACATTCTATATTGAATCAGATTTTCTTACGTTTACTTCAACTATCACTGAAGAACTAGTACAGTTTGTTTTTTCTACGCAACATCAAATTTATTATTCTACAATTTTAATTTCATTTTATTTTTCTTGTAGATAATACCAAATGAAGTTGCTCACATTGCTGGGTTAAATGAAACGTTAGAGGTTACAATTAAATTTGTCGATGGATTTGCATGGACAAGGCCCGTCATTATCAATTTCGATGGTACTTCTACCCGGTAATGTTATATTTTAATATAACTTTATTTCATGTTCAATTTATTTGTTCATATTATATCAATTCGAATTTAATATTAATCTATAATTTGTTTACAAGGTTTATTGTTGATGGATGGCGTTACTTGATTCAAGCCGAGGATATTTCAATAGGCGATGCTTGTGTCTTCCATTGGTGTGCAATTAATCGTAAGCTTTTAGTTCATAAGGTTCCAATACCAGAGGTAATAAACTAGAGTTTTTTAAAGACGTATGTTACGTACCACTCAGTGTTATTTCAAATAAAGTTTGAATAAAATATTATGTTGTGGATGTTTTACTAATTTATTATGTCTTTTATTTTTACATTATATATATAGAATGGTAATTATAACTTTCTTTTTTTTACAATCTAAATATAGGAAGTATCATTATGGTACGCCTATTATAAGTTTGACCATGTATTTATTAAAAGTTGTTAATTACGTTTTTTATTTTTGACATACCAAATTTTGCTATACCGTTAAAATTTTTCCTTAATTATACCATAACATAAATACGATTTATGGTATTCAAGATTTTAGTTTTGGCTGATTTTATGGGCAGCTATAAATGTTATATATGATTGGTATTATATATATAGAATGTTAATTAAACGTTTCTTTTTTTTACAATCTATATATAGGAAGTTAATTATTGTACGCATATTATAAGTTTGACCATATATTTAGTAAAAGTTATTAATTTCGTTTTTTATTTTGGCTGATTTTATGCCAATTCTTAACATATACTTATTTACGTTAGTAACTAACATTAAATATTTTAAGGTAATCATTAACAATTATTATTTTACATACCAAATTTGGATATATCCTTAAAAGGTTTCCTTCGTTAAAGCATGATCATAAATACGATTAATGTTATTCAAAATTTTAGTATTAACTCATTTTATTTAACACATAACCATATACTAATTAATGAACATCATTAACACTATTTTACGATAGTCTTTAAGAAATAATGTTTTACATACCAAATTAGTATAGCGATTTAAAATGTTTTGTTATTTATAAATTAAATACATACGATTTATTGTAATCAAACTTTTAGTAGTGGCTGATTTTATGGGGTACAATAACATATAGTAATTAATGATAATCATTAACAGAGACATTTTTTTGGTAATCATTACAATAAACTATTGTACATAGCATAAATTTTGTTGTCAGATTTAAAACGTTTCCTTATTTGTAAATCCAAACTTCCCACTATATATACCATACGTGTTAGATTGAACATTCACACAACAATCCTGCAATTCAAAGTAAGTTCAGTTGGTTCTTTATTTTTTATATTATTATTTCTTTTCAACCCTATAGTGTTTTAAAATTTATGCTAACACTACAACATTCTGATTGTTTAATGAAGTTTAGATAAATGGAAGAAGCAGCAATCACCATGTTACGTGACCTGGATGTCATGAGGGACAATGTGGTTTTGCGAGTAAGAGTTATTAGGGTTTGGCGACAACCAAATCGCAGAATACCTAATGAAGACTATTCAATTGAGATGATCCTAATTGATGAGCACGTAAGTAACAGCTTACTTGATTTTGGTTTTTTTTTTTATGACTAATATTGAAAACTAAAATCCTTATATAAAATTCTTAACGCTGTTTTGGCTTTTACAGGGTAATAAAATCCAAGCCAATGTTTTCAAAAGATGGTTCTTTAGGTTTGAAAAGTTTTGTGAAGAAAATGCATGTTTAACCATTACCAGTCCTGGTATTGGATACAATCCATCGAAATATAAATTTTCTGAAAACCCAAACAAAATCTGTTTCAATCCTAATACTCGTGTTTCAAAATGTGAAAATTTTGGAGGTCCCATGTATGGTTTCTGTTTTGTTCCTTTTCAGTCAATCATAGATAATCAAATACCCGAGAACATCACAATAGGTAAATATCATATGTTAATTATCCGTAATTACTATTAAGTTGAACATATTTATATTTCAATTAGCATAACATTTCTTATCTTTATGTAGATCTTATTGGCCATGTAAAAAGATTTTACAAGAATGAAGAAAAGGATGTGACTGTTCAACCCAAAAAAAGATTGACAATGGAAGTTCAAAACCAGGAGTATGCTATCAAATATTGTAATTTTGTATTGATTTTCTAATATCTTTGTATGTCTACCTAAACATCTTAAATTTGTTTATCTAATCTTATCAGGGGTTTGTCCGTCTACCTTACACTATGGGATGAGTATGCAAAGCAAATGCAAGAGTTTGTGGTTGGACATCCGAAGGAGGAGCATGTTATTGTTATTTTGCAGTTTGCGCGCTTGAAGTTCTTTAATGGTATCATCTATATCTTTATGTTATTTTACTGTGTTTATATATTAGATTAGTCAAGTATGTATACATTGTCACGATGTCTATTTATGCACATACTTGATGTGATCGATTATATATTTAACTTACTTATAACCGTCACAGTTGAACGAAAATATTTTAAATTACCAAACAATATTTTATTCTTGGTGTTCAATTGTTACCGCATTACATTAAATAAATGTCCAATTGTATAGAAAAACTTTTGTTAGGCACATATGATAGATGTACACTGTTATTTATCCGGTGTTATAGGAAATATAAAACAACCTATTGACCCATGAGTATGAAATAGTTAAATAGACAACAATTGAGATCTAACTGTTTATCAAAAAAATACTGTAATGTCGTGAACTAATGTCTTTATTATATCAGGAAAGCCATATGTGTCCAACTCTTTTGGAGCTGCTATCAGTCGACTGTTCATTAATGACGATATACACGACATTAATGAGTATAAGTCTTGGTATTTTCAGTTTTTCAATATATTATATACATAGTTACATAAAATTTTTCATGTACTTAATAAATTTTTTTCCGATTATTTATAGTTTGATTAAGGTCAATATTGATACTCCGTCTTCAAGCCATCGTCCGTATGGTGTTTCAATGTTTGCTTCCACCGAGGAGGATTTCTTAACAAACACTACTTTATGTAGGATTGGTGATATTTGGGAGATACAAGAGGTTGGTTATATTTAATTTAATCTGTTGTGTTTTATAATTTACTTATTATATAGTAAGATTTAACGAATGGATTATTGTCTTTATTACAGGAGCAACCTTTGGTTGTTTTGGGTACAATTAAGGCGATATGTAAAGAAGTTGGCTGGTACTATCTTGGTTGTCCCAAGTGTACCAAAAAGGTTGCTACGGAATATATAGTTAGGGAGAAAGATGATGGCACCGGAGATTTTGAGGAGGAGAAGATACATCAATGTGTAAATGTCAAGTGCAGCTCAAAGATTGTTGACCCAGTTCCAAGGTAATTGTTCTATTGTTTCATTTAATTGAGTCACATATAAATGATCATCTACAGTTTGTACTGTATTCAGCCACAGTTTGTATTAACTAACTGGTTATTTACATATATATTATTATATTTTTTATAAACATTTTATTCTTAACTAGGTACAAAGTTCAAGTTCGTGTTCAGGATACCAATGGTGCAGTGTCTCTTACTTTGTTTCATCGTGATGCCTGTGAACTTATAAAAGAATCTGCTTCAGACTTGCTAACTCAAAATACCGTAAGTGATATTATATATATAATTTTATTGTTTTTTGGTTTACTTTTCAAATTCATATGTATACACGTTTCAAAATACCATAACACATTTTAAATATGTATTTTTTGTATTACTAAGTGTATCAGTACATTATTCATGTATTATCAAATACATGTTAGATAACAGATTGTATAAGTATATGTTTTCACTATATTGATTTTCCTTTTTCTTTCAGGTTGGCGATACAGTTAAATATTCCGACGAGATCGATTGTTTGTTGGAGAAGGAACTTGCTTTCAAGATTGAAGTGTCCGACTACAATTTGAGAAATAAATATGAAGTTTATGGAATCTCTAAGTTTACTCAAGATGTGAACATAATTACGAAGCTAAAGAAAAAACTGAACGTTGGACAGGTATTAATCGTTATATGCTGTTATTGCATTAACATAAATAATATAACTTAGTAATTCATTTTTATTATATTAAATTACTAACAAGCCTTTTTTCAGGTTACCGACTCTGAATCAATTTGCATGTCTTCGTTTTTTCCGGATACTCAAAACGTAATATATCAATATTTCCTATTGCATTTTTTACTATATACATATTGATATTAAATATGAAACTAATAAGTTTTTTTTAACAAAGTATTAGCCTATAAACTGAAAGTAATAAATAAACTTTTATGCTTATTCAGGAAACATTTTCTGGTACCGGCGACAATGTTACTCCAGTTTCAAATGCTGCTAATGACGGACTAAAAGATGATGTTTTTTCTGGAAATGAATCTTCATTAACTAATATAAAGCGAAAGTTGGTTGATGTTTACGATGCGGAAGAAAGCCACATGTTGTCTACAAGTAATGTCCAGTTTGTTTCTGAAGATGACAAAGGAAAATCCATTGAAGACACCAATCTTCTCATCCCAAAGATTGAGAAGTAATATTTATTCAACGTTACTCGACGTGTCGTTTGTTTTTTAACATTGGAGTTGTCCTTTTTATTACTGCATTTTATCGTTGTTTTTTAAGTCTTTATCTGAACAATGTTTGATTATATGTTTTGCATAATTTGGTGTGTTGATTTTTCACCACACTCGTATGTTTATGTACGGTTATTAATTGAATAAATCGCTATGTTTTATATTATTCTCTTGATTCTGTCACACCCTCAAATTCCACTTGCGGGGTTTTACCGCGAGGCGCATGACAAACCAGGATTCAAGTCAACGGCCACAATAAACGACACTATATGCATAACACAAAACTCAAAAGATATAGTTATAAAAACATAAACTGTAGCGGAAGCTTTAAATGTTTACAACCCAAAAGACATAGTTCAAATGTTTAATGAAGACCATGCTCTAAACCCTAGACGCCCGTGCCGACTCGTGCGCCTAGATCCAGTTGTTGCTACCTTAGCGACCTGAGAAAAACATGCCATAAAGACGTCAACATATAATGCTGGTGAGTTCACAGGTTTGTTCAAAAATGTTATCCAAGTGTTACCATGTCCATACTGTATCAATGCTACCAAGTACGCTAGATAGGCGTATGTTTTATTACTACTACGATTGGAAACCATTACTGGACACGTTTAGCAATGTTTAGCATGTTTAGCAGCCCGTAATGTTCAGCACGATAATGTTCCTGTTCGAGACAATATGCACCCGCCCGGCCCTCCAAGCCGACGAGTGGGGCAGGTCACGCCCAATAGATCTATCCACATTTCCCCCGTTGTGCAAACCCGCACATTCATGGTTTCCCCCGGGACTTTCCAAAAGATCGTATAGCAATATAAAGTTAAAACCATAGTATGACATATGTTACCAAAACTGTTTAGCGCATGTTTTCTCCCCCAAAAGTTAAAGCAGTAAGAGTGGGGCCGTGAACTCACCTTAGATTGCGTTCTTCAATTATAAGTAAAGATGTTTAGCCCTTGATAATCCCTCTACCGGAGATCTATCAAAATGTTCACATAAGTGTTCCGACTAATAACCATGAGATTATCTAGTCCCCGATTGTCCAGATCATAACCAAGTATGTTTTTAAAACGTGTTTAAATGTTTAACCGACACACTAGACCGACCCGACATCCTGTTGGTGACCCATTACCCTAACTAATCAAGTACACACAGATTACACACAAGGTTCAAGCATAAAATACTTAGTTCGTATCAAAAATCTCATTTTTGTTATCGTAGGGCCGAACGTGGCTTTGAGTGGTCGAAGGTGGCTTTAAACTTCCACCTTCGCCCCCTTTTCTTCCACCTTCGCCCCTTTTCTTCCACCTTCGCCCCCTCAGTTCCAGGTTCGACCCTTGGAGATCCACCTTCGACCGTTGGACTGGTCGAAGGTATTCCAGGTTCGCCCCTGCTGTTAGATTTTCCCAAAAACGCGTCGAAGACATCCGAAAACATCACGAAACATCATGAGTTACAGCAGTCAAGCATCATTTACATATTCCTACGAAACCCTACCGATTTTACCCCAAAATCTATCCGTTTTTACAAGTTTCCTAAAATAGTAAATTATGGAGATGTCACATCATCATGCATGAAATTATTACCCAATTAGGAAACTTTCTGAATTTAATCAATCATCAGCTCATCATACTTAAATCATCATGAACAAGAAACCCCTATCATAACTCTATCATTACCATCCAAAAACAAGTCCTAAATCTAACTAAAAATTCCTTTAATCGACCAAACATCATCAACAATCAATTGTAACATGTCTCAATCATAACTCTCCATTAATAACAGTCCTAGGTTGTTTTCATGTCATCTACATAGCAAGTAATCATCAAACAATGCTTAATACCACATAAACACATGTTAAATTGTATGAAAACTCATTGTTTATGAATAGATTTTATTTAGAAAGATATTAGGAAGGTTTTTACCCATAAAACATGTTGATATCAGATCTGGACCCTTGGGGTTTAGATGAAAACAAGTTAAAATTGTTTAAAAAGGATTTGAAATGAAGAACACACCTTAGATTTTCACTTGTAATGATTTAGAGAGTTAGGTTATGAAAAACAAGCTCAAAAACTCCTTCCCCAATGATAATAGCTGATAGAGAGTGTTTGGAGGCGTTTAGGGTTTGTGAAATGGTGAAAAATGGCTAAGGATGGTATTTATACCAGGTCCAGGTTCGCCCCTTTTATATGGTCGAATGTGGAACTTTTCCACATTCGCCCCTTTTTAATGGTCGAATGTGGAATCTTTCCACATTCGCCCACTTTGTTTCTACATTCGCCCACTTTCTCAAGTTCCATTTCCACATTCGCCCACTTTCCACTTTCAGGTCATCAGCACTTTTTAACACATGTTAACAGCACTTTTTAACACATGTTAACTTTTTCCAGATTTCCAGTTTGTCGTTTTTAACGCATTCTAACACATTTTAACACATAAGCATGCATCCAATAGTCTATACTTAGCATATTTAAGCACGTATAATCATTTGTACATCGTTTAAGCAAGTATAAGTATACAATCCACCACACGACCCATAATCTACACATATACTTAATTAGTTTATGTAATGTCACCAACAACGGAACCCGGTACTAGTGTATTCCCCAAAATGACTCCCAATGATCCTCCAGATCATTGAACCCTGGACAATCCTAATCTGACCCGACTCAACTAACCCAGTTAAGTTTGTTTATAAACGTTTCTCGCTAAGGCAGACTTAGATGTTACTATTATGCTTAAGCCGAACATGCCGGGTGTCACAGATTCTTTATATATCTGCCATTGTTTTGGTCTCTCGGCTTACACATGTTACCGCAACTTTTTATGTAATACCAAAAATGTTTGAGTATTAATGTATACTTATAAGCATAACAATATTAATTTGCTGTATTTATAAATATAAAACTAATTAAGAAACACAAACTTTTTAAACATACAAACATAGCTATGTGTAAAGTCCATAGGGCCATGTAAATTCCTTACGGCCCGATAAGATGTTAGCCCATCAGATATGAGAAGACATGCTTGGCCCATACGCACATCTAAATTACACACGGCCCGTTAACCTTTAAGCCCATCTGATAAGACAAATATTGTTGGCCCATCAGATTTTAGGTTATCTTCTATTTTGTCGGCAATCTCACAAATCTATACAATAATTGTCATCCATTAAAACCCTTCACCTAACTTTCACTTTACTAACTTCTATCCATCTCTTCCATCGATTTCTTCATCTTAAAGGTAACAATCTTCAAATCCAATCTTATTTTCGAAAACATGTATATATAGCCGATCATTCTTTATAACATAACCCTAATCTATAAAAGTTTCCATTTTTTCTTGATTTAGGTTTGAAATTTCTTGCATCAATTCGTCAAAGGTATGTACTTTTCTCTATAAATCTTCATATTTGAACTGTTATGACTTAGTTAAAGATAAAATAATTTTTTATGTTTTTTTTATTAATCTGATTGTCATGTGGTATAGTTTAGGGTTATGTTTTGTTATATTTTTTTATTACATTTTAAGTTTTCGAATCTTTTTAATAGGTATATTTTTAAATTAGGGTTTATTTTAGGGTTATGTTTTCTGATTTTTTTACTGGATTTTTATGTTCTTGGATCAGTTAGTAGTTATTTTTCTGAATTATTAATAGTGTTAACATTTTATTTATGAATATAATATTTTGTTATTTTTTTTTTAGTAATATGTTCGATTGTTTTGTAGTTTATATTAGGGATATGATTTCAGAATTGTTTTTGTATATTTTTATGTTTTCAGATTGATTTTAATAGATATAACAAAATTATTTTTATTGGTTAAGAACATTTATTTAACAGTATATAATGTTAATTTTCTTCTTATATCATAAGATGAAACAACTCATAATCCATTTATGCAAAGAATATAAGTCACATTAATCAAAATAACAATTGAATTTCACAGATTTATCATTCCACCTATGCTTAAATAGAACGCACTAACAGATATTCAATTGCAATTATGTCTTTTCTTATTTGTACATCAAATTCGTATATCTTATACTATGTCTATTTACATATTTAGATTTGTATAAGTGTCATCGAATTATAAACTACTAGGTTTTGAAATAAAAGTTCAATCCTTTAATAGATATTCTACAAATCTAATATATTGTTTTTATTTTTTGTATCATGTACTTCTAACATTCAAGCATGGCACCCGAAGTTATTGAAATTTCTTCCGACTCAAACGAAGAAATTGACAATACCTCCGATGAAGAAAGTGACTTTTCTTCGGATTTTGAGGGATTTAGTGATACCGAAGATCATCCATATCCCGGTGTACAAGTTGACTTCAACTCTATTCCTCCTACTCACCAAATTGTTACCAAAGTGACCTACAAATTCGTAAGCATTCAATTAATAATATAGTGTATAATTTCCACTGTATTTATTTCGCTATAAACTTTTTTTGTGATTTATTATTTACCTTTTTGTTTATCAAATCTGTTTCCAGCGCTTTCCTAAAGAGTTTGTGATCAGTTCCAATCTTAAGAATTTTATGACTGTCTTTGTTCAATTTGAAAATGGAATGTGTTTTTTTACCCACATGAACTTTGAAGGGAAAGGTGAGAAAAAAAGGTATTCTTTAGGAAGATGGAAGTCGATGATGAAGAAGCTGGGTTTGAAAAATGGACGACGTTATCGTATAGCGTTTGTCAAGCGTGAAGGTATCTTGGTGTTTTCGCGTCTGTAGATGAAGTTATGTAAGTCCAATATTTTCTCTACGGTAGATATATGTTTATGTGGTTATGGTACAAACTTATAAGTAAAAAATAAGCCTTATGAAAGTAGGCGTTCTCCAAATTTTGGTTTATTAGTTATGGAGTAAGTCAAGTAAACAGTTTGTGTGTTTCTATGCGGATGTAGCAGTTGTTTAGTACTTTGATTATCTATGAATACAACTACTATCACACCCTCAAAATCCATTTGCGGAGTTTTACCGCGAGGCGCATGACAAACCAGGATCCAAGTCAACGATCACAATAAACAAATCTAAATGAACATATGCAATTTCAAAACATAGTTTAAAATCCCCAACTACAGCGGAAGCTTATTCTCAAAACATAATCCAAAAGTAAACCAAATTATTCAATGTTCGAAAACCATGCAATCCTAACTAGACGCCGTGCAGACGCGTGCGCCCTAGTTCAGTTGTGCTACCTTAGCGACCTGAGAAAACATGTAAGAGTTACGTCAGCACAAAAATGCTGGTGAGTTCACAGGTTTGTAATTAAGGTACCAAGTTCAACCTGTCCATACTATATCAATTTGCAAACCAAAGTACGCTAGCTAGGCGTATGTTTTGTTACTTCTACGATTGGAAAACCATTACTAACTCGCAAACCAGATGTCGTGCCCGAATAGTAAACATGTTCCTGTTTGAGACAATATGCACTCGCCGACCCTCCAAGCCGACGAGCGGGGTTGGTCACTCCCAATAGATCTATTCACATTTCCCCGTTGTGCTAACCCGCACATTCATGGTTTCCCCCGGGACTTCCAAAGATCGTATAGTAAACCATAGAAACCCATAGTATGACAGTTGTTACCAAAACATAAGTTTAACACATGTTTTCTCCCCCAAAAAGTGAAACCAGTTAAAAGAGGGGCCGTAAAATCACCTTAACGTGCAAGCAAAGAATCCGAGCAGCAAGTAATATATGCTACCGACACCCTAATAACAGTGTCATTAAGTGAGTATAGGCGTAATATCATTACACCATATAACTCGTTTGTCCAAGGCGTTTTAAATGTTCAAAAGCGTGTAAGTGACACCTAGTGATTCTACATGCATAAGTAAATCCTACGGACCCGTTGGTGAATACGTTGGTTACAATTAGTTTCTACATTCCGTATGTGTCTCAGACAAGTGTACTTCAGTTACATGTCAATTCCATACCACCTAAGACCTCAATTAATCACTTAAGCACATAATACACAATCTGTGTTTTCAGGACAGATTGTGCGCCATCAAAACGAATTTATTTAAAATAGCAAATCAGTGAGTTAACCTCCCAAATTTTTACTGAATTTTCTTTGGGATTCACTTAAGAATACCTATTTTTGTTTTGTCTTAAATCCAAACACAAAAATAATTAAAATTCGTCTAATACATCTATGTTCAGAAAAGCTTCCTAACAGGTCAGTTTGGTAGATAAATTCCCAAAAATTGTGTATTCATCCAAACGGGATGAATCCAATTGGAAAACTCATATTACTCCAATATTAACCTTCTGTAAAAATTTCACAACCTAACTCTTTATAAAACTTGATTTAAGATGTTTCAAATTGACTCAGTTTGATACCCGAAATTCTGACCTGACCTATTTTAAATGAAAATTCCAAAAACATATCAAACGACATCCAAATCAGATGATTTTGCCCATTCTAAAAATCTAAGACTATGTACAATCTATTCATGCAAAGAATCGATCAAACCAATTATTTTCAAGCCACGAAACAGACCCTACAAGTCGACATTCGGTATCTGTCCAGATTCTAATCATGCAATATTATCAATTATATCAAACCCTAGTTGCATATTATCAATCAATAACACCTAATAATCATCATACAACATTAGTAAGAACCACATCTGATCAAAACCCTAATTATACATCACAAACATCATTATTCACAAACCCTAGAAGTCTAAATCATCAAGAACATGCATAATCATGCAAAACATATAACATTCATTATATAACAATGTGCTTGACCCTTTTAATCTTCGTAATCATCATGTTTTAACTTATATAAAATACTTTCAGACCTGGATAAACAAGGTTTTGATGTTTTAAAACAATTTAAAGAAGATTAAAACATAAGGGATTGAAGATTATACCACAAACACTCCAAAACAACCAACCGAACGCTCTCCAAGCTTCCCGATTGATGTTCTTGAGCTTTAGCAGGTGGTTTAGGGTTAATAATTCGTGTGGGCAGAAAGGGGGCGATTAGGGTTGAGTTTAGGGGTTGCATGGGGGTTAAGGATGCTTAAATAAGAGTTTAAGGCGGTTTAAACCCGTCAGACATGAGCAAGCGGCCGCTCGGGCCCTGTGAGCGGCCGCTCACAGGCCTGAGGCCCTCGTTCGTGTCTCGTTTCATCACCCGACGCGTTATCCTTTGACGTTTTCGTTATTTCGGACCGTAACAAGTGCAACCCCATGCGTTAAGACCCTAATCAACCTCATACTCCACTTTTAGTGATTTTTATTAACGTATTCGGTTTAGGTTCACATAATCACGTATGGTTTTCACATAAGTTCATCAACTATCACAGAGACACATAATGCACGTATGTCCTATCTAGCTATCTAGCTAACCCTAGTTAAGTATAATATACGCGTGACTCGCTAAGGTAAACTTTAATCTAGACAACGTTGTTAACCAGAATTTGCCGGGTGTCACAACTACGTAAGCTATATTTTGATTTATAATTTTTGGCGTTGTTGTTGTTGAAAACTATTATTTATTGCATCATCATCTATCTGATATAAAACTATATCTTGAAGAAAGTGTTTAACTTGAATTTATGTAACCAACTAAATACTTATCTGCATCTTGTGTTGAAAGATGTTTACAACATAAAAACGTTAGTTTTGTCATGATGGTTTAATATGGATTTCATAAATCCATATACTTTCTTTAGTCTTAAACTACATGGTAATACTACCTTTATAATACTACCAAAAATACTTTCTTTTTTCTTATTTTGTTTAGACGAATTCATGAAAAGTACACACATCTTTATTTGAAAAACTTAATTTGCATTCAAATTTTTACTTTTATTCTATTTCAAAAGTTTTATTTTTTTGTTACTTAAAATATACGATTTATATATAGTTTGTCTATTATTTTTTTAAAAAAAATTATAAACTATTTGTATGTATTCAACAGTTCCATTAGAAGAGTTGTGATGATACTTATATTTCTTAAGTTTGCATGTAACGCTTTTGGATGTTGATAATTTCATTTTGGTCAACGAAATATAGTATTGTCAAATTTCTTTAACTATATATTCTTATATAAAGACAATTTAAACACTGTCAAAACTATGAATTATCTTCAGTCATATAGTCACTTATTTGCAGCAATCCAACTATCCCTTTTCTGATTTTTATAGTTGTATATTGTTGTGTCCATAAACCATTTCTGTCTACATATATGCATTCACAGCTGGGTCAAAATTAGTCAACGGTAGGTGCTATTACAGAATTTAGTGCAGCAGTAAACATACAATTTAATTCAGTAATAACTTTAAATTTCTAATACTATTTTTTAATCTATGGTAATGTGAAATCAATGTGTTTGGTCAATACAAAATTACTACTCACAAATTTTTATTTTAAAATATGCAATAATGTGGTTTGACCAAGTGATAATTAGTACCCGAAAAATAGTCATTTATTTAACTAAAACTAAGCTTTTTGCGATTTTCTTTCCAACTAATAATCTTTCAGTCAATTTTAAATGTAAAGGAAATATACACTACTAGAAAATACATAAAAATATGTACTTAATGTCTTTTATTACTAGATACAATTGCTCCACACTATCATCAGTTTCCCTATTTTGATTATTACACCCATAACCGAGTTTATTAACTTCTGCCTAATTTCGATCCATTTCTATATTGACATTCATAAATTATGCCAATTCAACACTAATTTTATGTTTTAAATTAAAACAAAATTAATATGTATTGTAATGTATTGCTCCTTTACTTAAAATAGAATACTTTATTTCATTATAAATTGTTTTAGAGAATTATAAATTATTCACATGTTCTATATCCATAAGAAATATCAAATTGTCTTCCCTTTGCAATAATATGTATGTACCATGTAATTTTATTTTATTTTCATTTTTTCATTTTTATTTCATAATATATTTATACTTTTATACATATCTTATGTTACTAATTTATTATTTTTTTTGACCCTTTTTAATTTTCTGTTATACAGTGAAAATCATCATGGACTCTTACAATGATTTTGTAACCAATAACACATTTAGCCTAATTGCTAATGTGTGGGAATCACAAAATGAAACAAGTCTTATTGTATTTGGGAAAATATCACAAGTGTATAAAGACTACGGGTGGTTCCACATGGCTTGCTCCCGTTGCCATGCGAAAGTAAGCACTGATTATGTTGTTAACAATACTAATTGTGACAACGGAGGGTATGAAATAAAAGCAAAATACACTTGTGAGAACAATAATTGTGCTGAGAATGAAGTTCAAGCAATTCCAAGGTTCTTTGCTAAGTTTTATATTTAACCCTTTAAAACAATCAATAAGCAAATTCTATTTTTTATTTAAATCCCCTAATTTTTTTTTCAGGTTTAAAATAAAAATCTTGGTACAAGATATTAGTGATGGAATCATGTTAATATTGTCGCATGAAGATGTGGCTAAATTGGTTCCACTTGATATTCATGATTTGTTGCAAGAAAATACCGTCTGTTTTCTTATTTATACATTTTAATATTTTTTATATTTTTTATTATAAATTTTATTATCTAATTACCATAAGTTCTTCTTCGCAGGTTGGCGATTATGTTCGCTTTCCGGATGAGTTCTTTCTAATCAGAGATAGATGGATTGGATTTAAAATAGAAGTCACAGAGACAAATCTAAAAACCTTTTCTGAAATTTATATCGTTAGCGGTATAAATGATGACAAAAATGTTTTGTCTGAACTCGAGAAAAAAATGTTTGTTGAGCAGGTATTATAAAAGTATTTGTGTAATTCATTTTTACATACATATGGTTAATTTTCTTTTTTTTTATTTTTTATGCTAAATTTCCTACTTTATATACAATTTTAATACAGGCTAAGTGGACAAATATTTTGGGCTCTGTTGATCTGCGGGTGGAATTGTCAACCGATGAAGAATGATGTGAACTGAAGATAATTCGTTGAAGATGTTTTAGTTTTTTGTTATGAATTTATGTTTTTTTTGGCGTTGTTGGTTTATGATTTTCTGTTTGTTTTTTATCGTTTTATGAACATGCATGAATAATTGTTTGAAGATTGACCTGTTTTTGCGTATTGTAATCAATGAATTAAATCCTATGTTATATTTATTTACTTTTAATTTTTTTATGATATATGTACTACGCTTTGCTTAACAAATGAAATAAATTAACTTCTATCTATATAATAATTGAGGTTAACTTGGGTTGAATGGAGCCCTTAGAAAGTGTTTGAGGTATCCATATTGTATATGGAGCTCCAACTAACTCACTATAAATACTCTTTTCTAAACATAATATCTACACTACATTCTTCCATCATACAATCTAACAAATCTTCCAACCAACATTCATCCTTCTTCTTCTTTTGCATTCTTGATTCTAGGTATGTATTCTATTGAAACATACCATCGCACATCCATAATTTTTTTTGCATTATTGATTATGTTCGATATATAAATGGTTAGTGTGTACTGGCCGAATCAAGTGAGTGATTTTATGCATTCTTGATTCTGTTCACACATGATAATTTTTTTATTCATTCTTTAATCTTCCTTTATATATCGAACAATTCAAGTGGATGATTTTATTGTATAAATCGGCTTATAACAGAGAAGGCAGAAATATTAATTTGTTACTTTCTTGCTTTACACCATAACGGATTCATATCTACATAATTGTATGATTGTTTCAGACCTTACTTTGTTACTTTACCTCTAACGTTTGGATGTTTTCTCATTTGATGGAGGAGTATCATCCAAAGATAAATATAAGGTAATGTTATCACAAAGGAGGGCAATTCTTCAAAGTCATGCATGACCCTTCCTCAAGAGTTTTGGTATGATTCTAATTTTCCTGTTCATAATTATCTTTGTTAACTTGAAGAAACTGATTATTAATTGTGTTAACATTTTTCTTAATGTTTAATCCAGACATTGCCGACAGTTATGAACACATTTTTGGTCTCTAAAAACGTCCACAACAATGTCGTTAAACTGGCCACATACAAAGGACAATCTTGGTTGGTTTTATTAGAATTGATAGATGATGTATTTTGTTTTACCAATGGTTGGTCTAAGGTTGTTCATGATTTATGCTTCTCAATGTTCTACATCATTTTCGAATTTATTAGTCCAAATACCTTTATGATGAAACATTACAATCATTCTCCTTCAATGCAATTTGAGAACTCATTTTGTAAAATGATTGAACATGAATTGACAACACCTATGGTAAGCATTATTAATCTTTAACTTTTTATTTTCCTACATGTTTTTTATATAATACCGAATTCTATCTTAATTATCCATCGACTTACGTTACTTATGTTTTTTGAATTCTTCATGAGGTTTATACCTTATTTAATATCATTTGCATTTGAATTATTGAATTCCATGTTTCAAATCATTTGTAAAATTAATGACATTAATTACATTCAAATAATAATTGTAATTCCTTAATCATGAACGAAAAATCTGTCATTTAATTATATCAAATTAATGATATTTATTTTAAGTCAATCTATCTAATTATTATTAGTAAGTTACAAAATAAAAAATTTATAAATGTTGATTCCTTAATCAACTCCTAAGCGACTATAATTATTAATATTACCTAATTAATGAGAGTGATAATTCCTTCATCAACTCCTAATCGATTATAATTATTAATATTGCCTAATTAATAACATTCAAGACATTTTCAATAAATATTGAAGATTCGTTAATCAACTCCTTAAAATATCTCGGTACATTACTAATGCATCAATTCTATTGCTTAAGCCATTTTAATTATGTTTATTTGCCTAATTAATGACATTAAAGACATTTTGAATAAATAGAATTGATAATTCCTTAATTAACTCCTTAAAATATGGCCGTAGAGCAAGAAAGGAATTATACTATTGCCATTTGCGTATTGCCTAAATTCAAATAATCAATTCGAAATTACATGTTAGTTATCAATTCAGCATCAGTATATTTGCTAATTTTTCTCCAATTTATAACCTTTCCTTATCAATTCCGAAATCAATTCCCAATACTATGCCATTTAAAATGTGTTATCTTTTAAATGAGATTCAATACAGTCAAATAATAATACTAATTTGGAAATCAATTACGAAAGATATGTCATATAATTTATCAATTACGAAAGATATGAGATTCAATAAGCCATTACAAGAAAGTTACAAATATCGAACTTTGAAGAAGCTGTGTATTTTCACATTCACTAAATGCGACAATATCTCCATTCCTTAATCATTTGAATATCCACATCTTCGATTGGTTCAAAAGGTGATTACGTCATGTTGTCCTATTGTTTGCAATCATCACTAAATGTCATGATATCTCCATTCATTCATACTATAAATAAATGTAATAAGTTGTTAGAATTTTCTACAAAAAAAAAACAACTCTTCCATATATATGTACGCTCAATGGAGTTGTGACAAGCCCAACAATTTTTAGCCCAATATCATATTTATTCAAAAACTTAGTATTACCAAAACTAAAACAAATCATCCTAACATCATATGTAAATTCTAAATGCAAATTAATGTCATGCTGTTACGAATATGGTTTTTTAATGATAAATTACTTAATCAATTCAGAAATCAATTACGAATATTTTGTCAATGATTGATTGTCATCTAATTAATGACATTAAATAAATCAATCAGTAATTCTAATTCCTTAATAAATAAACGAAAAATCTGTAATCTAATTTTATCAAATTAATATCTGATTTTAAGTCATTGTAATTATTAATAGAAACTTACAGCATATTCGTAATTTTCCTTTATTAAATCCTTCAAATATGTGGCTACATTACTCATGCCTTCAATTTCGATTGCTTATGCCATTATAATTATTATTATTAATTTTTAATATTGACTAATTATAAACATTCATGACATTTTGAATAAATATTGTTAATTCCTTGATTAACTCCTTAAAATATGTCGATATAGCAAGAAAGTAATTATACTCTTTCCTATTTCGTATTGACTAAATTCCAATAATCAATTTGAATTTACATAGAACATTAATAAGTTTTATTGGATACGGGTTGATTACACTGTCAAGTTTCCAGATGAATTATTCTATTTACGTGATAGAGTTTTTGCATTTAAAATTTCCATCACTAATTACAACTTGAAAAGCTTTGATGAAGTTTATGGAATTACTAAGCTAACTGGTGACAGGTTTATTATTTCTGAAATTACCAGAAAGTTTCAGTCATCTTTTGAAGTAAGTTAATGATTTCTACATTTGAGATGTTTACACTCATTTTTAATTTCACTATATTTTTTTGTAACAGGATACTGTCAAAAATATACTAAAAGAAAATTTAACTGATGAAGAATGTTCGATTATTTATGGTAAAGATGTTAAAACTAAACGCAAGCTGACAGCAGTATATGAAATGGTTGGGAACTATACAGTATCACCTTTTAAGAACGATGATGAGGCAACCGAAGCTTAAAGGGAGTCTGCCATGAAGACTAATTGTTCGAATAATTGTTCGAATAATTTCTTGATTACTACTTTCTTGATTACTACTTTGCTCTACAATAATTGTTCGAATAATTTTATTTTTGCTTGTCTTTCAATACACTTATTTTATCTCATTATTAGTTTTTGTTTTCGTATTTTATTTGGATATGCAAAGTTGGTTTTGTTTCAATAATGATCACTAATTTGATAATATTTACATAACGATGATTGACGCATGATTGAAAGTAATTTACATTTATTTGCCAAACAAAGCATAAATACTAATACTTATGTTCATTTTTAAAAGTCAATTATAGCTGAGTGTATATTTGTAACAAAGGTTAACTAAATCAATCATACACGATGAGACGGTGGACATTTGGATTTGCGCAGATAATCTGGACCTTGGTGACTCAATGGTGCAGAATTCAGCGTATATTTTCATTCAGTTTGAAAGATATTATTGATATGCACAACTATCTTAATGGGTCGGTAAAATGGAGTAAGGATATGTATGTGATTTCGCTTACAACGGTTTGGTAGATTTGGAAATCCAAAAATGAAGCATCTTTCGAAAACAAAGAAGCGTCAGTGCATATAACTATTGGCGAAATCAAGGCGATGAGTTTGCTATGGTTCAAAGCGAGAGAGAAGAAGACAGACTTCACTTTGGACATTTGGAGGAAGTATGACCTGCAAAAAGTTGGTTGGTAAAGTATGCATGCTGCTGTTGGTGTAACTGTGTATGTTTAGTTTTCTGTTTTCTTATTGTATTTGGTGGATCTTGTGATCGTCTCGCTTACGGTTGGTGATTAATAAAAGTGGCTTTTTGTTGGCCGTTCAAAATAAAAAAAACTAAATCAATCATATCTCAATTAGCTTAGTCTCATTAGCATGATTATATATACATTACTTGATAATATAAATTATATATATACTCAAATTATATGTAGATGTGTATGCTAATTATAATTCTTTGTCATCAATCTAAATCAAATACCAATATTTTCTTTTTTGAGGTAGTTGATATATTGAAAATCACCCTCATTAAAAGACCAGTAAACACGAATGGCAGCATCTCATGCACTAATCATTCCATAATTATACTTCAACTATATAATTAGACCAATACAAGTCTTTTATACTTATTCTATCAACATTATCCCACTTTCATCCCTCAATTACGGTTTATGTGTTTCGAATACACTCCTTTTTCGCATTCAGTTTCGTTCCAGACTGTGGAAGCAAAGACTTTTGTAAGTCCATTTTTACCATACCTGATTTATTTTGTTTTCTTAACAAACATAGTTCTTTATGTCACACCCTCAAAATCCACTTGCGGAGTTTTACCGCGTGGCGCATGACAAACCAGGATCCAAGTCAACGATCACAATAAACAAATCTAAATGAACATATGCAATTTCAAAAACATAGTTTAAAATCCCCAAATACAGCGGAAGCTTATTCTCAAAACATAATCCAAAAGTAACCCAATTATTCAATGTTTGAAAACCATGCAATCCTAACTAGACGACGTGCAGACGCGTGCGCCCTAGTTCCGTAGTGCTACCTTAGCGACCTGAGAAAACATGTAAGAGTTACGTCAGCACAAAAATGCTGGTGAGTTCACAGGTTTTGTAATCAAAATATCAAGTTCAACCTGTCCATACTATATCAATTTGTAAACCAAGTACGCTAGCTAGGCGTATGTTTTGTTACTTCTACGATTGGAAAACCATTACTAACTCGCAAACCAGATGTTGTGCCCGAATAGTAAACCTATTCCTGTTTGAGACAATATGCACTCGCCCGGCCCTCCAAGCCGACGAGCGGGGTTGGTTACTCCCAATAGATCTATTCACATTTCCCCGTTGTGCTAACCCGCACATTCATGGTTTCCCCCGGGACTTCCAAATATCGTATAGTAAACCATAGAAACCCATAGTATGACAGTTGTTACCAAAACATAAGTTTAACACATGTTTTCTCCCCCAAAAAGTGAAACCAGTTAAAAGAGGGGCCGTAAACTCACCTTAACGTGCCAGCAAAGAATCCGAACAGCAAGTAATATATGCTACCGACACCCTAATAACAGTGTCATTAAGTGAGTATAGGCGTAAAATCATTACACCATATAACTCGTTTGTCCAAGGCGTTTTAAATGTTCAAAAGCGTGTAAGTGACACCTAGTGATTCTACATGCATAAATAAATCCTACGGACCCGTTGGTGAATACGTTGGTTACAATTAGTTTCTACATTCCGTATGTGTCTCAGACAAGTGTACTTCAGTTACATGTCAATTCCATACCACCTAAGACCTCAATTAATCACATAAGCACATAATACACAATCTGTGTTTTCAGGACATATTGTGCGCCATCAAAACGAATTTATTTAAAATAGCAAATCAGTGAGTTAACCTCCCAAATTTTTACTGAATTTTCTTTGGGATTCACTTAACAATACCTATTTTTGTTTTGTCTTAAATCCAAACACAAAAATAATTTAAAATTCGTCTAATACATCTATGTTCAAAAAACCTTCCTAACAGGTCAGTTTGGTAGATAAATTCCCAAAAATTGTTTATTCATCCAAACGGGATGAATCCACTTGGAAAACTCATATTACTTCAATATTAACCTTCTGTAAAAATTTCACAACCCAACTCTTTATAAAACTTGATTTATGATGTTTCAAAGTTGACTCAGTTTGATACCCGAAATTCTGACCTGACCTATTTTAAATGAAAATTCCAAAAAACATATCAAACGACATCCAAATCAGATGATTTTGCCTATTCTAAAAAGCTAAGACTATGTACAATCTATTCATGCAAAGAATCGATCAAACCAATTATTTTCAAGCCACGAAACAGACCCTACAAGTCGACATTCAGAATCTGTCCAGATTCTAATCATGCAATATTATCAATTATATCAAACCCTAGTTGCATATTATCAATCAATAACACCTAATAATCATCATACAACATTAGTAAGAACCACATCTGATCAAAACCCTAATTATACATCACAAACATCATTATTCACAAACCCTAGAAGTCTAAAACATCAAGAACATGCATAATCATGCAAAACATATAACATTCATAATATAACAATGTGCTTGACCCTTTTAATCTTCGTAATCATCATGTTTTAACTTATATAAAATACTTTCAGACCTGGACAAACAAGGTTTTGATGTTTTAAAACAATTTAAAGAAGATTAAAACATAAGGGAATGAAGATTATACCACAAACACTCCAAAACAACCAACCGAACGCTCTCCAAGCTTCCCGATTGATGTTCTTGAGCTTTAGCAGGTGGTTTAGGCTTAATAATTCGTGTGGGGCAGAAAGGGGGCGATTAGGGTTGAGTTTAGGGGTTGCATGGGGGTTAAGGATGCTTAAATAAGAGTTTAAGGCGGTTTAAACCCGTCAGACATGAGTGAGCGGCCGCTCGGGCCCTGTGAGCGGCCGCTCACAGGCCCGAGGCCCTCGTTCGTGTCTCGTTTCATCACCCGACGCGTTATCCTTTGACTTTTTCGTTATTTCGGACCGTAACAAGCGCAACCCCATGCGTTAAGACCCTAATCAACCTCATACTCCACTTTTAGTGATTTTTATTAACGTATTCGGTTTAGGTTCACATAATCACGTATGGTTTTCACATAAGTTCATCAAGTATCACAGAGACACATAAGTTCGTTATTCACCAACGTCCGAGGTTCACTAATCATGTAATCACATATTAACTCACAACAATGCACGTATGTCCCATCTAGCTATCTAGCTAACCCTAGTTAAGTATAATATACGCGTGACTCGCTAAGGTAGACTTTAATCTAGACAACGTTGTTAACCAGAATTTGCCGGGTGTCACATCATCCCCACGTTAAAAGAATTTTCGTCCTGAAAATTGCACAAGTACCAAAAGGAATAACAAAAGAAACAGACAAAAGATAGAAACCAAGAGAGAGATTTACCCGAGTTGTCACACTATATCATTGTATTTAATATACAACTATGTTTATTATGGTCCTGCATTTACTGCTGTTACTGCACATTCATAAGCATGGATGTTACATTTCCTGTGTGTATGTTATACGTGAACTACATACTTGGCCATTATAGTTTTAAATTTTCGTAGGACAGAGCTATGATTCTATTCATTGTGTTATATTTTTTGTTTTTGTATAGATAGTTTACTATTGAATGTTGTTTGTGTTACTTGGGTGTTGTAGATAACTCTCAGCATTAAGTTTCTTAGCTTTATTTAGACAACAACGACAAAAATAAGTGATTATATAATTCCTAAACAATAACCAAAAAAAAACTTGAACATATGATTTCAATTTATAAAGTTTATAATTCGATTACCTTAGTTTCAGATAGAGTCTGGAATTCAGGACAAATCCGTTCTTCTGTGAGGGCGTTTTTTGTTGCGAATTCTACATCGAAAAACATTCATTACAAACATATGTTTCAAAGGATATACAGATAGATGAAATTAGTTAAGGTGTTTCATCAAGTTTGAGGTTATTGATTACTTACCGTAAGCCATGACAAATGACTTCGTCGATTCCAAAAGACCATAGTCCAAATCATAGTTATTGATTTATTCAATCTTTAGATAGAATCTGCAAGTAAACATAATCCTCAAGTATTGAATGGTCTGTGAAGAAGAATAGGATGGCATAACTGAAAAATATTATTATCAAACACTTAATTCGAATCTGAATAATAATACAATTACCCCAATGATAATTCTCGCATTATTTTAATACCGGATTAATGGTTGCGCAGCCGTATCTATCCACCGGTAGCTTTTGGTCGCGTATCTGTGCAGCCATTAAAGCTCTGCAATTGAACAAGTGCAGCCATCAGATCTGAATTCTTTTGCTCGCGTCTCTCTGTCTTTGTATTCAAAACTGCTTTATTGAATGGTAATATAATAATAAAATGTAGGTTACACACATTGCTGATGATGGTAGGTGAACCATCTTCATTTTATTTAATTTTATATAGATAGATGTATATCACATTTGGTATAATATTTAAAAAGATGAACTCATAATAACCGTAATAAATCATCTAAAAATCCGCTTTAAGAAAAATGTATTAAACATTGTAACACCATATTTTTGTGTTTTGCATTGTATATTTTATATTCTACAATTTCTCTTTTGTAAAATACGTGAGTTTGTCAAATATTTTTCAATCATCAATACTATGTTTTTTTTAATTTTCAGGGAGCATATTTATTTTATTGAAGAAAAAAATAACTTTTACAATGTCAAAACCCCCAAAAGAGAATTTTAGTTTACCGAAATCTAAAGTTGGTAACCTGAGGCGTAAATCTAACGGTAATCATTACGGTTTTTTTTTGTTACATTTGTTTACATTGATATATGTTTATATTTTATTATACTAACAAATATTATAAACATGTATGGAGATATCAATACTGCAACACCGTTGTCCGACATATCAAATGGTACGTAATTTGTTATGTTTGATCTTATAAATTTAATTCTTAAATTTCAATTACAAAATAATACGTATAAGTATACTCTATTGTTCAGTTAGTCTTAATGTCTCTGAGAGACGTAAACGGATGAATGCATATTTGGATAGCATAAGTTCCAATGTCGGTTCTTCAGCTTCTAATGTTGAAAATGTAGAAGGCTCTCGAAACGATTTCACACCTTCGTTAGTAACAATTCAAGGTAAAATTTTCTTCTACATTTCACATATGTCTTATTGCTTACTACAATCCGTTGTTTTTTTACTTAGTTGTCTTTATTTTTGTAGTTAACACGCAGAGAACGCCTTTGTCAGACATCTCTAATGACCGTGCCGATTGCACAAAGCGAAAAAAACAAATTTTGCATCCACAAAAACAAATAATCGTGTAACAATTGAAGGTAAATTTTCTTTTATACATTGCGCAAATGTGTTTTTGCTTACTCATTTCAATTTTTTTTTGTAATTATTTTTTTTATTTTATAGTTAACACGCAGAGAACGCCTTTGTCAAACATCTCTAATGGTATTATTTATCTTTTTTTTATGTCATCATTTGTTCGCTTATGTATTTCTGTTAGTATAATCGTATTGTATTGTCCCATTTTGTAGTTATGTTATTTTCAAAGCATGACATTTATTTATTTCATTTTTAAACAGTCTGTCACGAATCTCAACATAGCAATTTATCAGAATTTTATAAACAAAGGCGAAAAGAAAGAAAGCATATCTTGGATGCTAAGCGGAGTAATAAAGGAAAACTAACTATAACACCTAACACTCAATCACACCCAGTTGACATTGTTGGTATGTGTAGAGATTACTTACTTTTACAAAGTATATTATAATACATCAATAGTTATCAAACTTATATTATTTTACTTTGTCAGGATCTTCAGGTGTTAGGTCTCCGCTTTCTAATGTTACCCAACAACAAGCAAATCGAAATACCAATGTACGCAATACGCGGTCAACATCTAATTTAAAACGAAAACGCCCCAGTATTACTCCCATACTGATGGCCGACTTGGAAGAATGCTTAGAAAATCTACATGGAGTAACTTCAAACATTGTAATAAAAGGCACATCTCCAGGTACTCTTTATTCGGTAATTACTATAAAATATATTCAATTGTAATTCTAAATTACATTTAAATTATCTTATATATATAAATTTTCAATATCTATTTTTAGATTACTTGGACCATGGGGATCAAAATGTGACTTGTGAGGATTGCAATGCAAGATTGTGGAGCTGTGAATCTACAAGAGGGCATAAAAGAAGTGGTGCTAAAAAAAATTCCTCTCTTTGTTGTGGTTATGGAAAAGTTTTGCTTCCTCCTTTTAAGGAGGCACCGGACAGTTATAAAGAGTATTTTAATGGAGTTGATTCTAAAAGCAAATTCTTTTTAAAGAACATAAGATGGTTCAACTCTATGTTTGCATTTACTTCCATGGGTGGAAAAATTGATAAGTCTATAAATCATGGTAATGCTCCTTTCATCTATCGTATAAGTGGTGAGAACTACCATGCTTTGGGAAATCTTTTACCATCACATGGACAAAATCCAGTATGGGGGTGACTTTAGACAAATTCTACCAATTGTACCAAATGGAACTAGGAATGACATTGTTAATGCCTCTTTAAGTTCATCATACATTTGGCACAGATGCGTTGTTTTAGAGTTAACCAAAAATATGAGGTTGCTTTCAGGAACCTCCAAGTCTGATATCGAGGAAACTAAAAACTTTGCATCTTGGCTTCTGGATATAGGAGAAGGAAAGGTGGATACAATAAGTGATGATCAGGATGTTATTGAGATACCTGATGACTTACTTATTTCTCAATCTTCGGATCCTGTCTCTGATTTGATATCCTTTGTGTATCCGTCACTTGTGGATAACATCAACATCTCGGATTATTTTCAAGATCGAGCTATATTGGCATCGTTGAATGAAGTTGTCCAAGAAATTAATGATAGATTACTTTCAATGTTTCCAGGTGACGAAGTTGAGTATCTTAGTTCAGACAGTGTTTGTCAGTCCGAAGATGTAAATGAACATGTTGATGAAAGATTAGTTTCTCCCGATATGCTGAATGGTCTTAAGTTTTCTGGAATACCAAACCATCATCTGGTTTTGAAAGTTGGTGTTCCTGTAATGTTACTAAGAAACATTGATCAGAAAAGCGGTTTGTGTAATGGGACAAGGTTACAAGTTGTGAAAATGAGAAAACGTGTAATTGAAGCCAAAATCATTTCAGGAAGCAACATTGGAATGCGAACGTTTATTCCAAGAATTACGTTATCCCCTTCAGATAAGAAAATTCCTTTTAAATTTAACAGAAGACAGTTCCCACTTGCTGTTTCTTTCGCAATGACAATAAACAAAAGTCAAGGACAATCGTTATCGAGAGTTGGGTTGTATTTGAAGGATCCAGTTTTTTCGCACGGCCAGTTGTATGTTGCACTATCAAGGGTCAGAAGTCAAGATGGACTGAAGATAGTTATACTGGATGAAGATGGTGAACTGACGAACAAAACATCCAACGTCGTGTACAAAGAAGTAAATAAGGTAAAAAAATTTGATGCATTTTTTTACTTATCATCTTTGAAGTTATGTACATACAACTTCAATAATACAATTTTATTTGAATACTTTTTTTTTTAATATTTAATTTACTACATTAACATTATTTTGATTGTTTTTTTTTTTTCATGGTAGTTGATTGTTTGTTTTGGAATTGCATGTTAATATTATGTTGGATATATTGATTGGTTTAACGGACACTCAACTTGAATAATACAACTCTTAGTTTAATATTATTTTAATTTACTTTGGTTTGCACCGTGGGTCCCCACGGGGCTCTAACCTAGTTACTTTGTATATTCGTTTTTATACTGCTAACGGTATATACCCAATAGCATAGTATGAAGTGATGGTTTTTTTGCCATTCTTGGTTTATGATATTATGTTGTTTGTTTATTGTTTTATCTATTTGCAAGAATAATTGTTTTTTTACTTTTATATGTTTATATGTATTGTAAACAATTAGTTAAATCCTATTTAAAGTAATCCACTTTATATAAATTATATTACCGGTTTTTTCTTAACTTTTAATAATTAAAATTTTGAAATTATGATTCGTTGTTTAACTTTTTTTAAAGGTTATTGGCTTTTTTTTATATAATTTTTATATAATTTTACTGTCTAAATTCACTTATGTTTTATATATTAGAGTTTTCATTAATAAAATTTTTATTAAAATTTAGTAATTATTAAAATTAAATCACTTTCTATAAATAATTTAACCGTTTTTTTTCGTTACTTTTAATATTGTAAATGTAAATTAATATCAAAATATTAATTTTATTCGATTTGTTTTTTAAATTCATTAAAAGTTTTAAAATTTTAAAATTTCGGTTTCATTTTTTTTGAGTTTTAAGCGGTAATTAATCAGTTTTTATATTTTCAAAATTTTTTAAAATTAATTACAATTCCATATTTAAGCAATACAATATTAGTATAAATATTCAAAACACTTGAATCATTATACTAAATGTGTTTTACTTTCAATTACTTACAATTTCATTTTATATTCTTTTGTTGTTACCTTTGCGGATTGTATACAACAAGTCTTACATTTTAAGCTTCAAAATTTAATGTCTGGGTAAGTTTTCACATCCATCTTTATATTTATGGCCAATATGAGAGTTATGATATAATTTCTATGTAATTTAGTATATGTATATATCATGTGATTGTAGTTTTTTTTAGAAAGTTATTGTAAAGCAAATAATATATAATTTAAAAACTAATATTACAATTTTTTATTATATTTTAGCGTTAAATGTCTACTTCGACCTTCAAAAAATGGATGTTAGGATTATCAAGAAATAGTTTTAACTTACAATATATTGAATCTTATAAACAATGTACTTAGAATTGCATGAAAACTTTATTTTTTTTATTTATCTTTTATATTTAATGATTTAAATCCTAAGTTAGTATTTCTAATGCTATCATCCCTAAAAATCATTGTCACTCCTATTGTTATACAGAAGTCAACGTTTATTCTACAATGTCTCAATTACCAAAAAGTACTTTTAGCTTACCAGCTTCTAAAGTTATCAAGAGTAGTAGTACGTCTAATGGTAAGATATAATATATGTTATACTTATTCTACATTTATAATTTTACTCTAAAGTTACAAAACATTAATTATATAGTAAGTTACAATTTTAATTATGCTAAATATTTAAAATACTTTAATGATATATATGTGAGATTTGACATTTTTTTTTTCATTTCGTAATTTTATGTTTTACTTACAGTTTCTCATAATGCTTCTGACCGACGTAGACGTATGAATGAATACTTGGATCATGTTAGTTCTATTGAAAACATATCACCTTCAACATTGGAAGACTCCGTTTTATCATCAAGTGTTGTATTATCTTCATCCGACAATAACGAAAACATTAATCCTGGTTTGTATACTAAATACGTACCTTTAACTTATTTGAATTGAAATATATTAGTTATATTGTTTTTTAAATATTTTTTGTAAATGTTATTATTTTTTTCCGTTTCCTAACATAATTTTTATTTATAGTGTCTCATAAAGCTACGTCTCGATGTAGACGTATGAATGAATCTTTGGAACGTCTTACTTCTATTGAAAACATATCAAATTCAACATTGGAAGCCCCCTTTTTATCATCAGATGTTGTTTTATCTTCATCTCTCAATAAGGAAAACTTTATTCCTGGTTTGTATACTAAATACATAACTTTAAGTTTTTTGATATGATATATCAGTTGTATACATTATATTTAAATATTCTGTGCTAAACTTATTATTTTTTTTCCGTTTCCTAATATAATTTTTATTTATAGTGTCTCATAATGGTTCTGACCGTCATAGATTTTTGAATCAATATTTGCATCATGTTGCTTCTATTGAAAACATGTCGCCTTCAACATTGGTAGACCCCTTTTTATCATCAGATGTTGTATTATCTTCATCCGTCAACAAGGAAAACATTAATCCTGGTTTGTATACCATATACGTACCTTTAAGTTTTTAGACAGTATTTTTTACTTAATATAATTTTTAAATATTTTCTAAAAATCTGATTATATATATTCTTTTATGAGGTAATTTAGCTGCTGAAAATCGAAAGCGACGAAAGATATATTTGGATAAAAAAAGATCAAAAAAAGTACAAACACCTTCAACGTCTAATTCAATTTTATTGAATGTTAATACAGGTGAAATTATTAATTATTTACATTATACATTACATATATCACATTTAATTTATACATTTATATTTCTAAATCTAAATATTTTTTTTTCTACTTTTTCTTAGGTAATACATGTACAACACCTTTGTCAAACATTTCAAATGGTATGTTTTCATTCCAAATTAATATTTTTACATATTTATACTCCATTTTTAGCAAATTATATTTTAAATCATACTAACCTTTGTAGTTTGTAATCATGATGCTGCGAGTCGAAAACGGAGAACCCAGTCTTCAATAAATATTGAAGGTATTATGTATAAAACAATTTATACTTTAATTTTAGTTAACTTTTCATTTTAAGTTATTATACCTATAATTTTTTATAATTCTTATTATTGTTTTATAGAATCTTCTGACAGATGAAAACATAGAAAAAATCTATTGGATTCTAAAAGGTGCAAGAGCACCCAAACAGATACAAAATTATATTATTTATTTTATTAGCATTATATTTTAATATTTTATTTTTCTATATATTAACAAAAGTTCTTATTACTTTCTATTTATTACTACATAACATAAAATAAAAAATAAAATAAACCACAAATTTTTAATTTATTTTATAGGGTTACAAAACTCTTCTGTCAACCGTAATACTCGAAGGACGGTTACTCCAATACCTATGGCTGATTTGTCCGAATGTTTAGAAGACAACGTTGAATTAAACACTGATAATGCTATAAAAGGCATATCCAAAGGTAACAAACATTTATCAATATTGCTAAATAGGTATTAATAATACTGATCCATTCGTATTTGTGTTTATCATATATTAACCATTGTAGATTCCTTGGACCATGGTGACCAAACAGTTGTTTGTCAAGAATGTTATGCTAAGCTATGGAAAAGTGAAGCTCTTAGGGGAAATAAAAGCAACACCAAAACAAATTTTTACCTATGTTGTGCTTATGCCAAAGTTGAGCTTCCTGATTTTAAGGAACCTCCCCCTACCTATAAAGAATTATTTAATGGCGTCGATGAGAGGAGTAAAATTTTCCTCAAGAACATTAGACGTTACAATTCAATGTTCTCATTCACATCTATGGGCGGAAAAATTGATTTTTCAGTTAATAAAGGTAAAGGCCCTTCTATGTTTAGAATAAGCGGTGAGAATTATCATTCGATGGGTAGTTTGTTACCTACCGATGGAGAAAAACCAAAATTCTGTCAGCTATACATATATGATACTGACAATGAAGTTTCCAATAGAATAAACAATGTTGGGTAAGTGTCTTTCTATTATTACTTTAATTATACATCTTATTATAATATATTCATAAGGTTTTACGTTTTTTTTTTACTTTTTTAGTTCATCATCCAAACGTCCGGAATCAGAAAAATTAATTGAAGTTCAGCTTATAAAACAATTGAAAATTATGTTGGATTCAACAAATTCGTTGGTACAATCTTATAGAATGGCTAGGGATTGTTTTCATTCAAATCCTAATGAATAAATTAAGTTGTAATTGAAGGGTAGGAGGCCCAAAGATGGCAGGACATTCAACTTACCAACTGCTTCAGAAGTTGCTGCTTTAATTGTAGGTGATATTGGTGATCAAGTTGAAAAGCGTGATATTATCGTACAAACAAAAGAAGGTACTCTTCAACGAATTAGTGAGTTGCATCCTTCTTATCTTGCACTTCAGTATCCATTGTTACTTCCATATGGTGAAGATGGATATAGAGTGGACATTCTTCACAAAAATGTTCCGGATACCTCAGCAAGTACAAGTGCTAAAAAAAATGAAACAAAAAAGATTTTGCATGAAAATTTAACAATGAGGGAGTTTTTTGCTTATAGACTTCAAGATAGGGTGAACAGATTCTCACTCATTCTAAATGCAAGGCGACTCTTTCAACAGTTTTTAGTTGATTCGTATACAATGATTGAAATGGAGAGATTGTTTTACATACGTAGTCAACAAACGATGCTTAGAAGCGAGATGGTTGAAACTCTAAATAATAAAAAACAAGAGGGGAATACAGAAACATCACGTATTGGTCAACGTGTTGTCCTCCCGTCTTCTTTTACAGGAGGTGCTCGATATATGATGCAAAATTATCTTGATGCTATGGCAATTTGCAAGTGGTGTGGATATCCAGATTACTTTATAACTATAACATGTAATCCTAAATGGCCAGAAATCAGAAGGTATCTTCATGACACCACTCTTAATCCTGAGGACAGACCAGACATCTTATGTAGGTTGTTTAAAATTAAACTTGATTGTCTCATCAAAGAAATCAAACAAGAAAAAAATATTTGGAGAGGTTACAGCAGGTAAGTTACAAAAGTCATTTCTATTTTTTAATTAATTTTCTACAAGTTTACATTTCAATTTATTATATTTATTAATAACTATTTAAATTAACAATCATTTTGTTATTCTAATATTGTATTTTCATCTAGCAAACTAATTGTATTTAATTTAATGTGCAGTTGTTTACACGGTAGAGTTTCAAAAGCGGGGATTACCTCATGCACATATTTGTTTATTTATGAAACCTGCGTATAAACTCCCTACCGTTGACCATATTGATAAATTTATATCTGCTGAAATTCCAGATAAGAATGAAGATCCAGAATTGTACATGCTCGTACGTGATTATATGATTCATGGTCCTTGTGGTGTTTATAATATGAACTGTTCTTGCATGGTCGACAAAAAATGTTCTAAAAACTTTCCTAGAACATTTCAAATTGAAACGTGCGTTGATTCTGAAGGTTTTCCTGTCTATAAAAGAAGAGATAATGGTAACTTCGTTGAAAAGTCTAATGTTGACCTTGATAACAGGTATGTTGTGCCATATAACAAAACTCTTCTTAAAAGATATCAAGCACATATCAATGTCGAGTGGTGTAATCAAGCTGGATCTATAAAGTATTTATTTAAATATATTAACAAAGGTCCAGATATAATTACTCTAAATGTTGTCCATAGCAATAAAGAAGAAGGTCAGGAAGAGGAAGTAGACGAAATCAAAGGATTTTATCAATGTCGGTATATATCTGCATGTGAAGCTGCATGGAGAATATTCTCTTATGATGTTCATTACAGGACACCTCCTGTAATGAGGCTACCTTTCCATCTTCCTGGACAACAAAAAGCTTTTTATGGTGCTGGCGAAAACATTGATGATGTACTTAACAAACCATCTGTCGCTTCATCAATGTTTTTAGGTTGGACGAAACGCAATGAAAGCGATGACAACGCGAGGCAACTTACGTACGTCCAATTCCCGTTAAACTACGTTTGGAAAAGTGACAAGCGATGTTGGGAACCAAGGCAAAGAAACAAGTCAGTTGGTCGTATTCATGCTGTGTCTCCTGCTGTTGGTGAAGGTTACTTTTTAAGGATTCTGTTAAATAAGGTTAAAGGTCCAACCTCATTTGAAGATATTCGTACTGTCAATGGACGTCTTTATGGTACATATAGAGATGTGTGTTATGCCATGGGACTCTTGGATGATGATGCTGAGTATATTGAAGCAATACAGGAAGCATTCCATTCAGGATCTGGTGATTATTTGAGAAACTTATTTGCAACTATGTTAACATCTAATAGTCTTTCTAGACCAAACTTTGTATGGGAAAGCACATGGAAAGAGTTGTCTGAAGACATTCTACGTAAACGAAGAAAAGACACTAATTGTCCAGGTATGATTTCTTACCTATATTAGTAAAGTTAATTACATAATAATATTATTGTTATTTTTGTATAAAAAATTAAATCGTTTAATATTATTGAGTAAATTTTTCTTATTCAAATTTATGTAGATCTGAGACTTTCTGAAGATCAGATTAAGAACTTTGCTTTGCTTAGTATTGAAAACTTTTTGTTGCGCAATAGTTCCACTTTGCGAAATTTTATAGACATGCCATATCCTGATGATGACTCAATATACGTTTCAAACAATCGATTGATTAATGAGGAATTGGGATATGACACAAATTGTTTGCAAGGGGAATTTGAAGAAATGTTTGGTTCGCTAACAGATGAGCAAAGAAATGTTTATGACACAATAATAAAAGCAGTTGAGGGTAAAAAAGGTGGTGTATTTTTTGTCTATGGATACGGGGGTACTGGTAAAACTTTTCTATGGAAAACATTGGCTTCATCCATAAGATCAAAAAGTAAAATAGTTTTGAATGTCGCTTCGAGTGGTATCGCTTCATTACTATTAACAGGCGGTAGGACTGCACACTCAAGGTTTTCAATTCCAATCAACCTAACCGAGGATTCTTTATGCTTCATAACACCAGACAGTGACGTTGTCACACCCTCAAATTCCACGTGCGGGGTTTTACCGCGAGGCGCGTGACACACCAGGATCTCAGTCAACGATCACAATAAACATACAACAAACATGCATTCATAATTATATTTAAAACCAAAATATCATGCTTTGAGCTGTAAACCAGCAGCGGAAGCATTCTTGTTTACAACCAAAAGACATATCATTGTTTACAAAGACATTGTTTAATATGTTTCAAAATAATAGACGCCGTCATGACTCCGTGCGCCTAATCCCTTGACTGGTACCTTAGCGACCTGAGAAAACATGCCAAAAATGTCAACATATAATGCTGGTGAGTTCACAGGTTTTCTTTCATAAAAGTGTTATTATAAGTTCGGTAAGATCATTTCCCGTTACTACTATGTTATGAGAACGTTAGCTAGACGTTAAGTGTTGCTACTACTGCGGTTGGGAATCCATTACTAAACCGGTATAAGTGTTGAAGCCAGCCCAGACGGACGGGATTACCGATGCCTCGGTAACCCCCAAAGTATTAGAGACAATATGCACCCGCCCGGCTCCCAGCCGTCGGGTGGGGTTTGTAAGGCCCAATAGATCTATCCACATTTCCCCCGTTGTGCATCCCCGCACATTCATGGTTCCCCCCTGGGACTTTCTGTAAAAGTCGCATAGTACGTGAAATAACCATAGTATAACATGATCTATGATGAGTAATCAAATAAGTAGCATGTTTCTCCCCCGAAAGTAAAACGGTAAAAGTGGGGCTGTGACACTCACCTTGGTTCGCGTTACTTGAAAACAGTTAAGTAGTTATGTTATGATAGTCCCAAATAGCGGCGACCTATCATAAGATGTGTATAAGTATTGGACTAATAACCCGCAGGCTAACTAGTCCCCGTATGTCCAGACCGTGACCATAAACGTTTGAAAACACCTTTAACTGTTAAACCGACCGTGCCAGACAAGACCCGACATCCCATTGGTGACCCGACATCCCACGTGTTAGATAAATGCAAGTCATCATGCAACATATGCAATTAAACACTTAGCACGCGCAACAATTCACCTAGTCTAGCATAATGTCCAATTAATGCATAAACGGGTCCGAGCACGTCTTACTAAGTCATTGGGTGTATCCCGGGGTTCCTAACATGTTCCTAGGTGTCAAATCGTGTTCCGGGATGTCAAAACGCGTTCACGACAGCAGTACATGCGATTAGGAAGGTCACACGTGAGTAGGCATCAGCCTATAGGCGATTAGGGCCTAATCGCATGAAGTATGAGGCGATTAGGGTCCTAATCGCCCCAATTGTCTGCATAATCGCGTGGCATCAGGCGATTAGGATGCCTAATCGCCTGTTGCTGCTGTGTAACGAATTTTCGCGCGTTAAACCCTCCAAATCAGATCCGAAACATGCAACAACGCCCAATATCAAACCTAAATCATTTACCAACCCATTTCAAGCAAAAACCCCCAACATATCACTGGTCTAGCATGTTCTATGCAATTATTTCCTAAAATGGCAAAGTACTAGGTTTCTTCTACCAACCTTATCTTTCCTTAAATGGAAACAATCAGATTTCAAACTTTACAAACATGTAAATCATCAAACCTCTGATCTAACATCTTCCTAGCATGAATCCTAACAACATTGCATCAACAATCATACCATAATCATCCTAAATCCTCAAGAACATACAAATGGGTCAAAATATGCATTTTCTTCAAAACACCACAATAATGGCTAAGATTCTAAGACAACCTCCCTAATGATCTCTACATAGCAGAAGTACAATCATATCTTGGAAACAATCATGTTAAAATCACCAAGAAGACCAACATATGCATGTAAACTTCACATATAACAAGCATTAAGGTGTAGACTTAGTTTAGGACTCTTTTGAAAGGTTTTTAAAGACACATTTTGGTAAAACAAGGTCTGGAACTTTGGGGAACTCAAAATAACAACTTTACAAAGGTTAGGGATGAAGAACACACCTTGGATTTTGCTAAAGAAAGGTGTGTAAGCTTGGGGATGGTGATTTTTGTAGCAAAAAGAGTTCCAGAGGTGTTTCAAGGTGTGTGGGTGGTTTGGGAGCAGCTAGGGTTGTTCTAGAGGTGTTTGGGGAGTTAAGGGTTCTATTTATAGGTGTTTTGACCCGGACTCTGCTGTTCATGCGATTAGCAGGACCTTACATGCGATTGGGGGCCTAATCGCGTATAACATCAGGCGATTAGGTCCCAATCGCCTATAAACACCCCTACTCGCATGACCCTATAGGCGATTAGGCCCTATTCCAGGCCCTAATCGCCTGATACCTACCAGGTTGTGTTTTCGGCGCGTTAAACGTTATTTTAACATATATAAACACGTATTCACATACCGACAAGTCACATAATGATTCCAAACATATAATGCATGATAACTAACACGTTTTCGTCCGTTCACCAATTCCCGGGACTCGAGACTCGTGTGTGCATTAAACCCGGCGATTCCACGAATCGCCGATCCTTGTACCCACAGTTATGGACCGACTCCCGATGACCCCGCGGATCATCATAACGACTCCCGATGATTCCCAGAATCATCATACCGACTCGACTGACCCCGTTAAGGACGTAATATGCATGACTCGCTAAGGTAGACTTACTAGTTTAGTCAACGTTACTAACCTGAGTTTGCCGGTTGTCACATCATCCCCCTGTTGAAAGAATTTTCGTCCCGAAAATTGCCCAAGGCCAAAAAGGAAGAGACGAAAGAGAAGAAAAATTTTCCGGTTGCCACATCATCCCCCTGTTGAAAGGAATCTCGACCCGAGATTCATTCAGCTTCAGCAGAGACATGTCTTGATTCGAACGCGCGCTTAGGAAATAAGTGGGGATACTTAGCCTTCATTTGATCTTCCCGTTCCCACGTGAACTCCGGTCCACGATCAGAGTTCCAACGGACTTTAACAATGCGGATTTTACTCCGGCGAAGGCTACGGATTTTATAGTCAAGAATTTCAACCGGTTCCTCCACGATACGTAGACGATCATCCACCTTGATCTCTTCGAGAGGAACAATCAAAGATTCATCCGCCAAACACTTCTTCAAATTAGAAACATGGAAGACGTTATGAACATTACTGAGCTCAGCCGGCAGATCAAGCCTGTATGCTACCGGTCCAATCCGTTCCAGGATTGCGAATGGTCCCACATACCGAGGATTCAATTTGCCCCGTTTCCCAAAACGTATAACGTCCTTCCACGGAGATACCTTCAACAAAACCCTGTCGCCAACCTCAAACTCCAAAGGCTTGCGACGACGATCGGCATAGCTCTTTTGACGATCCCGAGCTGCTGCCATGCGGTTACGGATTTGTACGATCTTTTCGGAAGTCTCGTACACAAGTTTCGGGCCGGTGAGTTGACTCTCACCCACCTCGGCCCAACAAAGAGGAGACCGGCATTTCCGCCCGTAAAGAGCCTCAAACGGAGCTGCCTTGATGCTAGAATGGTAACTGTTGTTGTAGGAGAATTCCACCAACGGTAAATGACTCTCCCACCCCTTGCCAAAGTCGATCACACATGCCCGAAGCATGTCTTCTAGCGTTTGGATTGTCCGCTCACTTTGACCGTCAGTTTGCGGATGATACGCTGTGCTCATGTCCAACTGAGTACCCAGAGCCTTATCAAGGACTTCCAGAAGTTAGAGGCGAACCGAGGATCACGATCAGAAATAATAGAGACAGGCACCCCGTGCCGAGAGACCACTTCCTTGAGATATAACCATGCCAAACGCTCGAGACCATCGGTCTCTTTGATAGCGAGGAAGTGCGCAGACTTTGTCAACCTATCGACAATTACCCAGATCATGTCGCAACCACTGGGCGATTTCGGGAGTTTGGTCACAAAGTCCATCGTAATCCGCTCCCACTTCCACTCGGGGATTTCAGGCTGTTGCAGAAGGCCGGATGGCTTTTGATACTCAACCTTGACCTTGGCACAGGTCAAGCACTTGCTCACGTACGAAGCCACGTCCGCCTTCATGTTCGGCCACCAATAAAGTATCTTCAGGTCTTGATACATCTTATCGGAGCCAGGGTGAATAGAGTACCGGGACTTGTGAGCTTCATCGAGAACAAGCTCCCGCAAGCCCCCAAATAAAGGAACCCAAATACGTTCAGCGAAATAGTGTAACCCATCGGATCTGAGTTCAAGGTGGCTATCAGCACCATGCATGGTTTCAGCCTTAAGGTTTTCTTCCTTCAAAGCTTCTTGCTGCGCTGAACGGATTCGATCAGGTAAGCCGGAATGGATAGTGAGCTGAAGAGCTCGAACACGACGAGGTTTAGCCGTTTCCTTCCTGCTCAAGGCGTCTGCGACCACATTCGCCTTGCCAGGATGGTATTTGATAGCGCACTCGTAATCATTAAGAAGCTCGACCCAACGACGCTGTCTTATATTCAACACCTTCTGATCAAAGATATGCTGGAGGCTCTTGTGATCGGTGTAAATAGTGCATTTGGTACTGTACAAGTAATGCCTCCAAATCTTTAAAGCAAAGACCACCGCACCCAATTCCAGATCATGGGTGGGGTAGTTTTTCTCATGAACTTTAAGCTGACGAGAAGCGTAGGCGATGACCTTCTCGCGCTGCATCAGTACACAACCAAGACCCCGGATAGAAGCGTCACAATAAACCACAAAATCGTCCGTACCCTCAGGCAGGGACAAGATAGGAGCAGAACAGAGTTTAGCCTTTAACAACTGGAAGGCCGACTCCTGCGAATCACCCCAGTCGAACTTTCTGTCCTTCTGGGTAAGCGAGGTGAGGGGTTGAGCAATCTTCGAAAATCCCTCGATAAAACGACGGTAATAACCTGCAAGGCCTAGGAATTGCCGCACCTCAGATGGCGTCTTTGGTGCTTCCCAATCTTTAATGGCTTCAATCTTAGCTGGGTCAACGTGAATTCCTTTCTCATTAACAACATGACCAAGGAATTGGACTTCACGCAACCAGAAGCTACACTTAGAAAACTTAGCGTACAGCTGTTCCCGCCTCAGAAGTTCCAAAACAAGACGTAGGTGTTCCTGGTGGTCCACCTCGTTCTTGGAATAGACTAGAATATCATCAATGAAGACGATCACGAACTTGTCAAGATAAGGCTTACAAACACGGTTCATCAGATCCATAAAGATGGCAGGTGCGTTGGTGAGACCAAAAGGCATGACCAGGAATTCAAAATGGCCATAGCGAGTTCGAAAGGCGGTCTTCGGAATGTCAGCTTCCTGAACCCTCAACTGATGGTACCCCGACCTCAAATCGATCTTCGAATAGAAACTGGAACCCTGAAGCTGGTCAAATAAGTCATCGATGCGAGGAAGAGGATAGCGATTCTTGATGGTAACCTTATTCAACTCCCGGTAGTCGATACACATCCGTAGGCTTCCGTCCTTCTTCTTGACAAACAAAATAGGGGCTCCCCACGGGGACGAACTAGGTCAAATGAAACCCTTCTCCAACAGCTCCTGCAACTGGTTCGATAACTCCTGCATCTCGGGAGGTGCGAGACGATAAGGGGCACGAGCAATAGGGGCCGCACCCGGAGCAAGTTCAATACCAAATTCGACCTGGCGATAAGGCGGAAGACCAGGTAAGTCTTCGGGAAATACATCGGGAAAGTCACGGACAACAGGAATATCTTCAATCTTCTTCTCTTCTTCAGACGAAACCGAAACAAGTGCCAGAATGGCAGAATACCCCTTCCGAAGGTACTTATAGGCTTTCATACACGAAATGATACTCAATGGGACCCCGCTCTTCTCACCGTGCACCAACAGAATTTCTCCATCAGGGAGAGGAAGTCGAATGACTTTATCAAAACAAACGATCTCAGCATGATACAGAGACAACCAATCCATACCCACGACAACATCGAAACTACCCAAGGACACCGACATAAGATCAATAGGGAAGGAATAACCCGACAACTCAAGGTGACACTCCCTAAGGACGTGCGTCGCCTCGACTTTCTTACCATCAGCCAATTCTATCAAGTACTTAGCCTCTAAAGGTGTAGGTACCCTATCAAGCAGTTGACTAAACCCAAGAGATATAAAACTCTTATCGGCACCAGAATCGAATAAAACCGTAGCATAGCGATTATCGAGGAGAAACGTACCAGTAACAGTGTCGGGATCCTGTCGAGCACCACTTGAACCGATCACGAAGGCGCGAGCATTCCTGCCTCCGCCCCCATTGTTTCCATTGCCCGACCCATTCTTCCCGGCTTCACCCTGTTTCAACTTGGGGCAGTTACGCTTGTAGTGACCAAGCTCACCACAGTTATAGCACCCTTGTTTCCCCTGATTTCCCTGAGGAGCAGCGACTTGAGGGGCTGGGGCTGGTGTGACCAATGGGTTTCGGTTCCCCAAAGGGTTGGACCTACAATCCTTGGCTTGGTGTCCAATCTTATGGCACCGACGGCAACGGTCCTTATCATCGCAAGAACCGGTGTGATGATAGTTGCACCGATCACACTTTGGCAACTTCCCAGCATAAACCCCCGGTTGTCGTTCAGACGACGATCCCCCAGTATCAGTCTTCCTCACCTGTTGAGGCTGAGCCGAGCTCGAGCCTTTCCCCACAGTTTCCCACTTCCGCTTGTTACTATCGGAAGTCTTCACAGCAGCGCCTCGAGGAGGCAAGACCCCTTCAGTCACCTTCATGTTGGTCAGCCTGTGGGCCGACCGAACCACCTCAGAATAAACAGTGAGGTTACCCGCAGCAACTAACCCGGCAATCTCCGGTACCAACCCAGCAACATAATGCTCAATCCTTCGGTATTCGGGTGCGTGCAGATCGGGGCACAACACCGCCAATTCATTGTGCCTAGCAGTATAAGCTTCAATCTCAGAACCCACCATCTTATGATTCCAGACTTCATGCTCAAGCTTCTGGATTTCATCCCTCGGGCAGTACTCATTTTTCAGCAACTGAATGAATTCTGCCCAGGGCATAGCGTGGGCTTCCCCAATACCCATAGTCTGGGTGGTGGAGTTCCACCAAGTCAAAGCTTGACCCTCCAGGGTCGCAGAAGCATATTTCACCCGGTCACCGTCCGGGCAGCTGCACATGGAGAAAACAGATTCGATTTTCTCCAACCAACGGAGCAGTCCCACTGCCCCTTCAGTGCCACTAAAGTTGTGGGGCTTACAATCCATAAACTTTTTATAGGAACACTGGGATGGAGGAGGATTGACGGCACCACCTGGAACAGACACGTGGGTGAGAATCGAGAAAAGGTAAAGTACCCCAAAACAAGGTAGAATAGGTGAGAACCGACGTACCACCCATAGCATTATGAGCGGCTTGGAATGCAGCCAGAGCAATATTCACATGCTGCTGCATCAAGTTATCCAATTCAGCTTGGGTCATATTAATATTCCCACGGCCACCGCCGCGGCCACCACCACGGCCGCCAGCACGGCCGCCTCTGCGACCTCCACGAGCTCCTGACATCTTCTGTCACAACATGAAACAAAAGACTCAGGCTTGCCCGTGATATAACCCAATTAAGAATTCCAAGAAACTAGACCGAGCCCAGCTCGGGTCCATCCATTCAAGCCCAAAGCTCGCCAGGGATCCCATGCATCACAGTTTATGATCTCGTGTGCACCCGACATGATAAACTGTTCCACATGGTCCTCCAGGCGCGCTTTAAGTTTGAAGTTCAAGTCACCGAACACTAGCGCTCAATCATGGTATTATCATAAGTGTAGTACAAGGTAATATGCATAAGAACGAGCGTGTCCATTAGGGCATAGAGGGGAGATGTCCAAATCCTTGGACAGATCTCAAGAGTACGCCGAAGCTACCCCAATGCACACCGCCGTCAAGAAAGTTCAATAGTATATCATTCGCCATCGGATCAAAGTAAGGACGAGTCAAGAAATAGGATGATAAGGAGTAAATAGATGATGTAGCGTAGTAGATGATGACACCGACACCCCGACAAGTCATATTGCTACCCACTTGCTAAGACTCGACTAACTGTGACCGTCTAGTGTGTGCGACTCAGTTATAGACTAGACTCTACATGCAGTCTTAGTTCACTATAACCGTTGGCTCTGATACCAATCTGTCACACCCTCAAATTCCACGTGCGGGGTTTTACCGCGAGGCGCGTGACACACCAGGATCTCAGTCAACGATCACAATAAACATACAACAAACATGCATTCATAATTATATTTAAAACCAAAATATCATGCTTTGAGCTGTAAACCAGCAGCGGAAGCATTCTTGTTTACAACCAAAAGACATATCATTGTTTACAAAGACATTGTTTAATATGTTTCAAAATAATAGACGTCGTGCATGACTCCGTGCGCCTAATCCCTTGACTGGTACCTTAGCGACCTGAGAAAACATGCCAAAAATGTCAACATATAATGCTGGTGAGTTCACAGGTTTTCTTTCATAAAAGTGTTATTATAAGTTCGGTAAGATCATTTCCCGTTACTACTATGTTATGAGAACGTTAGCTAGACGTTAAGTGTTGCTACTACTGCGGTTGGGAATCCATTACTAAACCGGTATAAGTGTTGAAGCCAGCCCAGACGGACGGGATTACCGATGCCTCGGTAACCCCCAAAGTATTAGAGACAATATGCACCCGCCCGGCTCCCAGCCGTCGGGTGGGGTTTGTAAGGCCCAATAGATCTATCCACATTTCCCCCGTTGTGCATCCCCGCACATTCATGGTTCCCCCCTGGGACTTTCTGTAAAAGCCGCATAGTACGTGAAATAACCATAGTATAACATGATCTATGATGAGTAATCAAATAAGTAGCATGTTTCTCCCCCGAAAGTAAAACGGTAAAAATGGGGCTGTGACACTCACCTTGGTTCACGTTACTTGAAAACAGTTAAGTAGTTATGTTATGATAGTCCCAAATAGCGGCGACCTATCATAAGATGTGTATAAGTATTGGACTAATAACCCGCAGGCTAACTAGTCCCCGTATGTCCAGACCGTGACCATAAACGTTTGAAAACACCTTTAACTGTTAAACCGACCGTGCCAGACAAGACCCGACATCCCATTGGTGACCCGACATCCCACGTGTTAGATAAATGCAAGTCATCATGCAACATATGCAATTAAACACTTAGCACGCGCAACAATTCACCTAGTCTAGCATAATGTCCAATTAATGCATAAACGGGTCCGAGCACGTCTTACTAAGTCATTGGGTGTATCCCGGGGTTCCTAACATGTTCCTAGGTGTCAAATCGTGTTCCGGGATGTCAAAACGCGTTCACGACAGCAGTACATGCGATTAGGAAGGTCACACGTGAGTAGGCATCAGCCTATAGGCGATTAGGGCCTAATCGCATGAAGTATGAGGCGATTAGGGTCCTAATCGCCCCAATTGTCTGCATAATCGCGTGGCATCAGGCGATTAGGATGCCTAATCGCCTGTTGCTGCTGTGTAACGAATTTTCGCGCGTTAAACCCTCCAAATCAGATCCGAAACATGCAACAACGCCCAATATCAAACCTAAATCATTTACCAACCCATTTCAAGCAAAAACCCCCAACATATCACTGGTCTAGCATGTTCTATGCAATTATTTCCTAAAATGGCAAAGTACTAGGTTTCTTCTACCAACCTTATCTTTCCTTAAATGGAAACAATCAGATTTCAAACTTTACAAACATGTAAATCATCAAACCTCTGATCTAACATCTTCCTAGCATGAATCCTAACAACATTGCATCAACAATCATACCATAATCATCCTAAATCCTCAAGAACATACAAATGGGTCAAAATATGCATTTTCTTCAAAACACCACAATAATGGCTAAGATTCTAAGACAACCTCCCTAATGATCTCTACATAGCAGAAGTACAATCATATCTTGGAAACAATCATGTTAAAATCACCAAGAAGACCAACATATGCATGTAAACTTCACATATAACAAGCATTAAGGTGTAGACTTAGTTTAGGACTCTTTTGAAAGGTTTTTAAAGACACATTTTGGTAAAACAAGGTCTGGAACTTTGGGGAACTCAAAATAACAACTTTACAAAGGTTAGGGATGAAGAACACACCTTGGATTTTGCTAAAGAAAGGTGTGTAAGCTTGGGGATGGTGATTTTTGTAGCAAAAAGAGTTCCAGAGGTGTTTCAAGGTGTGTGGGTGGTTTGGGAGCAGCTAGGGTTGTTCTAGAGGTGTTTGGGGAGTTAAGGGTTCTATTTATAGGTGTTTTGACCCGGACTCTGCTGTTCATGCGATTAGCAGGACCTTACATGCGATTGGGGGCCTAATCGCGTATAACATCAGGCGATTAGGTCCCAATCGCCTATAAACACCCCTACTCGCATGACCCTATAGGCGATTAGGCCCTATTCCAGGCCCTAATCGCCTGATACCTACCAGGTTGTGTTTTCGGCGCGTTAAACGTTATTTTAACATATATAAACACGTATTCACATACCGACAAGTCACATAATGATTCCAAACATATAATGCATGATAACTAACACGTTTTCGTCCGTTCACCAATTCCCGGGACTCGAGACTCGTGTGTGCATTAAACCCGGCGATTCCACGAATCGCCGATCCTTGTACCCACAGTTATGGACCGACTCCCGATGACCCCGCGGATCATCATAACGACTCCCGATGATTCCCAGAATCATCATACCGACTCGACTGACCCCGTTAAGGACGTAATATGCATGACTCGCTAAGGTAGACTTACTAGTTTAGTCAACGTTACTAACCTGAGTTTGCCGGGTGTCACAGACGTAGCCCAATTGCTTAAGAAAACTGATTTGATTATTTGGGACGAAGCACCAATGGTTCATAAACATGCCTTTGAAGCATTGGATCGAACTTTAAAAGACGTGTTTGGTATTGATAATGATAACAATTCAAAGGTACTATTTGGTGGAAAGGTAATTGTTTTTGGAGGTGATTTCAGACAAATTCTACCAGTAGTTCAAAATGGAAGTAGACATGATATTGTTAATGCTTCATTAAGTTCTTCATACATTTGGCATGAATGCAAAGTCCTTAAGTTAACCAAAAATATGCGGTTAAGTTGTGGCAACACTACAACCGAGATTGAGCAAACAAAGAATTTTGCAAAATGGCTTTTGGATTTAGGTGAAGGCAAGGTTGGATATGAATATGAGGATCAATGTATGATTGATATACCTGATGACTTATTGATTACTCAATCGTTGGATCCTGTTTCTGATTTGATATCGTTTGTTTACCCATCGATTTTAGAGAATTCAAGTATTCCAGGTTTTTTCGAAGAACGAGCTATTTTGGCACCAAAGAATGAAGTTGTTGAAGATATTAATGATCGTTTGCTTGCTTTGTATCCTGGTGAGGAAATGGTATATCTAAGTTCAGACAGTGTTTGTAAATCAGAAAATATTGATGAAGAAGTCGATGAAAGTTTATATTCACCAGATGTTCTTAATAGCCTTAAGTTTTCGGGAATTCCAAACCACAGATTGATTTTAAAAGTTGGTGTTCCAGTCATGTTACTCAGAAACATTGATCAAAGAAGTGGTTTGTGTAATGGAACAAGACTACAGGTTGTTCAATTGGGAAAACGTGTAATAGAAGCCAGAATTATTTCAGGTAGTAACATTGGAATGCGGACATTTATTCCCAGAATTAGTCTTACACCCTCTGATAAGAAGATTCCTTTCAAATTTAGAAGAAGACAGTTTCCCCCTTTCTGTGTCTTTTGCTATGACAATAAACAAGAGTCAAGGACAGTCGCTATCTAAAGTTGGGTTATATTTGAAAGATCCAGTTTTCACACATGGACAATTGTATGTTGCATTATCAAGAGTAAAAAGTAGGAATGGATTGAAGATATTAATATTAGACAAGGAAGGTAATGTGACTATGACAAATTCTTGTAAGTCTCATTTTTTTTTATGTTACAATTATGTCGGTATGGTTTAATTTTTTTTACCCTGTTATCCATGTAAAGATTATAGGAACTTCCGTGCTACAATCTATCTTACGAACACATCCATAATTTTTTTTTACATATTTCAATGTCTTTAGTCATTCACTATTATTACGATTTGTCAACATTCTATGTCTACCGATGTTTTTTTTTAAAGTATCCTATTATTTTGTTTGGTGGAAGACTTTTTTAATTATTAAATTTATTTGCAACATCTCTTTATCAATTTATATGTTTCACAAACACAACACAATTACAATTTTAGTAAACGTTAATATTATTTTAACTTTGCATGTTTTATTCTTTTTAATAATATGTTTTAAAATTATACCTTTTATATATTAATAAGTTTCCGAAAATATTATTTTTATAATTATATTAAATTTATATTATCATTAATTGTTACGAAAAATATAAAGTTAACAAAAATATATTCAATCTCCAACATCTATATAAAGATGCTTTCATAATTCATTTTCCTACATTCTTCTTTATAATTGAATCACATTTTGATAGTCAAACAAGGTATCATTCGAAATCTTCTATTTATTTTTTCTATTTTTTTTTTGAACGGCTTCTTTTTTATTTATTAATGTATTTATATTGTTTTGTTTTTTTTTTGTATGTTTTGTTTCATAGCAATACAAGACAAAATTGATGTTTGTTGAAATTTATCAATTGAATGTAAATTACGGTTATGATTTTTATTTTTTTTTAACAACTTCAAAATAGTCACAAACAATGGATTTGTTTTTATAGGTACTCATGGATATTAGGTTGTCGCATATGGTGTCCAACGGTGCAGTTCTCCACCCAGCTAATTATTGTCAACTCTGTGACGTCCAATGTCTGGATGATGCCCAATATGCACAACATGTTAATGGTAAAAAACATCAATCTAAGGTATTACATGTAATATATATATATATATATATATATATATATATATATATATTCATATAACTTATATATATATATATATATATGTATGTATGTACTTATTATACGTAAAATTAGATGCCTTATTTGTGTATTGATTTTTATTTAGGTTGCACATGCTACCGGCAATGATGTGTTCTATTGTGGTCTATGTGAAGTTAGATGTACCAGTCTACCAAACCTAAATGCGCATCTTGATGGAAGGAAGCATAAGAAGGCTTTGCACAACGTTGGTTTTATTAATATTATTTGATGATTAATTTTTTTTTTTTAGTATTATCGTATGTTTTATTTCCGGAATTTTGTTTTTCCATACTATCACTTTGTGTTTCACATCATGTTTGCTATTTTTTTTTTCTTTTATAATGTTATGATTTGGTCACTTTTGGATGGTTATTTGTTTCTTAATGACTTTGCATATTAATTTTTTAATAAGTTGGTGATTTTTAAATTATAATTCATTTATGGTAGTTTCATTGTTGGTTTGGAATTCCATGTTAACACTATTAATTTACTTTTACTTTTTAACTTTGTAAATTTTTATTTACTTTGGTTTTCACCGTGGGTCCCACGGGACTCTAACCTAGTAGTCTAATATCCATACAGTTGCTTTCTGTTGGTTTTCATTATAAGGGACTAGTGGGGAGCCCGCGCGATACGGCGGGGTGACCAATTTACAAATATAAGTATAATTTAGGTAAAGATAACTTAAAAAACGTAGCACCAAAAGATAATGAAATCAATATATTCCCCTACGCTACACGTAGCAAATCATTTGGTAACGTTTACATGTTGTTTGATCAGAATCGATTGTTCTTAAAATTATAAACCAAATGCAAATCGTGTGTTACGCAGTAACATATTTGCAATATTTGCATTGATGTTTTCATTTCATTTTATATAATTTATAAGAGTGTGGTGTCTTTTCATATTTCTTCAAGTAATTAATTGATAGATCATTTAACATTCAAAGAGTTGCATCTCTTAAAATTTAATGAAAAAATTGGCCATAAATTTACGAGGGGTTAAAAGTTGAGAGGTTAGTGTCTCATCATATTTCCTCAAGTAATAAATTGATAAACCATTTAGTGTTCTTAGGAGTTGTATCAATTAAAATTTAATGAAAAAATTGGATCTAAATTTATGATGGGTTAAAGGTGTAAGCAATGCATAAAATTAAGACAAATTTGCCCTTAAAAAGCTTTTAATGTGTGCATTATGTGGTGTACCTTAAGAAATTACACTTGTACTTCTTAAATTTTAAGAAGTCCCTATAAAATACTTTATAATATAGTATAGATATAGATATAGATATAGATTACGAGAAAGTTAAAAACTTAAACCGGAGAGTTGTAATATTTCCTTTTACATTCATTAGTATTATTCATTTACCTTTTGACTAAAAATTTCGTCTTGTTATAATACAATTTCTTATTAATTACTACGTTATCCCTCGTGAGCGTTTTGGAATAGACAAATCCAATTTGATGTGACAAAATATATGTACTATAAAAGTAACAGGTCGTTTTTCAGAAAAAAAAAATTGTAAAGAATTCGGTATCAAATGATATGTCATGATGATAGGCGATTCTAATGTGTAAAGTAAGCATTTGTTAAAAAATGACATACATGTTCAATCTTTATTATGGATGCACAATTAATCATCTTTTCATGTTTCCAAACTGTTTTCTTCACTCATACATAATTTAAGTATTTATTTCAATAGTCATTACATAAAAAGTTGTTTTTTATAGCACTATAGTACTCGTTGGAAACATAATAAAATGCTCGTTAATTTGGTGTAATTGTTAATCTGACGGGTTTTAGCTATAAATACCACCCTTAAACTCATTTTTACCACTTTTGAAACCCTAATCCGCTTCCTAACACTCCTATACAAATATTAACGTTTGAAAACACATCTTATCACCCAAACACCTCAGTTTTGAAGATAAACAACCTTCAAAATCATTACAAGTGAAGATCCAAAGGTATGTAACATATCTAAAACCTTTTTGATCAATTTTAATGATGTTGTTTATAAAACCTAAATGTCCAGATCTAATTTAAGTGTGTTTTCCTCATTTAAAACCCTTCCAAATGATTTCCTCATTAGATCTAAACATTAAAAGTGAGATTTCTCAAAGTAATGAACTTGGATGATAATAGGATAGTATTGGTGACCTAGAAATTAGGGTTTTATGTTATTTTTTGGTTGAATAATAATATGATGTTTTTTAGATGATTTGTGATGAGTTAGAAGCATGTTTAGGTGGTGTTTGGCTTGTGTATGAGATTTGACCCATTTGGGAGTTTATTGTTAGATATAGGGTTGTTTATGCAGTTTGATTGATAATAATCTAATAGGAACATCCTAGGATGATTACACAACAGATTTGGTGACCGAATAAATGTGGGAACATGCTTAATTGAGAAATATGCCATTTATGAAAACATTTACATGCATATTGATGTGAAATCCTCATAATATGCCATTTAGGGAAAATATGTGTTTATGCAAAGAACTTATTAATAAATGGACCAAGTCGTTGTGTTCGGATGTTAGCATGTTAATCCTGAGGTTCATGCGATCAAATCGGATATGTGCTATTCGGAAAGGTGATTTTTAGCCCAACACCCTGCTGCAGGCGAAGATAGGGCTGGGCAAAGATAGAGTATCTTCGCCTAAGAGCATCTTCACCCAAAAACCCAAATTCGTTAATAATTATGTTCGTTGTTATACATCTTCGTTAAATATCTATCTTCGCTCATAGCATCTTTGTTTATGACAGAATCATATGATTACACGTGTATTGCATGATCGTTATCTGAAAACATATTCATGATTGATAAACTTACATAATGGGTCACCAACGGGATGTCGAGTCTTGTGCGGTCCTGTGAAGGTTAAAACACGTTTTCAAACATACGTAGTCATGGTCTGGACAATCAGAGACTAGTTTACCTATGGGTTATTAGTCTAGATACTCATGCACAGTTTATGATAGGTCGCCAGTATTAGGGACTATCATTGCATTGTCGGTTTATCTTATATTTCAAGAACGCAACCTAAGGTGAGTTTCACCGCCCCACTTTCACACACTTTCTTATGGGGGAGAAACATGTTGCACATTTTGGATTCATAAAGATCATATTATACTATGGTTATCTTTTGTTTACTATACGGCTCATCCAAGTCCCAGGGAAACCATGAATATGTGGGTATACATAATGGGGGAAATGTGAATAGATCTATTGGGCCTGACTAACCCCACCCGGGTCGACTGGAGGTCAGACGGGTGCATATATTCTCTAACTTTTGGGCTTATCGGGGATGACGGTAGGCCAACATGGGCAGCACATATGGAACATCTTATCAGTCATGGTTTCTAATCGTAGTAGTAACATACATAACATATAGCTAACGTTCGCATAACATAGTAGTAACGGGATTGATCTTTCAAAACGTATGGAAACATTTTTATAAAACGTGTGAACTAACTAGCATAGTATGTTGACATTTTTTAGCATGTTATCTCAGGTCGCTAAGGTAGAGGCATTTGGATAGGCACACGGAGTCGCACTGCGTCTAGGTTCATGTATCATGTTGGACTTTTTAAACATTTACTTTTACTTTTGTTTGGAGTTGTAAACTATTTATTTTTCCACTGTATCTGGGTTTATATCTTTTAAAACTGCATGTTTTGGTTTATGTTATCTTTACTCATATAGTTATCGTTTATTGTGACAGTTGACTTGGATCCTGGTATGTCACGCGCCTCGCGGTAAAACCCCGCAAGTCGAATTTGAGGGTATGACAGATTGGTATCAGAGCCAATGGTTATAGTGAACTAGGACTGCATGTAAAGTAGTATATAGCCGAGTCTCACACACTAGACGGTCACACACTTATGAGTCGTAATAAGTGGGAAAGTTACTAACATAGCTGGGGTGTCGGTATCATTCATTTACATGTTGCATCATCCATCTTATCTATTATCGATTTCTACCTCCTATTTCTATCTTTTCTTCTTCGGGATTTGAAGGCGAAGAGGCTAGCTTGTAGATCCTTGCACGACGGTGGCGTACATTGGAGTGGCTTCGGTGTATTCTCGAGATCTGTTCAGGATTTGAACATCTCCCTTATATGCTCTAATGGACACACTTGCCCACACACACTATCTTGCACTTGTACTCGTCGTAGTATGCCTCTAAGTGATTGTTCACTTGGAGATCCTAATTTGTATTGCATTCTTGGGTAGACGAGTTGTAGTGCTTATCAATCCCATGAGTTTGGACATCTTGGTTGGATGATTTGTAGTTGATACAGATTAGTCTGATCGGGATGGTTCTAGCATTCTAGTGTCATGGTTATAGAAGTGTATTCCTAGTGAATTACTCTTTTCATACCATTATTTTCCTGTGACTCGAAACTCAAGCTAGGAGCACACTTGGAGGACCATGTATGGAAACTTATCATTTCGGGTGCACACAAAATCATAAGTTGAGGTACATGAAAATTCTGGTGGACTTTGTGTTTGAACTAATAGTCATGGTTGAACCCAGTTCCTAAACCTTCGGTTTTATTTCATTCTATGCCAATAAGAGTTTCATATTTGTTGAGTTCAGTAAGTTGCTAGATATAGTACCTACACCTTTAGAGGCTAAGTACTTAATATAATTGGCTAATGGTAAGGAAATTGAGGTGACCCACATTCTTAAGGGGTGTTGTCTAGAGCTTTCGGGTCTGTCTTTTCCTATAGATCTTATGCTAGTGTCCTTGGGTAGTTTCGATGTCATGGTGGGTATGGATTGGTTATCGTTATAATGTGCTGAAATCGTTTGCTTTGATAAAGTCATTCGATTTCCTCTCGCTGATTGAGAAATTCTTTTGGTGCATGGTGAGAAAAGCGGCATTCCTTTGAGTATTATTTCTTGTATGAAAGCTCATAAGTATCTTCGAAAGGGTTTTTCTGCCATCTTGGCTCTTGTTTTTGTATCATCTGATAGCAGCTTCAAGTATGTTGTCATCACCTAGGGTTCGAGACCGCAAGTTGGATAAGGTGACACCGTGGACAAAGGAGGGAACAACACAAGACAGGGCCAAGAGGAAGATCTTCTGGAAAAAAACCATAGGGGATAGCGTAAATAAACCGAGAGCCCAAAATAAAGAGAGAAACCCACAATAAAGAGAGTTCAGAGCAATAAAAGATCTGCAAATTAAAAATTTGGTCTTTGACCGGTGAGATCTAAAAGAACTGGAACACTGCTCTCTCTCTCTCTCTCCGCTCTCTCAACATTCTCTCCGTGGTCTCTCATCTCTCTCTTGCTCCCCCTCGCTTTCTCAAGATACATTCGCTGGATAAACACTTGCTTGCGTGCTTCCACTTCGCTCAGCCACGTTTGCCTCCGGAGCTGATACAGATTCTTTTTGAGAAGACGGCCGATGAAAGAAAGTTGTGGTGACAAAGGGAGCAGAATCCACCCTTTTGTGGGCATTTAAAGAGTGCTACCAAGATACAAGCCAGGTGGTATGAAAGATGTATCAAGTGTGGAAACTGGTCTCATGAAGACAAGTGGAGCAAGAATATGACTCACTCACAGTTCGAGTACACCATGCTGATCCAAAGGACGCAATTCGATACAAAGCCGAGCGCCGAGTCAGGAATGGAAGCAACATCGACTGCACTGTGAAGTGCGAGATAACAATGATGAAGGATCAAGGAAAAAACACCAAACTCCTATTAGAAATCGATGCCGAACAAGTTGCACTCCGCTACCGCGCTCCTCCACGTCTCGCTGCATCTCAACCATGACGGTCCATCGTGGTTCGGTGACTCATCCCCCTTTGTAGATATTTTTAGTTAAAAAAAATCTTTGTCTTATCTTTGTTTATCTAAGTAGTCTTAGCACCCCTACATTATAACCCGAATAAAAGCCCTCTTGATTTAACTTAGTTATTCGGTTTAGAGATGAGGACTTGATTTGCATACAATCTTATGACTTGTGTCGACTTTGGTTCGGACTTGAGTGTTCACCTCAAAACTCACCAAAATGATAAACCGGAGTGCTGAGTGAACCTTGTGAGCAGGTATAGGTTTGAGCATTATCTGAGGGTTAAGTAGGCGTGTTATGCAGTTTTTATTTTTCTCACATAAAATAAACAAGTGGATTGAGGATTTGTTGATTACTGTTTGCCTTAGGACGGTTTGATTGCTTGAGGACAAGCAATTGTCTAAGTGTGGGGTATTGTGATGTTTCATAAAATTCACAAAAAAAAATGTGCATAAATAGTCTCAAAATAGGGCGAAATTGAGCTTAAATTGATAACTATAGCTATTAAATCGTTCCTATTTGTATTTTTCAAGAAATTAGAGCTCCAACTCGAAAATGAACGATTTTCAGGCAAAAATAGCTAAAAACTGGAGATTCCTGAGAATACAAGACCCGAAGCATGTTCAAAGTCCTTCTCGGGAGTTAAACAGTGATAAAATTGACCCGGGAGTGACCCAGCACGCCTGTAACATCGCGAATTTCCCCTAATTTTTTTTATAAAAAGAATGTATTGTTTTAAACAATATATGTCTTAAATACCTTAAACTAATAATTATTTGTATCTCGACACTTTTGTACGTTTTAAAAATATTTCGAGTCACTTTCGGGCTTATATAATCATATTATGAATTTAGAATAATATAGTTTTAGGGAAATAATTGCCAAAAAAGGATTTGTGTGGACCGGGACTCGAACCCGCGTCCACAGCCAACCAACACACAGTGACAACCAACTGAGCCAACTATCATCTTGTGTAGTATTTCAGAAGAAAATAAACTTAACACATTCCTTAAATTGATTAGTCAAAGTCTTAGTCAAACAGTCAAAGTCTTAGTCAAATAGTCAATTCATCATAAAACCTTACTTTATGGTGTTGACCAATTTTAATGGCTAATTGACTCCAAAACTAGTATAAAAACCCACCTATGACCCATTATACTTTGCACCTCTAAATCGATTGTTTCAATCCGATTAAACTTTCCCTCATACCTTTCTTCTATAGTCCATTACTTCTACAATTGAAGCTTTGATTATAAGCTCTTGTAATTGGCGAATTGGAAGCTTGATATTCTTTCTTTTTCGTTTTTTTTATTTCTTCAATTTGGACTAGCTACGTTGTTGAGTCTTTGGGATTCGCCTCGCATACATTCACAACACTTAGAGGATAATTCACCTTAGCCAATGTGAGTTTACGTAACCATGTTTATGCAATTCTTCATACTTGCAACATTATACTTAAGCAATTCTACATGCATGTCTAGTTGTAAACTTTAATGCCTCATGATTTAGACAACAACAACAGTTTCAACGAGTTTCAACATTACATAATCATTAGCTATGGCCAAGCCGGCGATACTCAATAATAGATCTATTGGATTGACAATCCCACCCGGATACGTGTACCTCCTACATAGGTAGCGTGGGTGATTGTTATCGTTCCAACATATTATTAAGGTGAACCATGGATGACGGGATGGACCTAAACTAGTCGGAGGTTTGATTATGTCGATTCAACATTCCATGTTTATTCATGTAGACTTAAACTTACGATAGACATATGAATTGCTAAACTTTTAAACTTAAACTTATTTGCTTGACATGGCTTATGTATTCTCACCAACTTCTAGTTGACCCCCCCATTTTTACAACTCAACAGGAAATAATGATGCGTGAAGACTAGAGTGTTAGCATAAGAAGACAAATTGAAGTCTATGCTTGTTTGGTTATTGTGATGTATTAGATTTCCATTTAAAACTCATTATGTATTTTCACTTTTGGATATTAGCACTTTAAATTTATTTCAATTAAAATTTGGTTACCATGTGCTACTGTATACTCATTCTTACGTGACACCTCGATGTTTCCGCCATTGGTTGGGGTGTTACAACGCCCATGCACACATGCACGAAGGCCCTGCACACTAGAAGATAAAGCAGCAAACTTAGGAGACAAGAAAACTTAGTTTGTCAGCCTGCACGCCCGTGCACACTACCCGGCACGCCCGTGCATGACATGAAGTATAGACAAGATAGATCTACAGCAACAGAAACGTATGTGGGGTAGAGCACGGCTGTGCACTCCCTGGCAGGTCTATAAATAGCAAGATTCACTTAATCATTTAGTGTTCCTTCTTGGTCCTTCAACAGCTTTCTTGGGACGACTTCCAAGCTTTTTCCAAAGATCTTGGGGTCTAGTGGGAGGCCTTAGGGCCATCCTAACATCCTACCAAGGTTAGGCCTCGACCTACCTTGATCATCTTGGACGGGAATTTGACCGTAGAGTAGTTACATGCAAAAAAACATCGAGGGTCCTAAGGATCATATTAGATACATAGGATTTCGGAGGTGGAAGGCTTTTCTATGAGTCGGAAGCATTAATGTTCTTGTGATGATCACCGTTTATGGTTGTATCCATCTATTATCCTCCGTACCTCTTTCGATTTATAGACTTTTATTATTAGTAGTAGTTTATTTTTAGTTATTCGGTGTGTTTATCTTCTTAACTAATTCTTGTTTTTTTATCTTTGTGACAGCTTCAATTAGTGATTAACTTAATAAACCTCTAAAATCAACCCTAACTTAAATAATAAAATAAACTACCATGGGGTTCGATCGGCTTCTGGTAGTCCCGAGCTAGATCCAAGGCAAGGAAACCGGTAGCGAGATAGATCCTTTGGGCTTCTGATATCCAAACTGAGTTCTAAGCAATGGCTTCTGAAGTGGATCAGATCTGAGTGACACATTTCTCGTTCTTACTAGATGTATGAGTGATTTTCTTAACAAAGGGAGGATTCCCTACGGGTGCACCAGTGATCTTCAGATTGCACACATTTAGGATTATGTTCCACCTTTGTTAAGGATTTCATTCATCTCGGGAGGTTATGGGTTGGGTTTGTTAAGTCACACAATCACTAAACCAAACTTATATTTACCTGATCAATAAATATTTAAGTTATCACTTGTAAGATAAATTAAACAAGGATATTTTATCTAGTTTTCATTAGTACAACGCCGTTAACCAATGGAGGATACATGTTGTGACACCCGGCATATTCAGGTCAATACTTTTATACCTTACATACATGCGTTTCGTACTTTACATGCATACGAGTCTATCTCAACGAAAACATTTTAAATAACTACTTAATATCATACTTAACTAGGGTTAATTAAGTCATATTGATGATTCGGGAATCATCGGGAGTCGTTACAATGGTTCGAGAAACCATTGGGTGTCGGTCCATAACTATGTGTACAAGAATTGGTGATTCGTGGAATCGCCGGGTTTAACGCACCCACGCAAGTCTCGGGTCCCGGGAATTGGTGATCGGGCGGGAACGTGTTATTTATCATGCATTATATGTTTACAATCATTATGTGACTTGTCGGTATGTGAATATGTGCTAACATGTGTTAAAACGGGGTTTAACGCGCAAAACACACCAACACAGGGGTTACAGGCGATTAGGCTTGCCTAATCGCCTATATAGGGGCGATTGGAGGGTGTGTATTGGCGAGTAGGGGCTAATCACACAACTGTTCATGCGATTAGGCCCCAATCGCATGAACAGTCATGCGATTAGGCTCCCTAATCGCGTATAAGTCTGCACACTCGCGTGTAACGTGCTGGACGACTAAAAACGCCTATAAATACCACCCTTGACCTCCAAAACATTATTTGTGCAACCCTAGCCGTCCCATAACATAACCCAACACACAAACACCCTCTGGAACTCGTTTTTGCATCAAAACCATCATTTTCAAGCTTATTCCATCATCACCTCTTGATTACAAGGTGTGTTCTTCAAACCCAAACCTTTAAATGATTATGTTTTACTCCCTAAACGTCCAGACCTGACTTATAAATGTTTTTATCTTTGAAAATCCATTTAAAACCGTTTTTAAACAAACCCACACCTTTACATGTGTTATATGTGTTATATATGTTTAAAGATAGGATTTTTAGGATTGAATCATGGTTGTTCTTATGTTATTATGATGTTTATTGCTGATATAAGTTAGTATGATGATATCCTAGGAGTTTGAATGGTTTTGGTTGTGTATTGTTGATATTTGATATTTTGACCCATTTGAAGGATTTTGAACGGTTAAGGATGATATGAGGTATGTTGTTGATTGAATGATGTTAGGGTTTGCTCTAGGATGATGCTAGAACAGTAGGATGCTATCGGACAACGTGGTTATGTGATTTAATCTGGATATTTGCCATTTAGGGCAAGTTCTTGCATGTTGATGTGATGTTTACATGCTAAGTTGCCATTTTGGGAAAACGCTCGCATTCGGGACTGTTAGAATGATGAAAACTTAGGGGTTTTGCTTGAAATATGTTTGTTTATGTGTTAGGATGACTATTGGATGTTTTTACATGTTTCGGATCTGATTTGGAGCGTTAAACGCGCGAAATTGCATTGTACAGCTACAGCAGGCGAGTAGCACCCTAATCGCATGATGCTATAGGCGATTAGGGGTGTAATCGCCTGAAGGGAAGCCTAATCGTGTGAACATATAGGCGATTAGCCTTGTAATCGCCTGTTGACCAGCCCTAATCACATGTTGACTTTTCCTAAATGCTAGTTTGATTCCTAATCGCGTGTAATGCTGCTGTATGTATATTTTAACATCCCGAAACATGATTTGACGCCTAGGAACATGGTAGGAACCCCGGGATTCACCCAATGACTTAGTAACACGTATTCGGACCTGTTTATGCGTTAATCGGACATTATGCTAGTCTAGGCAAACTATCACGCGTATTAAGTGTTTAAATGCATATGTGGCATGATGTCTTGTATTGTCTAACACATGAGATGTTGGGTCACCAATGGGATGTCGGGCCTTGTCTGGTATGGTCGGTTAAACGTTAAAACCTCATTTCATATGTACACGGTTATGGTCTGGACTACTAGGGACTAATCAACCTACGGGTTGTTAGTCTAACACCTTATATGCTCGTCATGATAGGTCACCGGTATCAGGGGCCGTCTATTGAGCAGGTTTACTTGTTGTAGTGCGAAGAGCAGCATCAGGTGAGTTTCACGGCCCCACCTTACGCTTTACATTTTGGGGGAGACACATGCTTATACTTATTACATACATTATCATGTTATGCTAGTGGTTGATTCATTTACATACTATACGATACGTAAAGTCCCGAGGAAACCATGAATATGCTGGATAGCATAACGGGGGAAATGTGGATAGATCTATTGGGATTGACAGACCCCACCCGTCGGCTGGGAGCCGGGCGGGTGCATATTGTCTCGGTCGTACGCTAAATCATTTCGGGCAAAAATCATATATCGTTGTCTGTAATGGTTTCCGGTCGTAGTAGTATAACTCATGCGTCTAGCTAACGCTATTACTTCAGATTTAGTGATAACATGATGGCTTTCATTACTTTAAACATTTATTTAAAACCTGTGAACTCACCGGCATTATTTGCTGACGTTTTTAGCATGTTTGTCTCAGGTCATTGAGGTAGCAGCTTATCATAGGCGCACGGAGTCACACGGCGTCTAGGCTTCATATGCATTATCATATCTTTTTCAGACTTACGTACTTTTTACTTTTTGGGTTGTAATAAAAGTTACGCTTCCGCAGCGAATGGATTTATGAAAGTTTGATGGTTGTTTATTTCATTTTACGTATCATATAGTGTCGTTTATTGTGACCGTTGACTTAGATCCTGGTTTGTCATGCGCCTCGCGGTAAAACCCCGCACGTGGAATTTGAGGGTGTGACAGATTGGTATCAGAGCCAATGGTTATAGTGAACTAGGACTGCATGTTGAGTCAAGTCTATAGCCGAGTCGCACACACACTAGACGGTCACATTCATAAAAGTCATGTCATACGGGAATTTGCCGGGGTGTTCGTATTACATTCGTTATTATTACTTATGCTTACATAATCTATCTATTACTCTTATCTTCTATCTTGTACTTCAACTTCGCGTTGGAAACGAGGATCCTTATTACCTTTGCACAGGCGGTGGCGTACGTTGGAGTGGCTTCGGCATCCTGCGGAGATTCGTCCAAGATTCGGACGTCTCCCATTTCTATACTCCAACGGACACACCTGCTTGCACACATTATCACACACTTGTACTTGCTGTTTATATTTTGGACATGGGTGCCTAGTGGTTTGAAGGTCAGGCTAGGAGCATGCCTCGGGGACCATGTAGAGCGACTTATCATTTCGGGTGCACACGAAATAATAAGTTGAGATGCATGGAAATCCTGGTGGACTCTGCGTTTGATCTAATGACTATGATGGAATCCAATCCGTTGATTCACCTTATTATTTACGGTTTCTTCATGATTCTTTGTTATCTATTCTGGAATCTGATGTCTTGTCTTTGATCTTGACAGAAGATGGCAGGACGTCGTGGTGGTCGCGTTGGTGGTCGGGTTGGTGGCCGGAATGGCGGGGGACGTAATGGGGGTCGTGGCAACATCAGCATGACCCAGGCGGAGCTGAATAATCTGATCCAGGAGCACGTGGCAGCTGCTATTGCTGCGCAGCAGGCCGCCCACCAGGGCCATGGTGGTAATTTAATTACTCCTACCCTCATTCCTTATCTTTTGTCGCGTGATGATCGTTTTCTGACCGTGTTGTTTTTGTTGGTATTAGGGGATGCTTTTCCTCCTCCACCACCTCCACCTCCTCCAGTCCACTGTACTTATAAGATGTTCCAGGATTGCAAGCCCCATAACTTCAGTGGGACTGAGGGGGCTGTGGGACTACTCCGTTGGTTGGAGAAGGTTGAGTCTGCTTTCTCCATGTGCAACTGCCCTGAGGAGTTTCGTGTGAAGTATGCTTCGGGGACGTTTGAGGGACGTGCTTTGACTTGGTGGAATTCGACTGTTCAGACTATTGGTTTGCTGGAGGCCCATGCGTTGCCATGGACCGAATTTGTGTTTCGTTTGAAGATGGAGTATTGTCCCAGGGATGAGATCAAGAGTTTGGAACATGAGCTGTGGAATCATCAGATGGTGGGATCTGAGATAGAGGAGTATACCACTCGCTACCATGAGCTGGCACTTTTGTGCCCGGATTCTGTGACGCCTGAATATAAGGCTATTGAGTTCTACATCAGTGGGTTGGTGCCTGAGATTCGCGGGTTGGTGACCGCTAATGATGCTACTACACTTCGGGATACCATTCGATTGGCTCACAGGTTGACTAAACAGAAGGTTCAGGAGGGTCTTTTGCCTCCTAAGGGTACTGTGGTGAAGACCTCTGACAGCAACAAGAGGAAATGGGATAACACGGGTAAGGGTACAGCGCAGCCTCAGCAGCAGCAGCAGCATAAGAAGTTTGAGACTACGGGTTCGTCTTCTGGGCAAAAACAGGGTGGTTATACTGGTAGGCTGCCTAGGTGTGATCGTTGTGGGTATCATCATGTGGGGAATTGTAGTTTTTGTACCCGTTGCAAGAAGAACGGGCATCTGGCCCAGACGTGTAGGGTGAATCTTCAGACTCAGCAACAGGTGGTTGCCCCTACTACTACTACCACTGCTGCACCTAGGGGTAACCAGGGATGTTTTAATTGTGGGGAGACAGGGCACTTTAAGAAGGACTGCCCCAAACTGAAGCAAGGGAATGCTGGGAAGAACGACAGGGGCAACGGGGGTGGCGGCAGGAACGCGCGCGCCTTCGTCATTGGGTCGGGCGAGGCCCGTCAGGATCCGGATACTGTTACTGGTACGTTTCTTCTTTGTGATCGTTATGCCTCCGTTTTATTTGATTCGGGTGCCGACAAGAGTTTTATATCTGTTGAGTTTAGCCGACTGTTAGACATTGTACCGACTCCCTTAGAGGTCAAGTATATTATAGAATTGGCTGATGGTAAGAATATTGAGGCGACTCATATTCTTAAAGGATGCCAGTTGGAACTATCAGGGTTATCTTTTCCTATCGACCTCATGCCGGTGTCATTGGGTAGTTTCGACGTTGTAGTGGGTATGGATTGGTTGTCCTTATATCGCGCGGAGATCGTTTGCTTCGATAAAATCATTCGCCTCCCTCTCCCGGATGGAGAGACTCTTTTGGTTCATGGCGAGAAAAGTGGAGTTCCCTTGAGCATCATTTCATGTATGAAGGCGTATAAGTATTTACGTAAGGGGTATTCCGCGATCTTAGCTCTTGTTTCGGTTTCATCTAACGATGAGAAGAAGATCGAGGACATTCCCGTCGTTCGTGATTTTCCCGACGTATTTCCTGATGATTTGCCTGGTCTTCCACCTCACCGTCAGGTTGAATTTAGCATTGATCTTGCGCCCGGCGCGGCGCCTATTGCCCGAGCTCCTTACCGCCTTGCACTTCCTGAGATGCAAGAATTATCTAACCAACTGCAGGAGTTGTTAGAAAAAGGGTTCATTAGACCTAGTTCATCCCCGTGGGGAGCTCCTATCCTATTTGTCAAAAAGAAAGATGGGAGCCTTCGTATGTGTATTGACTATCGGGAACTGAACAAGGTAACCATCAAGAATCGTTACCCGCTTCCTCGAATTGATGATTTATTCGATCAGCTCCAGGGCTCCAGTTTTTATTCCAAGATAGATCTGAGGTCTGGGTATCATCAACTGCGGGTACAGGAAGCTGACATTCCAAAGACCGCTTTTCGTACACGTTATGGCCACTTCGAGTTTTTGGTCATGCCCTTCGGTCTTACGAATGCACCTGCCGTTTTCATGGACTTGATGAACCGCGTTTGCAAGCCCTATCTCGATAAATTCGTTATCGTGTTTATCGACGACATTTTGGTTTATTCTAAGAACGAGACGGATCATGAGGAGCACTTACGATTGGTTTTGGAACTTTTGAGACGGGAGCAGTTGTACGCTAAGTTCTCAAAGTGTGATTTCTGGTTACGTGAAGTACAATTCCTAGGGCATGTGGTTAATGAACTGGGAATTCATGTCGATCCGGCAAAGATTGAGGCCATTAAGGAATGGGAAGCACCAAAGACGCCATCTGAGGTGCGGCAATTCCTAGGCCTTGCGGGTTACTATCGCCGTTTCATTGAGGGATTTTCGAAGATCGCTCAACCCCTCACCACTCTTACCCAGAAAGACCGCAAGTTTGACTGGGGTGAACCGCAGGAATCAGCATTTCAGATGCTGAAACTTAAACTTTGCTCTGCGCCCATCTTATCCTTACCTGAGGGCACAGATGATTTTGTTGTGTACTGTGACGCTTCCATTCGTGGTCTCGGTTGTGTGTTAATGCAACGCGGGAAGGTTATTGCCTACGCCTCTCGCCAACTTAAAGTCCATGAAAGGAACTACACCACTCATGATTTAGAGTTGGGTGCGGTGATCTTTGCGTTGAAGATCTGGAGACATTACTTGTACGGTACCAAGTGCGACGTATTCACCGATCACAAGAGTCTCCAGCATATCTTCGACCAGAAAGTATTGAACATGAGGCAACGACGTTGGGTCGAACTCCTGAACGACTATGATTGCGCCATTAAGTACCATCCTGGTAAGGCGAATGTTGTGGCAGACGCCTTGAGCAGAAAGGAATCTGTCAAACCCCGTCGTGTTCGAGCCTTACAGCTCACTATTCATTCTTCGTTGCCTGACCAAATTCGTTCGGCTCAATTAGAAGCTTTGAAGGAGGAAAACCTTAAAGCTGAAACCATGCACGGTGCTGATAAACACCTCGAGCTTGGGTCTGATGGCCTGCATTACTTTGCCGAGCGCGTTTGGGTTCCTTTATTTGGGGGTTTGCGAGGGCTTGTCTTGGACGAAGCTCACAAATCCCGGTATTCTATTCATCCGGGTTCCGATAAGATGTATCAGGACTTAAAGATACTCTATTGGTGGCCCAATATGAAGGCTGACATAGCTTCGTATGTCAGCAAATGTCTGACCTGTGCTAAGGTCAAGGTGGAGTACCAGAAGCCGTCTGGTCTTCTACAGCAACCTGAAATTCCTGAATGGAAATGGGAGCGGATTACCATGGATTTTGTGACCAAACTTCCGAAGTCGCCCAGTGGTTGTGACATGATCTGGGTGATTGTCGACCGGTTGACAAAGTCCGCGCATTTTCTCGCTATTAAGGAAACCGACAGTCTGGAGCGGTTGTCTCGTATCTATCTTAAGGAAGTAGTTTCCAGGCACGGGGTACCCGTCTCTATCATCTCCGACCGTGACCCTCGTTTCGCTTCCCGTTTCTGGAAACAATTACATAAAGCGTTGGGTACTCAACTGGACATGAGCACCGCATATCATCCGCAAACTGACGGCCAGAGTGAGCGGACGATTCAGACGCTTGAAGACATGCTTCGAGCATGCGTCATCGATTTCGGTAAGAGTTGGGAGATTCACTTACCGTTGGTGGAGTTCTCTTACAACAATAGTTACCACTCCAGCATTAAGGCGGCACCGTTCGAGGCTCTGTATGGACGGAAGTGCCGGTCCCCTCTTTGTTGGGCCGAAGTGGGCGAAAGCCAACTCACCGGTCCAGAATTGGTGTACGAAACTTCCGAAAAGATCGTACAAATTCGTAATCGTATGGCGGCAGCTCGTGATCGTCAGAAGAGCTACGCTGATCGTCGTCGCAAACCTTTGGAGTTCCAGGTTGGCGACAGGGTTTTATTGAAGGTATCTCCATGGAAGGGCGTTATACGCTTTGGGAAGCGCGGCAAACTTAACCCTCGTTATGTCGGACCGTTCCCCATCTTGGAACGTATTGGGCCGGTGGCATACAGACTTGACTTACCAGCCGAGCTTAGTGGCGTGCATAACGTCTTCCATGTCTCGAATCTTAAGAAGTGTTTGGCAGACGAATCTCTCGTAGTTCCTCTCGAAGAAATCAAGGTTGATGATCATTTACGTATTGTAGAGGAACCAGTTGAAATCTTAGATTATAAGATTCGTAGCCTCCGTCGGAGTAAAATCCGTATCGTTAAGGTTCGTTGGAATTCTAATCGTGGACCGGAGTTCACGTGGGAACGAGAAGATCAGATGAAGGCTAAGTACCCCCATCTATTTCCTAAGCGTGCATTTGAATCGAACTATGTGGCCTCCAAAGAAAAATGAATCTCGGGTCGAGATTCCTTTCAACTGGGGGATGATGTAACAGCGGGGAAAAATTTTTCTTTTCTTTCTTCCTTTCGTCTCTTCATCTACGGACTTCATTTAATTTTCGGGACGAAAATTCTTTCAACTGGGGGATGATGTGACACCCGGCATATTCAGGTCAATACTTTTATACCTTACATACATGCGTTTCGTACTTTACATGCATACGAGTCTATCTCAACGAAAACATTTTAAATAACTACTTAATATCATACTTAACTAGGGTTAATTAAGTCGTATTGATGATTCGGGAATCATCGGGAGTCGTTACAATGGTTCGAGAAACCATTGGGTGTCGGTCCATAACTATGTGTACAAGAATTGGTGATTCGTGGAATCGCCGGGTTTAACGCACCCACGCAAGTCTCGGGTCCCAGGAATTGGTGATCGGGCGGGAACGTGTTATTTATCATGCATTATATGTTTACAATCATTATGTGACTTGTCGGTATGTGAATATGTGCTAACATGTGTTAAAACGGGGTTTAACGCGCAAAACACACCAACACAGGGGTTACAGGCGATTAGGCTTGCCTAATCGCCTATATAGGGGCGATTGGAGGGTGTGTATTGGCGAGTAGGGGCTAATCACACAACTGTTCATGCGATTAGGCTCCCTAATCGCGTATAAGTCTGCACACTCGCGTGTAACGTGCTGGACGACTAAAAACGCCTATAAATACCACCCTTGACCTCCAAAACATTATTTGTGCAACCCTAGCCGTCCCATAACATAACCCAACACACAAACACCCTCTGGAACTCGTTTTTGCATCAAAACCATCATTTTCAAGCTTATTCCATCATCACCTCTTGATTACAAGGTGTGTTCTTCAAACCCAAACCTTTAAATGATTATGTTTTACTCCCTAAACGTCCAGACCTGACTTATAAATGTTTTTATCTTTGAAAATCCATTTAAAACCGTTTTTAAACAAACCCACACCTTTACATGTGTTATATGTGTTATATATGTTTAAAGATAGGATTTTTAGGATTGAATCATGGTTGTTCTTATGTTATTATGATGTTTATTGCTGATATAAGTTAGTATGATGATATCCTAGGAGTTTGAATGGTTTTGGTTGTGTATTGTTGATATTTGATATTTTGACCCATTTGAAGGATTTTGAACGGTTAAGGATGATATGAGGTATGTTGTTGATTGAATGATGTTAGGGTTTGCTCTAGGATGATGCTAGAACAGTAGGATGCTATCGGACAACGTGGTTATGTGATTTAATCTGGATATTTGCCATTTAGGGCAAGTTCTTGCATGTTGATGTGATGTTTACATGCTAAGTTGCCATTTTGGGAAAACGCTCGCATTCGGGACTGTTAGAATGATGAAAACTTAGGGGTTTTGCTTGAAATATGTTTGTTTATGTGTTAGGATGACTATTGGATGTTTTTACATGTTTCGGATCTGATTTGGAGCGTTAAACGCGCGAAATTGCATTGTACAGCTACAGCAGGCGAGTAGCACCCTAATCGCATGATGCTATAGGCGATTAGGGGTGTAATCGCCTGAAGGGAAGCCTAATCGTGTGAACATATAGGCGATTAGCCTTGTAATCGCCTGTTGACCAGCCCTAATCACATGTTGACTTTTCCTAAATGCTAGTTTGATTCCTAATCGCGTGTAATGCTGCTGTATGTATATTTTAACATCCCGAAACATGATTTGACGCCTAGGAACATGGTAGGAACCCCGGGATTCACCCAATGACTTAGTAACACGTATTCGGACCTGTTTATGCGTTAATCGGACATTATGCTAGTCTAGGCAAACTATCACGCGTATTAAGTGTTTAAATGCATATGTGGCATGATGTCTTGTATTGTCTAACACATGAGATGTTGGGTCACCAATGGGATGTCGGGCCTTGTCTGGTATGGTCGGTTAAACGTTAAAACCTCATTTCATATGTACACGGTTATGGTCTGGACTACTAGGGACTAATCAACCTACGGGTTGTTAGTCTAACACCTTATATGCTCGTCATGATAGGTCACCGGTATCAGGGGCCGTCTATTGAGCAGGTTTACTTGTTGTAGTGCGAAGAGCAGCATCAGGTGAGTTTCACGGCCCCACCTTACGCTTTACATTTTGGGGGAGACACATGCTTATACTTATTACATACATTATCATGTTATGCTAGTGGTTGATTCATTTACATACTATACGATACGTAAAGTCCCGGGGAAACCATGAATATGCTGGATAGCATAACGGGGGAAATGTGGATAGATCTATTGGGATTGACAGACCCCACCCGTCGGCTGGGAGCCGGGCGGGTGCATATTGTCTCGGTCGTACGCTAAATCATTTCGGGCAAAAATCATATATCGTTGTCTGTAATGGTTTCCGGTCGTAGTAGTATAACTCATGCGTCTAGCTAACGCTATTACTTCAGATTTAGTGATAACATGATGGCTTTCATTACTTTAAACATTTATTTAAAACCTGTGAACTCACCGGCATTATTTGCTGACGTTTTTAGCATGTTTGTCTCAGGTCATTGAGGTAGCAGCTTATCATAGGCGCACGGAGTCACACGGCGTCTAGGCTTCATATGCATTATCATATCTTTTTCAGACTTACGTACTTTTTACTTTTTGGGTTGTAATAAAAGTTACGCTTCCGCAGCGAATGGATTTATGAAAGTTTGATGGTTGTTTATTTCATTTTACGTATCATATAGTGTCGTTTATTGTGACCGTTGACTTAGATCCTGGTTTGTCATGCGCCTCGCGGTAAAACCCCGCACGTGGAATTTGAGGGTGTGACACATGTCGCCTAGGCTGACTCTAAGAGAGATTCTTCGGAATGGAAAGTGATAGCTAAGTGAGGTGCACGGTGTTCCTGGTCAGAAGTTAAGCCTCTATATTAATTTAATAAGATAAATTAGAGGACCCAGCGCTTAAACGAGTGGCTTGTCGGTGGTTTGGGAAGTGCCTAAAAGTAGGACTCAAACTTTCCAAAAAGCTGCACGGCAGTGTGAGTTGGTTAACCACATTGTCAATAGGATAATGACAACTTACGGGCCAGTAGTCCGAAGACACCTTTATGGAGACTCGTACACTTCCCCTATGCGTGATCCATAGAGTTGCCAAAACGTCATCCCTTATATCTTTCTTTTCTCATCCCCAACTCTGAGGGACTGTTCATGTAAGTCCAAGATCTTCTCTACCGGGTATCAAACCAACCACTCAATGGATGCGGAATATCGATTGAATGGTGAAGAACAAGAAAGAGACTTAGAACTGAATGATTATATTATCAAGTGCACACGTCTTCTAAAGAGACGTCTGGTACACACACTAGCCGAATACAATATGAACCAAAGATAACAAAAATGACTAGCAACCCCAAAACAACTAAGTAACCCCCTATTTATACTAACATAGGGCGGTCATATTACATGGGCCATAAGGGCCGAAAACCCACATACTACACTAATATTATCCAAGACAACACAAACCTTCCAAAATATAGCCCAACAATATCCCCCTAGGTTTGTGTTGACTTGTAATGGCTTTAACGCTTTTTGCTGCTTTTGTTGCGCTTCTTTGAGCTTTTCTTCTTCTCTTCCATAGCTCTCTTCCATTCTTCAGGTGACTTACCAACATACGGACCAAATAATTCTGTCTCCACCCTTCCTCTCTTATCGGATGCCAACCCCAGTCTATCCACTTGTGCTACAGCACTAGTAAATGATTTAGCACAGACCTCATACGTGGGGTCACACTGAATCTGATGTCTAGCTAGAACTTGAACATCTTCCGAATGCAGACTCATCAAATCTCTAGCATCAGATATCCTGAATTCTTCTGTATCACAAACAATCACTGCAGAAGAAGAAGTAGGATCATACACCCAGAATCTCATGTCTTTTAAGCAACGTCTATCCATTGGCTTGGTCAAGGGGATAGTCTTCAATTTCTCAGTTGGTGGCCATTGAACGGTTTTAAAAGGCTTTCCATCAGCACCTCGTACACCTTTATATTCCACCAATAGTGAACTGGCAGCCTTCATATCTCTGAAATTCACTTTTGCCTGCTCCTGAATCTTCTTATGAAACATGAGACCTATCTTATTCCTTGGATTCCTTGTCTGGTTTATGAAAGGGTATCTAGCAAGTTCAGTCAAATCAATTTTCATCCAGGAGTTGAAAGCAGACGTAAAAGCATAATATTCAACTGCTCCATTCTTTCTATGAACCACGAAAACTCCTTTATCATCATTATACCTCCAACACTCTATCCCAGTTCGATTACCGTACGTGTCATACCTATCACTGGTAATCGTCACATATCGTTCTGGATGCTCCTCCATTGGATCAATAGACGGTTCAGCTAAATTCTTGAGAACGTATGCACTTCCAGGTCGACGATCTCTAACCCTGGGAACTTGATCTTCGAAATACTTCTTCATGTGTTCTTCATGTTCTTTCTCTGATCTTTCACGTTCAGCTGGAGTCAATACCTTATCAACAAAGGAAGATGTTTCAGAGAACTCCTTTCCAAACTTGTTCTCGAGTTTTTGAGTCAAATTAAGTAATCTTGCTGAAACATCGCCCAAACCAGTCTCCAATTCAGCAATCTTCTTTTCCTTCTCAATAACCGTCTCCATCAAGCTCTGCACCTGAGCTGTTAACCAAACATTCTCAGTCTCCAGTTTCAACACTTTAGCCTGTAACCTGTGAACGTCCACTTCTGCAAAAACATCTTCATCACTCTCAATCTCTTCTTGATTTTTCTCTCTTTCTTCAGTCGTCAGAAATTCCACATCTACCTTCTTTCCTTGTTCTTTGTCAGCAAGAAAAGCCATTTGAGCTTTCTGAAAGGCTTCTTCATCAAACAAAACCTTTCCAGAGCCAAAAGCACCAGAGGATTCAGTTTCCTCGCTAAGTCTCCCAGTGATAGGTGCATTGCTCATGAATTGAGAGAAAGCTTCAGTTGCAATTATTGGTGAAATAGAAGAACTAATAGTGCCAACAGGAATATCAGGTGAAATATCAGCATCTGTCATAGTAATGTCAGCAGCAGCAGCAGGAACAGTCTCTTCAATAGAAGCATCAGCAGTAACATTCATCCGTGGGTCCCTTTTACTTCGCTTTCTTGGCCGTAAATCAGAACCTGTATCTACAGCAATTTCATCATCAACAACTGTCTCAGCTGCAACAGTGGATGGAGGAATCCTTTGTTCAGCCTCTCGAACAGTATCTAATATGCTTGACAACACCTCTGCTTGAGGAATAATTGATGCAGAAGTGGTAATATCATTAGCTTGAGTCACAATTTCTTCTCCAACCATCTCGTCAGTCACAGACTTTATCTCAGCATTTTCAAGAATAAAGTCATCTATCTCATCATCATTCAGATCATCAAACTCAAAGTTCTCAAACTGATCATCTTCATTTCTTGTAGTCAGTTTGTCATTTTTCAATTCCTCTTCATCTTCGCTTTCTATATCATCTTCACTTTCCACCTCAGTCAGGTCAACTTTCTCAGGAGGAGAACATTGTTCAGCCAGTGGAGGATCAATAATCTGAACATCATGCTCTTCAGCAACAAGAGCAGATGGCAATTCTGATGTTTCTTCCACAATCTCACTAAACTTTCCAAACTTGATAAGTGGAAGTTTCCCAGCAAACACCTGTCTTGAGTCTTTGCGAACTTGTCTAATTAATCCGAAAATCAACGATGACATGCACTTGTTATCATATGTTTCAACTGTCCTCTCAATCTTGGGATACTTGCTTTCTAGAATCATCTGCACAAACCTCAGAAACTTGAAAAAATACTTCTTGTTAAGAGTCTTCACATTTGTCAACATATCCTCAAAAATACTTTTTGAGTAATTGTAATCCCATCCTTCAATCAACGCCGCTATTCCAGAAGCATATCTCACTCCCATTTGATCTAATCCACTTTTATTTCCACTCAAGCACGCCAAATACATATGAACCAACAATCTCCAATAGCTCGGAAATAACTTCTTCAAATAAGGGGGAGTTGACAGTTCACCCTCATATCCCATCCTTTGCAGTACTGGTACAAGTTTGTCTTTTGTAAAACTGACAGGGTCATCTGGAGAGTCACCAAAAAGTAGTACATCTCGAACATCTTGTTCTGTAATCGTCACCTCTGTTCCTAACCTTTGAACGAATCACAGTGTCTCCCTTGTTGGCCGCTGAATTGTTCCAAAACTCCATGATCCAGTCAGTGAGAACGACTGGATTTTCTCGCATGGCGTGTGAAACTCTACATGTGTTGAGTCCCACAGTCAAGGACTTGAATTCCTGCAAATATTCTTCAGGAGGATCAGATAGATAGCACACAACGTTGTGACTGTTCTCGAACTTGGGCACATGAGAAGTTGTCATATCTGCACAAAACACACTGGATTAGACATCATTCGGGTCCATATTTATACAAATTCAAAGCCTATTAAGCTTCAAATGAACAAACATGCCCATATTCGTTGTAAAATTAACCCATTTGGGCTTTGGGTCAACAGAGAGTCCAACAGCAAGTGAGTTCGAGTGGCCTGAGGGTTTTCGAGGGTATTTTGGTAAAAAGACATGTGAATTCGAGGTGATGGATGAGTTCAAGGGTATTTTTGTCCTTTACTATCTGAGTTCGACCACCAGGTATGAGTCCAAGGGCATTTTGGTCATTTTCCAGCTGAGTTCGATGATCATGTGTAAGTTCGAGGGCAAAACAGTCATTTTTCATCGGAGTTCAATGACTTTGTCTGAGTTCAAGGGTATTTTGGTAAATCTCCCATGAGTTCGATGAACAAGTCTGAGTTCGAGGGCAATCTTGTAATTCTCCTTCATCTGTGGTTGAACTCCCCAACGCGTAGAAATCACGCGCCTCTTCGAACTCGAGTTCCCAGGCGCGTGAGACTCACGCGCCGCCGTCTGAGACGATCAATCTTCACTGTTTCGTCACCGATGCTCATTCCAACGCCCAAATCACACGTTTTCACACCTGCAAACCACTTAACGACCACCACACAATCATAACAACAATGTTTAAGATAAAGATTTACCTTCTTTTCTTTTCTTTTCTTCCTGAGTATGATGATGAGAGTAAATCAGCAATGAGTGTGTGTGTGTGTTGGAGAGTGTGAAGGTTCAACCTTTTGATTTTTTTGTGATTTTGAAAACAAGTGCCCTCTCCGCCCCCTTTTGTCAGACTGAGATTAGTGTGGCCCACCAAACGTGTGGTGGGCCCATCTCGTATCCAAATGCCCATTTGTAAACAATTTAAGTGGGTTTTGCAATCGGGTCCAAATCAGATCGTAAACTGGCCTAACGTAAACTTAACTAAAATATATCTAAACAAAATACTTGAAAATAATTTTGTCAAACGAGATCAAATCACTGTGTTTCAGGCCGAGCTACACTCATCAACTCTAATCTACTCCAGTAGGTCTTAGCAATTGCCAGTATATTTGTCCACTTAAACTTATCTCCTTAGGCCTTCTCGTATAGTGATCTGTGATATTATTTATCATGTTTTAGTATGTTATTACGAACACTCAAGAAAGTCACAATCAATTCCTAGAATTTCAAGTGGTACACTCTATCATGCAAGCAGTTTCCCTACAGCATATTTTTCACAGTATCTGTTCTAGAATTCTGAAACCTTGACTGGGACTGGATTGAGAAAAGAAAAGAATAGATCAATAAGAGATATAGATTAAAGTACAAGTCAGATGATTTCTCAAATGACAGGGCCTTTGGGTTTTGGACTCTAGAGGGTCTCTTTTATGACATCCTGACTGTGTCCAGGTAAGCATATATCTGGATGTAGCAGAGGAGTAGTCAGGACATCTTTGGACACTGAGGTCTCTTTTTAGGTGAAGGATGATCTATAACACGACAACGAAAAACTAGGTCAGCATATATCTGGATGCAGCAGAAGTTTCTCATTGCCTAGCATCTCCAGGTCCTTGCTTACACAAAACAGAGGAGATACACGAGTTTTTCAGAGAAGGTTTCAGACCTAGACCACAGTGTTATGCTTCAGGACATCACGCAAGCATTCAAATAGAGATTGTACCTGATTCTAAGTGATGTTCCTTACTGAGGTCGTGTCTTTATTTTTAAGTGCTTCACAAGATCATTAACATTTCAGCCTTCAGGACCAAGCCTACCGACATATCACACTAGAACCAGACTGTTTCGATACACGTCTTACGTGTGTCAGCCTTAATCCAACTTGTGAAAGTTCATTTCATCTTTCGTTTTGAGACCAAAACTGTTTTGATCTTTTCTTAGGACACATCCCCCTAAATTTGTGCTTAAAATTGATAATTTAAAGAACAAATTTTCAAAACTAAGACTAAGAAAAAGCGCGAAACATTTTTTTTTTTAATTTGAAAAAGAAGACCAGTTCAGTCCTCGAAATGGACCATTTTAAGCAGTGCAGAGAGAGCTTCAAAGCGAGCTCTATTAACAGGTTTTGTAAACAGATCTGCGACATTGTCGTCAGTGTGAATGTGTGTGGGCACAATTAAACCTTGGTTAAAAGAGTCTCGGATGAAATGTTCTTTTATGGCAATGTGTTTGACTTTTGAAAAGTAAACTGGATTTTTCACAATTTGGATAGCAGCATCATTATCGCAGTAAATAGGAGTAAGAGAGAAATCCAAACCGTAATCTACCAACTGATGTTGTATCCAGATCACTTGAGAACAGCATGCGGAGGCTGCCACATATTCAGCTTCCGCTGTTGAAACGGATACTGTTTGTTGTTTCTTGCATTGCCACGCAATCAGCCGATCGCCTAAGAATTGACACCCCGCAGATGTAGATTTCCTGTCAATGTCACAACCTCCAAAATCGTTGTCAGAAAATGCATGTAAATCAAAAGGAGAATCCTTAGGATACGAAAGACCGAATCTGGGTTTCCCCTTAAGGTATCTAAAGATTCTCTTGACAGCATGTAAATGAGAAATTCGAGGATTAGCCTGATAACGTGCGCATTGACACACTGCGAACATGATGTCTGGTCTGCTAGCAGTCAGATACATTAGCGAACCAATCATTGAACGATAGAGTGTTTCTTCTACGGCCTCCCCGTCCAGATCTTGAGTGAGACCTGGTCTTTCAGACATTGGTGTGTCGGCTGGCTTGATATCATTGAAGTTGAATTTTGCAAGAATGTCATCCACGTATTTTCCTTGGTGAATCAGGATACCCTTGGAATTCTGACGAACCTGCAAACCTAAGAAAAAGGTCATTTCACCAAGAGCACTCATCTCAAACTGCTTTTTCATCACCTCTTCAAATTCTTTACACAGAGCATCATTTGTAGAGCCAAAAATGATATCGTCCATATAAATTTGCACCAGAATACGATCTTCATTTACTGTCTTGACGAATAGAGTCTGATCAATAACACCGCGAGTGTATCCATTTGCAAGCAAGTGTTCAGTCAAGGTAGCATACCAAGCACGAGGTGCCTGATGTAACCCATATAATGCTTTGTCGAGTTTGTACACATGCTCTGGATACTTTGGATTTGTAAAACCTGGTGGTTGACCAACATAAATTTCTTCCTTCACTGTTCCATAGAGGAACGCAGTTTTAACATCCATTTGATAGACAGTAAATCCTTTAAATGACGCGTATGCAAGAAAAATTCTGATTGCTTCCAATCTCGCCACCGGTGCATATACTTCATCATAGTCGAGTCCTTCAATCTGTCTGAACCCTTGCACGACTAACCTAGCTTTGTTTCTAACAATGACCCCGCTATCATCTCTTTTGTTTCTGTAGACCCATCTGGTGCCAAGTGGTCGTTTTCCCGGAGGTAATTCAACTAACTTCCAAACTTTCAATTTCTCAAACTGGTTCAATTCATCTTGCATTGCATCAACCCAACTTGGTTCTTTCATGGCCGTAGCGGTTGACTTTGGCTCAATTTGAGAAATGAAACACGAATACAAACATCTGTTGATGTCACCAGTTTGGCTCCTTGTGAGAACGCCTGCGTCTACTGGACCAATGATGTTTTCTAGTGGGTGGTCTCGTTGAATGCTAGTGGGAATGACAATGTCTGGAACTGAGGAGGCTCCAGGGAGAACTGTGATACTACCTGCTGCAGGCTCTTCCATAGAATCATGATCATTTGCGACTGCATCATTATGTTCCACCATGCAATCGGTAGGAATGGGGTCATGGAATGTGGGAATTGAAGTTTCATCAGACACATTTTCATCATCGGCCTGTGGCATAGAATCTGCGGAGGATATGAATGGTTCGGCAGGAACTGAGAGTGGCTGTGGTAATTGAGATGTGGGTGCACCATCCCCCTCATCCGTTGCATTATCAGTCATGGAGGATGAGGATCCAGCGGGGAAAGTTGAGGAATCTGCAAAACCTGTATTTACACTACTAGAGACATCATCAAAAATATGAAAAGATCGAAAGAGAGATTCATAGTCAAACAACCAATCGGGGCCCACTCTAGCATCTGTTGCATTTTCTTCAAGCCAACGTACGTCAAACGACTCTACGATTTGCCTAGTTTGTTTGTTATAGACCCTGTATGCAGTTTTGCCAGCATAACCGACAAAATAGCAGTCGTCAGCTTTCGCATCAAACTTTGGTATAGCGTCCAAGTGTAGCAGTGTACATGGACAGCCAAAAGCACGAAAATGCTTGACGGAGGGTTTAGTACCAAACAGCACTTCGTAGGGTGTCTTCATCCGAGCTTTGTTGACTTGAACTCGGTTCTGCACATAACAGGCTGTGTTGACAGCCTCTGCCCAAAAGAAAGTCGGAAGTTGTGAGTCACACAACATTGTGCGGGCAGCTTCAATTAAGGTGCGATTTCTTCTTTCTGCGACTCCATTTTGCTACGGTGTCCTTGCTGAGCTAAATTGACGGGCAATTCCTTTTTGAGCACAGTAATAGTTTAACTCAACATTCTTGAACTCAGTCCCGTTGTCACACCTGATACCCTTCACCTTCAAGTTGGTCTGATTCTCCATCAAAATTATAAACTGTTTGACTATTTCTGCAGTTTCACTCTTGTTAGCCAAAAAGAAAACCCATGTAAAACGTGAGTAATCATCAGTTATTACCAAACAGTAAGCTTTACGAGAAATACTGAGTACATTCACTGGGCCAAATAGGTCCATATGAAGTAGCTGCATTAAGGAATCAATAGTATTTACCAACTTGGAATAATGTGGTTTTCGATGATGCTTTCCTCTTGCGCAAGCAACACATTTTTCAATTGTTTTAAAGTCACGTACTGGCAAATCCCTTACCAATCCCAGTTTAGCCACTCGGTTCAGATTCTTAGCATTTGCATGTCCAAGACGACGATGCCAAAGAATAGCAGTATTTTGAGAAACTTTAGAGAAAAGGCATGTGACGTTGTCGGAAGGAGGTTTGTTCATGTCAATGACATAAGCGTCACCTCGACGATCCGACTTCAGTAAAACCCATTCATCTGGAATGACTACTCCAGGTTTCAATATTAAACAACCTTTATCAGTGAAATGAGTTGAGTAGCCATTGTCACAGATTTGTGATACACTAAGCAAACTATGCTTTAATTCAAGAACGTAATTTACCTTATTAAATTGAAGAGCACCATTTCTTACCGTTCCTCTTTGTGTTATCTGACCTTTCTCACCTCCTGTGAAGGAGACAAATCCACCATTGAAAAATTCAACCTCTGTGAGTTGGGACAAGTCTCCTGTCATGTGCCTTGAACAGCCACTATCAATGTACCAGAGACGAATGATAGTCCTCCACAGCCGTTCCTGCACATGATGCAGGATTAGTTAGTCATAGGTACCCAGGCCATAGTCGTTTTGGGTACACCATTGGTATCTGTATATTGGACTTTTATCCATTGCATGTCAACGTTTGAAACATTTGCACAGTAATAAGATTTATCATTCACAGAACATGAAGAACCTACAGACGGGGAAGAGATTGGAATAGAGCATTTTGGCTTCCAGTTTGATTTGAATTTAGAAGACCATCTTTTGTTTGAACTAAATGCTGTCATACTAGACAGAGTCTGAGAATTGAATCTTTTATTAGATTGTTTGATCAGTTTATGTCTATTCCAATCACCATCAGAAGGCTTCACCTTGGATTTTTCATTCCGCATTGCCTTAGGTTTTTCAACCTGCATTGGCTTGGTATGATTATGATTCCCGTTTGGAGCCTTCTAATGTTTCCAGCTTGCAAGATTTTGTTGAACAGTTGGACAATTTCTGGCAATATGTCCTGGGATTCCACATGTATAACATGTTTGACGTTTGACATGTGGATCCCCCTGAGATGTTGCATACTTTCCAGGCTCGGAAAGCTTGGAGACATTTCTATACCTGTGTGAAGCAGTTTTGGAATAATGAGTCTTTTGTTTTGAAAAGTGCTGTTTTTTATATTTTGGTAAAACCTGTTTTGGTGGGACATATTTCTCTGTCCTGTCCCTACTTGATTGTTTAACCAAAAGATTTTTTGTTTTATCACAAGCATGTGGCAAAATAACAGAATCTGAATGAACAAACAACGAATCAGATGAAAAGTCACAAGGTTTTATGCTCAAAACAAACGAGCCCACACAAATATTGTTGTCTTTATCAGAAATTGAGAAATCGTTTTTCTGATTTTTATTATTAAATGCAAGTAAATCAGTGTCATCGACTGCATCCCCATCATCTACCCAATCCTCAACAATCACATTGTCTGCACAAGAATCAACCAAATTAGTAATGTTCTCATTGTTAGTAACATTTAAGCAATTTTCTGTGCAAAAGTTTTCATCCACAGAAGAAGTGTGAGATTCAGAAGATATTGAACATGTTTGTTCTGAATTAAATGAGCTTGAAGTGGACACAGAGATACATTCACTTTCTTTTAGCATGTCTTCAAATGATTCTTTGGTCTCACATGACTGATAACTGTATGAGTCGGTCTTTTCTGAGTTTGAATCAGATTCAGACTCAGGTGCAGTCCTTTTTGAATCATCTGAATGAGGCTCAGAGTTGGTCAGATGATTTTCACTTTCTGCTATTTGCTTTAGACAAAGTTCTCTAATTTGCTTCATGAAATCAAACTCATAGTTCACACTAGAGTTTTGCTGAGAGGATGAATCAGAAATTTGTTCTTTTTCTTTTAAATCATCATGTTTAGACTCGCTAGACACTCCTACGAATTCATCTGATTCAGATGAGGATGGAACCTCATCTTTGCTAACCTCAAAAACTCTGTCCACCTCTTTATTTTTCTCATAATTTAGTGTCTCAGTCTGCTTTGAAACATCTTGAGGCTTAACAAACGTTTTTGAGGGAGCCATCTCTGGTTTAAATTGTTTTTGTTTGGGTTTAGAGATTCTAATTGGGATTGATGCAGGTTTAGTAATTTCAACTTGATCCCTTGATGGTCGAATGGTTGGCTCTTCTATTGTTGGACCATATCCTTTCAAAGGAAGAGCCAACAGTTCTTCATCTGACATAGGAATTGAAGAATAGTTTTCATTGAAAGGTGGAGGAATTTCCACAAATCCAATTCCCTTATTCCTCACGTCCTTTGGTCTGTACCTTAACTGGGTATTGATCATTTTTTCAACTTTAGGACTAGAACAGTCAAATTTTTTAAAATGAAAATCTGCATTTTCAAATTTTGATTTTAAGTCGATCAATTCCGTGGTCAAGGTGTCAGAAAGTCGTTTGAAGTGCAAGTATCGACATTTATGATCACTCACCTCCTGATGCAAACGCTTGTTATCAAGTTTTTGTTTTTCAACCATTTCTTTATAAGAGTTAAATTTCTTTTTAATGTCCCAAGAGGCCATTTTTTCATATTCAAGCTGTTTGAATGCGGAGAGAGTTTCTTCCCTAAAACCCTTAATTTTTCGTTTGCACCTTTCAGTGCAACATGATTCAGCTAAAGTTTCAGAAAATACCTCAGCTGCGGACGGAATATAGTCATCATCCATCTGTGCCATGAGAGCCTTGTACACAGTATCTTCAACAATTTTAAGATCTTCCATCTGAGAAGACCAATCCCATCCCCCTCCTGATTGAACAACCATTGCCTTGTTGGAGTTAGAGGACTCAGATCTAGTGTGAGTGGTAGGTGATTGATTTCCTTGAGTAGCATTTGATGAGGCAGCTGCAGGAGTAGAATTGTTTCCTTCTTTCTTTGGCTTGGTACACTCACGAGCAAAATGTCCAAGTTCATCGCAGTTGTAACAGCGCATCTTCATCTTGTCCCAACCTAGTTTCTTTGATGGGTTTTCCCACACATTTCTACCGGTCTTCTTTCTAAACTTGTTGGCTCTATGCACCACCATAGCTATCTACCAAGTCAGGTCCATTTCTTCAATGTCATCTTGATTAACGTCATTTAAGTCACATGCTCCAACATCTTTTGATGTAAGTTGACCTGACAGAAATGCGTTATAACAGTTCATAAATCCTGCAAATAAGCCTAGATTATTTTCGAGCTCCTTTGGAATTTTAACTGCTGACTGAGTTGTTGTTGAAGAATGTGAAGCAGATGATGAGGATCCAGCATTAGTGATTGCAGAAGAAGCAGGCACAGCTGACCCTTTTGAAGCACTGGGTGCAAACATAGGTGGATACGAGGAGCCACTTGCTGGATAAGAGTACAATGATGGACGCGGAGTTTCTTGCTGAGACATTAAAGCATTGCTGGGAGTTGCAATGATTGCATTGTTGTAACTGGCAGTCTGAGTCATGTAACGTTGTCTGTCATCAAGGTCATAGGATTTGATCAAAGAGATGGTCTCAGACAGAGTGAGTCTTGCTAGATCTTTAGTTCTCTTGATGAGGGTGACATTTGAGTCCCAACTCCTTGGAAGAGTATTGAGTAGCTTTTTGTTCATGACTGAGTTGTCTACCACCATATCGTTTGCCTTCATTTCACTCACTAATGCCACGAAACGCTGGATCTGACTTTCAAGTGATTCTCCTGGAATGTGATTGAAGGCGTTAAACTTTTGACTCAGCATCTCCCTCCTGCTTTCCTTCATTTCTTCATTTCCCTCATACAAATTTTCAAGAGCTTCCCATAGTTCTTTGGCAGTGGCATTGTCACGAACTCCAATTGATACTTCAGGTGACAGTGCTTGATGTAGGTAAGCCATTGCCCTCTCATCAACGTCTTTTTTTTCTCGATCTTCATCGGTGTACATAGTCGTTGTTTTGATTGCAATGTCTCCAGTTGTTTCATTGGTCACATAGGTGATCACACATGGTCCATTCTGAATAGATCGTAGAGCCTTTGCATCTCTTATCTTCATGACTTGAATGAACATGAACTTCCACTCAGAATAGGACATCCCAAGTTGGAGAACATGTATTTTCTGATGTGTGCCAATGACAGATTCCATAGCTCTATCCAATTGAGCAGCTACAAGCAATTGATCAGTAATAAGTCCATTCATGTTTGTTTGGTTAACCATTTGATCCATTTCTGAAAGAAAAAATTTAAAATAATTAGTGCAGGATTATTTAAATTGGTCTTTTGTCCAGCAGTTATGCAAGTTCAGTGATCAGTTTGTCAGATCGAACTCAGGCAGCTGGGTTGTACTCAGTTTGTCAGGTCGAACTCAGGCAACTAGGTCGAACTTAGGCAGTCAGGTCGAACTCAGGCAATCTTGGTCGAACTCAGGCATTCAGGTTGAACTCAGGCAATCTTGGTCGAACTCAGCTGTATCGAACTCAGCTATGTCGAACTCAGCTATGTCGAACTCAGAAAGGTCGAACTCAGCTATGTCGAACTCAGAAAGGTCGAACTCAGCTATGTCGAACTCAGCTATGTTGAACTCAGAAAGGTCGAACTCAGCTATGTCGAACTCAGCTATGTCGAACTCAGCTATGTTGAACTCAGAAAGGTCGAACTCAGCTATGTCGAACTCAGCTATGTCGAACTCAGAACCCAGCTATGTCGAACTCTTTTGAATATGGATACCTGCATAAAACTTGCAACAAACTTTCCCGAATTTTAAAAAGATTTTAAAATTTTAAGGAGATAATGTTTTAATTAAAACATTTCCTTTTTGAAAAACCAATTATCTCCTTGATTTTAGGAAACACGTTTGACTTTTCATCAGTATGAATCAAATCTGAATTTTCTTTGAAGATTTGATGCGAAGAGAAACAAGAAAAAACACGATTAGCGCAGAGGGTTAGCCATAACATATAATAATGAAACCAAAATCAATAAAAACATAAAATCAACCTTTCTTGCAATGAAATCTTCCTTGATCTTCTCCTTTTTGATACCGAACCGAGCCTTCGAAAGACTTCTTAGGCTCTGATACCAATTGTATGTCCAAGATCTTCTCTACCGGGTATCAAACCAACCACTCAATGGATGCGGAATATCGATTGAATGGTGAAGAACAAGAAAGAGACTTAGAACTGAATGATTATATTATCAAGTGCACACGTCTTCTAAAGAGACGTCTGGTACACACACTAGCCGAATACAATATGAACCAAAGATAACAAAAATGACTAGCAACCCCAAAACAACTAAGTAACCCCCTATTTATACTAACATAGGGCGGTCATATTACATGGGCCATAAGGGCCGAAAACCCACATACTACACTAATATTATCCAAGACAACACAAACCTTCCAAAATATAGCCCAACAGTTCACCCCTGTCTTCCTCACCGATAATTAAACTTATTATTACTTTTATTAATAAAATTGACTACTTATACGGAGGGTCCCCAAGATGTGCATGTTTACTATCTCTACCATTTTTATCTTTATGTTTTAAAACCAAACCCTTTTTCAAAGCCCATTTTTCTTTTTGAACCCCTCCGTTTTATTTTTCAATTTTTAAAACTCGATTAGTTAAGGTGATGAAAGGTTGAGTAGGGGAAAATGTGTTCTTTGGAATACGTTACCCTAGAAATCTACACTATACACATCAGGTTCTCTGCCTATGTGTTTGTAACACCCCAACCGATGGCGGAAACATCGAGATGTCACGTAGTGACGATTGTTCAATAGCACATGGACTAAATTGTAAATAATAATAGCAAGTAACTTCCATTATTCAAAACGAAATACAAAGAGTCTTAATAGAAATCTCAAACATAAATAATAAATGTTCAACTTTTATTTAAGCACTAGGTCCAGCCTAAGCGTGAAAAGCATGCAAGATCAAACTTCACTTGAAACATGTACAAAATAATTTGTCAACACATATAATGCATTGGTGAGTATATCCATTTTCGTTCAACCAGTAATTTGCAATTTATGTGTCTTGATGTCTGTAATATGAAAAAGGGTCAAAATCAAGCCTCACATCGTTCAATAATCGTTCACACATCGTTCAAGAAAAACCATAACAATGACCAATGACTTAACTCGTTCACGTAAGTAACCAAGGGATATAACTCGTAGTACTACTCATTGTTAGGTGCGGCCCAAAGGTTAATGACTTTGACAAATCGTTCATACAATTCACACAAAACATATCAAAGAGCATATTGCTTTGTAAATAATATACGTAAGTTTAATAATAATGGTACATGAATCACCCCAAAAGAGTAAATAGTAAAAAGGGGAAAGATATACTCACAGTTTCGCTAAGTGTAAACTCCACGAAAGTTCGTCGTAAAGGATCTAGAATTCCGAAGAACTCAACCTATATATAAGAATACTAATGAGGAAAATAACTTAAAAGTCTAAGGCAACCAAAATCTAAGGCATTAGGGTTTACTAAACTTGTGTAGGGAAGAAGAAGTTTTTAATAATAATTTGAACAATAGTTTTGAAATAAATATATCATGATTTAGAAATAAATATGTGACTAAACACTTTTGCCTCCCATACTTAGAAACATTTTATATTTTCTAGCAAAATATCCATGAAAAAGATTTCATGATTTATATTTAATTAAACAATTTATTATATCTGATTTAAATATAAATAGAATAAATACTATGAGATATGATCCAAAAATGATATTTTTTATGAAAATAATTATTTTATGATGTGAAATATGGAAAATAATATTTCCAAAATTTCTTTCAATTTATTTGCATTTAAAACCTATTTAATGAGTTTAAATATTGTTTTAATGATTAAAAATAGTAAAAATAACAAAAATAATTATTTTCTAAGAAATTACATTTTATTTCAGTTTAGTATACATAAAAATAAATCTCCAGAAAATTTGAGGTTAAAATCACTTAAAATGAATTTTTAATCATTTAATTATGATTAAAACAAATTAAATCAAGAAAAATAGGAAAATAATTTATTTTTCAGGAAATAAAAATATGACAATTTTCTTTAAGGTGTCAAGATGTTACACCTAAATTTTCATAATTTTTGGTTAAAAGATGGATTTATTATGAATATTTCAATTCTATATACTATATATATATTTAAAAAAAACTATTCAAATGAAAATTGAAAAGAATTTACACAAAAAAAAAGGGATCCGCGTCCAGGAGGACTCGAACCCGGGTACCCACCCTATCTTTACACACATACAACCACTACACTACAACACAATTTGTTGAATTTATTCAAACAAAAATCTATATAAAATGTGTATAAGGTTCATCTTCTTCCCCAAATTCACAAACCCTAACCCTAATTTATCATCACCCTTAATTCGTTAATGATAATGTACGAATCCAGAGGGGTTTCAAAGATGGATGATTATCTAACAAAACGGCACAAGAAAATTGTACTCACAATGCGTGTTAAGATCGAACCACAAGCTTCTATACTCGCACCAAATTTCACAAACTAAGGAGGGTCCAGGCGATGGTTTTGTACAATTTTTAGTGGGTTTCAGATGTGTATGAGTGCAGAAACAAAATGAGGAGTTCAATTTATATAGAGGTCGAGTAGAACGAGCGTTATGGAGCTTCATTATATCCGATCGGTTATAACACTAAACCCGATTTAAAACCCCATAAAAGACGTATTTAATACATGTTTTGAGTTCACCAAACGCTTGGCAATGATGGAGAAACGCTTGGCAATCATAAAAACAGGTTAAAGCATGATAAAAGTGGTGTTTTAATGTTGGCGGGAAATAATTCCGGTGGCCGGAAATTTGTTCGCCGGAAAAACGTGGCAGGAGGGGAGGGAAGGCATTTTTTTTAAAGTTTTGGTAATTGGCAGAAAAGGTCCCCCTAATTTAACTAGGTTAGTTTTTAGTATAAATAAGTTAGTTTTTCTTTTATAAAAGTTAACCAAGTTAACCAACTTAATCTAGAATGTTTTTAAAACTTTTTTTTTTTTTAAATTATAATATCCCTTCCGAAAAACGTTTCAACATTCGCATTAGATTAAAACTTAGACATGGTCCATAATAAATGTAAATGCTACAATTTTAGTTCGCACTAAAATTAATTTGAAACGACGAAACTTATCGGGATTTTAATGGAAATGTTTGAAGGACTAATATTGTCAATTAGATGAAAGTCAGGGTGACGGATGTCACAGTCTCCCCTACTTTAGAAAATTTCGTCTCGAAATTTCTTTCAAGTGAAGATTTCTGGTTGTGGAATATATGAGTATGTTATCGACGAAAACCACTTACGTATTGGTTCAAGAAAAGTTTACAAACTCGATTCATAATATTCCTAATTACAGATATAAGATCTACATAAAAGTTATAATCGTTTAGGTTCAACGTGCAATTACGGTCCACAGATTTTATAAGAATAAGATTGTCACTAGCAACCTCCATAGTAAAAGGATGGGTAATGTGAGGGCATATACGAGCAAGCAAGGTTCAATTTCTAACGAGACAAAACTCCTATCCGCAACGATATAAACAAAAATCGAAGTATACAAGTTAGTAATAAGAAATGTACCATTGACAACGTCGTTGGTAGCTTGATCTTGGTTAGCATTGATGTTGAAAGCACGACCACGAGCTGGAGCTGCTTGAATTGCTGGAACTGTCAGGGCTGCTGGGGCTGCTGGGTTTTGTTGACGGGCCTGGATAAAAGCCGTGAGATGAAGGCATCTATTTTGCATATGGTCGGGATCACCACAAGCGTAACAAACTCTGGGTTGACCAACTCCCTGGTTTTGGGTAGCAGTCTGTGGGTTATTCACGGGTCGATTAGCAACACGACAGAAAGGGGTGGTATGACCCAGTCGACCACACGTGTCACATTTCCAGCAGGGTCGGTTGGTAGGGTGGTGAGAGTTGCATGTGGTGCACTTAGGGTGCACACCTGCATAGTTCCCTTGAACCTTTTGAGTTTGGGGTGCAGCAGGTGGGTTTGCAACAGGAACCTGGTTAAGAGGTGCAACAACAGCATAGTTTTGGTTTCCACCTTTTCGTTTCTTATTGGAACTAGAGGCAGAGGCAGAGTTTTCTTGGGAAGGTTCAGTGATAGCAGGGTTTGAAGTGGTTTCAATAGGCCTTTTAGCACCCTTACGAGTTAGAGTACCATCCTTGACATGCTTGTCAGTAAGAGATGCTGCGAGGCGAATGGCATCCTCTACAGTAGCAGGCTTGCTTCCCATAACCGAATCATGGATCTGAGGTGGCAGTCCCTCAATATACTTCTCAATAGCCAAGGATACCGGGGTTACCATACGAGGAATCAGTAAGCTCAACTCATGGTAATGGTTGTTGTAGGGAACGTTGTTTCCACTATCCTGCTTGAGGTGATAGAACTCATCCTCCAGTTTCTTCATCTCGTTACGAGGACAAAACTCAGTAGTCATTGCAATTTTGAAATCGTCCCAAGACATAGCCAAAGCAGCTTCCGTCCCTCGAGCATGTTTTTCACCATTCCACCAAGTGAGTGCCCTCTTTTGAAGAACACTCGAGGCATGACGAACACGCAGGTTGTCAGGACAGTCGCTATTAATCAAAGTATTCTCCATACTTTCGAACCATTCGAGTAACCCAGTGGCTCCCTCAGTGCCATTAAACTTGTTGGGATGGCAAGAGTTGAAGTGCTTGAAAGTGCATTTATTCTCTATGGTTCCACCATTTCCACCCGTATTCCCGTTTGAGTTCCCATTTGAGCTACCGTTTGGGTTAAGGTTTGGGAGAATAGCATTAATGATGTTAGGAACAAGCGTTTCCAACTTATCATTAAGCATGGACGTGATACGACGATCAGATTTCAGTTTAGCCTGACGCTTCGAGGCTCTCTTACGAGATTCGCGATCAGGCATCTACAAAAGTGCAACAATAATTATGAGAATTGATTTCAAAAATCTTGGAAATGTCATAGTTTATATCAAGACAAGTAACACATAACATGAGATATAGTAATCATAAATTGATATAAGAAAAAATATGAATATCATAAAGGAAATCATGATAAGACTTCAAATGAAAAACAATACCAAGTATAAAACGAGGTATAAGAGTGTTTCCAAAGAAACTGTTGACTAACTAAAGTAATTGAAATATTATTAGTGACTTGTGGGGGCGTACTTTAGCCTATAAGTGAATGCTCATCCCGAGAGTTCCCAGGTCGGCTTACGGGTCCCTCGTCTGATTGGGATTTATGCGAAATGCCAGGCCTAGACAGAAAACTCAGAATACAGGCGCTCACCCTTTCAGATTGCACGTGCCCCGTCACAAATAAATTTCAAAACTCATGTGGATCTTTGAGATGTGGAAATATATCCTTGAGATGAGGATTTCACTCCTAACTCAAAGATATATTTTCAAAAAGTAAAAAAAAATACGATGGAGTGAAACTGGTCACTAAGTTAAGGATATCACTCCTAGCTTAGTGATTTAAGTTTCTTTTGGAGGGATAGATTCCTTGAGATTTGGACGTCTCCTATCTCGAAAGGAAAATATTCCAAGATAAATAAATAAATAAAACATATAAGGAGTAAAACTATTCACCAAGGTATGGATATCACTCCTAACTTGGTGTTTTCGTTCCATTTGTAGAATAAAAATTTTCTTCGAGTATAATGAAAAGTAAAAGAAGACAATCTATCTAAAGAAATAAGAGGATAAAAGAAAGCATATAAAGGGTAGCTTAGTTATAGTCTAGGTCAAAAGCATTTACTAATAACCTAATTCCCAATAACCATGGCTCTGATACCAATCTGTAACACCCCAACCGATGGCGGAAACATCGAGGTGTCACGTAGTGACGATTGTTCAATAGCACATGGACTAAATTGTAAATAATAATAGCAAGTAACTTCCATTATTCAAAACGAAATACAAAGAGTCTTAATAGAAATCTCAAACATAAATAATAAATGTTCAACTTTTATTTAAGCACTAGGTCCAGCCTAAGCGTGAAAATCATGCAAGATCAAACTTCACCTGAAACATGTACAAAATAATTTGTCAACACAAATAATGCATTGGTGAGTATATCCATTTTCGTTCAACCATTAATTTGCAATTTATGTGCCTTGATGTCTGTAATATGTAAAAGGGTCAAAATCAAGCCTCACATCGTTCAATAATCGTTCACACATCGTTCAAGAAAAACCATAGCAATAACCAAGGACTTAACTCGTTCACGTAAGTAACCAAGGGATATAACTCGTAGTACTACTCATTGTTAGGTGCGGCCCAAAGGTTAATGACTTTGACAAATCGTTCATACAATTCACACAAAACATATCAAAGAGCACATTGCTTTGTAAATAATATACGTAAGTTTAATAATAATGGTACATGAATCACCCCAAAAGAGTAAATAGTAAAAAGGGGAAAGATATACTCACAGTTTCGCTAAGTGTAAACTCCACGAAAGTTCGTCGTAAAGGATCTAGAATTCCGAAGAACTCAACCTATATATAAGAATACTAATGAGGAAAATAACTTAAAAGTCTAAGGCAACCAAAATCTAAGGCATTAGGGTTTACTAAACTTGTGTAGGGAAGAAGAAGTTTTTAATAATAATTTGAACAATAGTTTTGAAATAAATATATCATGATTTAGAAATAAATATGTGACTAAACACTTTTGCCTCCCATACTTAGAAACATTTTATATTTTCTAGCAAAATATCCATGAAAAAGATTTCATGATTTATATTTAATTAAACAATTTATTATATCTAATTTAAATATAAATAGAATAAATACTATGAGATATGATCCAAAAATGATATTTTTTATGAAAATAATTATTTTATGATGTGAAATACTGAAAATAATATTTCCAAAAATTCTTTCAATTTATTTGTATTTAAAACCTATTTAATGAGTTTAAATATTGTTTTAATGATTAAAAATAGTAAAAATAACAAAAATAATTATTTTCTGAAAAATTACATTTTATTTCAGTTTAGTATACATAAAAATAAATCTCCAGAAAATTTGAGGTTAAAATCACTTAAAATGAATTTTTAATGATTTAATTATGATTAAAATAAATTAAATCAAGAAAAATAGGAAAATAATTTATTTTTCAGGAAATAAAAATATGACAATTTTCTTTAAGGTGTCAAGATGTTACACCTAAATTTTCATAATTTTTGGGTAAAAGATGGATTTATTATGAATATTTCAATTCTGTATATTATATATATATTTAAAAAAAAACTATTAAAATGAAAATCGAAAAGAATTTACACAAAAAAAAAAAGGGATCCGCGTCCAGGAGGACTTGAACCCGGGTACCCACCCTATCTTTACACACATACAACCACTACACTACAACACAATTTGTTGAATTTATTCAAACAAAAATCTATTTAAAATGTGTATAAGGTTCATCTTCTTCCCCAAATTCACAAACCCTAACCCTAATTTATCATCACCCTTAATTCGTTAATGATAATGTTCGAATCCAGAGGGGTTTCAAAGATGGATGATTATTTAACAAAACGGCACAAGAAAATTGTACTCACAATGCGTGTTAAGATCGAACCACAAGCTTCTATACTCGCACAAATATTCACGAACTAAGGAGGGTTCAGGCGATGGTTTTGTACAATTTTTATTGGGTTTCAGATGTGTATGAGTGTAGAAACAAAATGAGGAGTTCAATTTATATGGAGGTCGAGTAGAACGAGCGTTATGGAGCTTCATTATATCCGATCGGTTATAACACTAAACCCGATTTAAAACCCCATAAAAGACGTATTTAATACATGTTTTGAGTTCACCAAACGCTTGGCAATGATGGAGAAACGCTTGGCAATCATAAAAACGGGTTAAAGCATGATAAAAGTGGTGTTTTAATGTTGGCCGGAAATAATTCCGGTGGCCGGAAATCTGTTCGCCGGAAAAACGTGGCAGGAGGGGAGGGAAGGCATTTTTTTTAAAAGTTTTGGTAATTGGCAGAAAAGGTCCCCCTAATTTAACTAGGTTAGTTTTTAGTATAAATAAGTTAGTTTTTCTTTTATAAAAGTTAACCAAGTTAACCAACTTAATCTAGAATGTTTTTAAAACTTTTTTTTTTTTTGAAAATTATAATATCCCTTCCGAAAAACGTTTCAACATTCGCATTAGATTAAAATTTAGACACGGTCCATAATAAATGTAAATGCTACAATTTTAGTTCGCTCTAAAATTAATATTTGAAAAGACGAAACTTATCGGGATTTTAATGGAAATGTTTGAAGGACTAATATTGTCAATTAGATGAAAGTCGAGGGTGACGGATGTCACAGTGTTGGTTTTAGCTTCTAAGTAATTATCGTTTACTTATAAATTTAAAACTTGTTTAAAGGTTTAGTAAAAATCAGTATTTTTCCCAAAATCAATGTTTTGGAGTTAACCCATGAAGTTTTTGGCATTGGGAAAAATGACATCTTTTTAATTACTAAAACCAGACACACCAGACATCCTATTTGGAAACGAAACCTTAATATTTAACTTGCGGACCAGGCGAATAAGACCGAGAGAAGTGGCACATGTTGCCATGGATACGAGGCTTCACCACAACAGTAGAATGTTATTTATATCATAAAACCAGCAAGCCGGATTGTGCATAGATAGGAAATTGTCCGATGTGATGAATGGGATTCATAGTAGTCTTCGTTGAACTTCTTTTAATGTGTGAAGTGATTCTAGATGAAAGATTCATGGAAATTGATCATTCCGACCATAGATGCTATCTAGAAATAATGGAAATAAGATTTGATACCTTCCAAAGATGAAATAGAGGCCTTGTGACTATTAATTACAAGAATTGCCTTTGATTGAACCTTAACGGGTCACTTTGGGTGGAGATTGTTGAGGGGTAAATGGTTTAGATTCTACCAAAAGAACCCGGATTTGATATACACATAATATAGCCTTGTAATAGAATCAAAATATAGAAGTTTAAGATGTCACACCCTCAAATTTTCACTGTGGGGTTTATACCGCGAGGCGCATGACATACCAGGATCCCACAGCCATATGTCATACGAACGAACTCTAAATGCCCAAACCATTTAGTTCGTTTTCAAAAACCAAGTTTAGTTAAGCTGCGGAAGTGTAAACCAAATTAAAACCATACGAAAGAAAACGTAAAGCATGATATGTAATTTAGGTGTATGCCCAAGACTCAAATGCAGTGAAGTGTGCAGTGCTTTCTAATCGTGGCACCGGAAGCTAACTACCTGCAAAAGCATGTATACCGTGGGTCAACAAACAATGTTGGTGAGTTCACAAAGTAAAGAAAGTGAGTAAGTAAATGCGCTGGTTTCCCAAACCACGTAACCAAGTAAAAGCGTAGGTCTCCTAGACCCAAATGTTCAAGTGTTATCAGTTAAATCATGCCAGGGGTAGCTAACCCACTCATTGCAACTAACAGGAGATTATTGGGACACCTTCAGTAATGTGTTTAGCATACGTTAAACTGCCTTAGGAACTAGTGTCTATCAACACTAGCATAACAGATATGGTCAGATTTCATGTCCATGCTCCCAGCATCACAAACATGAGGTTGTTGCACAACCTAATAGCGCTATCAACAAATACCCTGTTCGCTTCCAGCGACTAACCCGATAATATGCAAGGACTTTTCCAGTGATAGAGTGTTTAGTTCACAAAGGACCAATAAGTTTTACACTGATCAAAGCGCAATCCTCTCCGAGGATTCTTAACGTAAACCCGACCCACCACAGGAGTCAAAACATCTCAACCCGAGATATAACAATAGTCCCAACCCGAACAAGAAAACGTTTATCAAAGTTGTCTCACCCTGAGACGCATGCTTTTGAGAAAAAGTAGTGAAACTCACCTTAGTAAGCAAGCAAGTACATCCAAACCAATCGATTTTACCCTTTATGAAAAGCTAAGACCAGGTATAATACAACCATGCAAAGAAATCATCAAAACCATCGTGTTTAAGTCACGTAACAGACCCTACAAGTTGACCCAAACATTCTGTCCAGATTTTAATCATGTATAAACTCTTATTTAAATGACTCACGTGTGCGTATAATCGATCAACCACAATCAAAAACCATTCTAAGACATTCATATAACCTAGCATGATCAGATCCTATCATAACACATGCAAAATCATAAACCCTAATGATTAAAACATCACAAACATGCGCAACATGCAACCTATCAATTTCTAATCGCATAGAATTATGTTTAACCCATTCAATCTTTATAAACTTCAAGTTTTAATCTTTGTGAAAAGGTTTCAGACCTTGACAAACTTAGTTATAAGATTTATATAACATATTAAGAAAGATTAAAACACAAGAGATTGAAGGTTATACCACAAGCTCTTCAAAACAATCAACCGAATGCTCTTGAAGCTTCCCGATCGATGTTCTTGCGCCATAGCAGGTGTTTAGGGGTTAATATTTCATAATAGGGCAGTAGGGGCCGATTAGGGTTGAGTTTAAGAGATACAAGAGGCTTAAGGTTTCTTAAATACATGTTTAAGGCGGTTAGGGTTCGACAGCACCCCGTGAGCGGCCGCGCGGGGCCTGTGAGCGGCCGCTCAAAGCCCCCGGCTCGCTCCGGGTGCCTTGCTTCGTTGCACGGCCTGTTTTCTTCGATGTTTTTGCTATTTTTGACCATAACAAGTGTAACCCCGTGTGTTAAGACCCCAACCATCCTAATGGTCCATCCATTATGGTTTTTATTAATGTATTCGGTTTAAGTTCACGTAATCACATACAGTTTGCACATAGTTTCACAGAGTGTCATAGAAGAACGTAATTGCAATCAATCTCAATCAATTAATTCAAAATTATTTAACTTCATGGTCCACCAACGTTCGAGGTTCACTAATCATGTATACAGTCTGGTAATTCCCCGAATTACCACTTCATGCAGTTATTAACCTATAACTCTGCAACGTGTGTTCTATCTAGCTAACCTTAGTTAAGTAGAATGCAAGGAATGTAACTAGTGTTTAGTTAAAGTGAGAACCTGAAATTGCGGGGTATCACATCATCCCCAAGTTGAAAAGAATTTCGTCCCGAAATTCAGCAAGTAAACAATAAAGCCAGCTAGAAAAGTGTGTACTTGGTTCCCGGATGTCACATCATCCCCAAGTTGAAAGGAATTTCGCCCCGAAATTCACTTTGAGTGAGCTGCTTTATGTTTGGCGTATGATCTATGCACAGGTTCAGTAAAGAGGTGTAGATATTTGAGCCGCATCTGATCTCTGCGCTCCCATGTATATTCCGGTCCTAGACTGGAATTCCACCGTACCTTAACAATAGGTATAGTGCTTTGTCTGAGTTTCTTGACGCCCTGCTCAAAAATCTCCACTGGTTCTTCCACGAACAGTAGCTGGTCGCCCACCTGGATCTCCTCCAGTGGCACTACCAGTGTTGTATCCGATAGGCATTTCTTTAAGTTTGATACGTGGAATACATTGTGCACTCCACTGAGTTCATCGGGCAAGTTTAACTTGTAAGCTACCGGACCAATCCTTTCGACAATCTCGAATGGTCCAACGTATCGCGGGTTCAATTTTCCCCATTTTCCAAAGCGTATCACCCCCTTCCAAGGTGACACCTTCAATAGAACCTTGTCCCCAACCTGTAACTCCAAGGGTTTCCTACTCTTTTCAGCGTAACTTTTCTGTCGATCACGAGCAGCAGCCATCCGGTTTCTGATTTGCACTATCTTCTCAGAAGTTTTGTGCACGAGTTCGGGACTTGTGAGCTGGCTATCCCCAACTTCAGTCCAGCAGATGGGAGACCTACACTTGCGTCCATAAAGTGCCTCAAAAGGCGCAGACTGTATCGAAGTGTGGTAGCTGTTGTTATACGAGAATTCAATCAAAGGCAAGTGCTTATCCCAACTGTTGCCAAAATCTACCACGCACGCTGGTAGCAGATCTTCCAATGTTTGGATGGTACGTTCACTCTATCCATCCGTCTGTGGGTGATAGGCTGTGCTCATATCTAAGCGAGTCCCCAAAGCGTTTTGGAGAGTAGTCCAAAAATGCGAAGTGAATCACGCATCGTGATCAGATGTTGAGATTCGCTAGTTTCTCCAGCGAGTCGGTTTCCTTTATTGCCAGAAAATGTGCCGATTTGGTTAAACGATCCACGATAACCCAAATCATGTTATGGCCAGTTGGCGTTCTAGGGAGCTTTGTGATGAAATCCATAGAAATTCCTCCCATTTCCACATAGGGATTTCTGGTTGCTGGAGTAGGCCTGAAGGTTTCTGATATTCGATCTTAACCATCGCACAAGTCAAGGACTTACTAACATAAGTGGTTATTTCAGCTTTCATGTTTGGCCACCAGTAAAGAGTTTTGAGATCTTGGTACATCTTGTCCGAACCAGGATGTACCGAATATCGAGAGGTGTGAGCTTCATCGAGCACCAGTTGTCTAACTCGATTCATGAATTATTGAAGACCATCCGTCTTTAATTCCAAGTGCTTATCAGCACCATGTAAAGTTTCAAGCCTGACGTTTTCTTCTTTCAAAGCCTCTCCCTGGTCTTCACGTATCTTATCAAGAAGATTAGCATGTATAGTGAGTTGTGAAGCTCGCACCCGTTTGGGTTTTGTTTCTTTACGACTAAGGGCATCAGCTACTACATTAGCTTTCCCTGGATGATATTTGATGGCACAGTCATAATCATTCAGACGCTCGACCCATCGACGCTGTCGCATGTTTAGCTCCTTCTGATCGAATATGTGTTGGAGGTTCTTGTGGTCAGTGAAGATCGTATACTTCGTCCCATAGAGATAATGCCTCCAGATCTTTAGAGCAAAAACCACTGCTCCCAGTTCTAAGTCATGGGTGGTGTAATTCTTCTCATGAACCTTTAATTGATGTGAAGCATACGCGATCACCTTATCATGCTGCATCAGCACACACCCTAACCCTTGGATAGACGCATCACAATACACCACCAAGTCCTCTATACCCTCATGTAGTAATAGTATGGGTGCATTGCAAAGCTTTGTCTTCAACAATTGAAAAGCAGACTCTTGGGCATCTCCCAACTTGTAAGTAATCCCCTTCTGTGTCAAAGTAGTGAGGGGTTGAGCGATCTTAGAGAATCCCTCAATGAATCTGTGATAGTATCCCGCAAGACCAAGAAACTGGCGCACCTCTGTAGGAGTCTTAGGAGCCTCCCACTTTTTAATAGCATCAATCTTGGAGGAATCGACATGTATTCCTGCCTCATTAACCACATGTCCTAGAAACTGGACTTCTCGAATCCAGAAGTCACATTTAGAGAATTTCGCATACAGCTGCTCATTTCTCAAGAGTTCCAAGATCAGATGCAGGTGTTGCTCATGCTTTTCCCTACTCTTGGCGTAAATCAGTATGCCATCTATGAACACTATGACGAATTTGTCCAAATAAGGCTTACACACACGGTTCATTAGATCCATGAACACAGCCGGTGCATTGGTTAGCCCAAATGGCATCACCAAAAACTCATAATGTACATAACGAGTTCGAAAGGCTGTCTTTGCCACATCCTCCTCTCGGACTCTCAGTTGATGGTATCCTGACCTCAAGTCAATTTTAGAATAGAAACTTAACCCTTGAAGCTGGTCGAACAAGTCATCAATACGAGGCAAAGGGTAGCGGTTCTTAACCGTTACATTGTTCAACTCCCGATAATCAATACACATGCGAAAACTCCCATCCTTCTTCTTAACAAATTGAATTGGGGCTCCCCATGGTGAAGAACTATGTCTAATAAAGCCCCTATCCAATAGCTCTTGGAGTTAGGTAGACAGTTCTTGAAGTTCTCCTGGTGCTAGGCGGTATGGTGCGCGTGCAACTGGAGCTGCTCCAGGTACAAGATCAATTTGAAACTCCACTTGACGAACAGGCGGAAGTCCAGGTAGTTCCTCTGGGAAAACATCTGGGAAATCTCGGACTACTGGGATGTCCTCAATCTTAGTTTCAGTTTCAGCTCGAGTGTCAGATATGTTAGCCAAAATGGCTGGACAGCCCTTACGAATACATTTCTGGGCTTTCAAAAAGGAGATGATGCCCACCATGGCACCACACGATAACCCTGTATAGATAAAAGTTCTCCACTTAGGAGGGGGATACGAACAATCTTCTCCTGATAGAGAATTTCAGCGTGTTGCTTGGACAACCAGTCCGTGCCAACCACGAGATCAAAGCTTCCTAGGATGATAGGTAAAAGGTTGATTGGAAACAATTGCCCATCTAGCTGGAGCTTACAGTCATGATGAATATGGGTTACCTCAACAGGCTTCCCATTAGCTAACTCTATAGTGTACGGGGTATCAAGAAGAGTAGGAACCATCCCTAGTTGTTTGCTAAGTTTCGATGACACAAAACTATAGTCCGCACCAGTATCATATAAAATAGAAGCAAGAGTGTCGTTCAAGGAACACGTACCCGTCACGACATTGTTATCAGTCCTAGCTTCCCCAGAGCCGATCACAAATGCTCTTCCACGAGCCCCATTGTTGTTGTTACCGTTGTGGTAGTTGTTTTTGAAGGACTTATACATCACACTATCCCACGTTCTCTTGCTATCACCAAAAGTAGAAGATGAAGCATCATGCTTCGGAAAAGTACCATGCTCAACAGCCTCGTCAGTGAGTTTGCGAGCCAGGTGAAAGATTTGTTAGATTCTGGGTAGGTGAGCTGCGGTGGCCATGCCACGAATCTGAGAGACCCACCCTTTTGGTATGAAGCTCGATCCGTTTGTAAGGTAGGAAAAATAGATTTGAGCATATAGTATCTAACACCAGTAGCTTGGTACTGTAGGCGTCGATCTCAGACCCAACCGTCTTTAGATAATAAATTTCTAAATTTCATCACATGGGTTACATTCTCCACCCAAGTCTCTGTAACTCGTCGAGCGTGCATATAGCATACATTACCCCATCCTGCCTGGGGAAATTGCGCATGTCAAAGACTTATACTATCGAAGCAATTAGATGGCCTCCTTTAGTTCCGTTGGAGTTATCGAGGTTTACAACCAATAAAAGCCTTGAAAATACGATGGCAGGTTGTTGTTGTGGCATGTGCGTTCAAGGTATAAGAAAGTTCAAATGTGTAAGTCAGGGGAAACGAATGATTTAACAAAATTGATCTTTACTAGCTTGGAAAGATGCGAGGGCCTCAACCACCCTATCTTTAATCCTAAGAACTCAGTCTTATCTAATTAACAAAGGGAAAGGAAAGAAAAGATGGGTAAAAATGGTAAGAGCCAATCGTCGGTATGCTCTGTCTAGATAGTAGAGCCTTCATCCTCACTTTCCATGTGCTCGTCCTGCTCGGTTCCCCTTCCATCCCTTGTTCTTCCTCTTTCGTGGTGTCAGTGTTATATGGATCTCATCACGTACAGTCTCCTTCTCCAGTCCTGTGTAAGTCAGTTTAGTGGTCAGCATTACTCGTTCCTCCAATCGTGACTGTCAATCACTGATAGGTTTCGTCTTCCTCTAAGATATTGCACTGCATCGCAGGCCTTACATAACTCCCCAAGAGTGTGTGTAACAAGCCCCGATCTGATGTGTTTCCATGAATCTACTATATAGTCACGAGAAACAGGGATATACATGCCATACAATCGCTCGCTCGTACTGGGCATAAATGTACTAGAGTAAGGATAAAATTCTATTTGAGTAACCCAGTCTCGTCTGAGTTTCGAATGAGAGTAAGAAAGGTCAGATAACAAGGAACGGAAACGAATTGTCTCCTTGCTCAGTGAAAAAGGATAAGTCTCAGTATTTGACTTTCTTCGAATTTGATTCGGCTTAATGGTACCACGTCATGTGCATCGTGTAGCTTCCTGTGTACGTGCGCCACAACGCTCGCAAGGGCTCCCTCCCTTGTACTATTGTTGTTTCCTCATCCACGAGGTTTGTTGGGATACAAATCCCAGTAATGCGCCACCTGGCGTAATCCCTGGGTTCCCACTAGTGACGTGTTCAGAATTAGGTCTAGAACTAGAAGATAACATATCTCCCGAAACCATGTGTTGTAGATATATGTAGCTAAAAGCAAGCTGTGCACTTAAGTTGTGAGTGTACTTATGCTATGATGATTATAGACTAGACTCAACGTGCAGTCCTAGTTCACTATAACCAGTGGCTCTGATACCAATCTGTCACACCCTCAAATTTCCACTGCGGGGTTTATACCGCGAGGCGCATGACATACCAGGATTCCATAGCCATAAGTCATATGAACGATCTCTAAATGCCCAAACCATTTAGTTCGTTTTCAAAAACCAAGTTTAGTTAAGCTGCAGAAGCGTAAACCAAATTTAAACCTTTTAAACCCATGCGCAAAACAACGCGTCCAAATTAAAACCATACGAAAGAAAACGTAAAGCATGATATGTAATTTAGGTGTATGCCCAAGACTCAAATTCAGTGAAGTGTGCAGTGCTTTCTAATCGTGGCACCGGAAGCTATCTACCTACAAAAGCATGTATATCGTGGGTCAACAAACAATGTTGGTGAGTTCACAAAGTAAAGAAAGTGAGTAAGTAAATGAATTGGTTTCCCAAACCACGTAACCAAGTAAAAGCGTAGGTCTTCGAGACCCAAATGTTCAAGTGTTATCAGTTTAATCATGTCAGGGGTAGCTAACCCACTCATTTCAACTAAACAGGAGATTATTGGGACACCTTCAGTAATGTGTTTAACATACGTTAAACTTCCTTAGGAACTAATGTCTATCAACACTAGCATAAAAGATATGGTCAGAAGTTCATGTCCATGCTCCCAGCATCGCAAACATGAGGTTGCTGCACAACCTAATAGCGCTATCAACTAATACCCCGTTCGCTCCCAGCGATTAACCTAATAATATGCAAGGACTTTTCGAGTGATAGAGTGTTTAGTTCACAAAGGACCAATAAGTTTTAAACTGATCAAAGCGCAATCCTCCCCAAGGATTCGTAATGAAAACCTGACCCACCACAGGAGTCAAAACATCTCAACCCCAGATATAACAATAGTCCCAAACCGGACAAGAAAACGTTTATCAAAGTTGTCTCACCTTGAGACGCATGCTTTTGAGAAAAAGTAGTGAAACTCACCTTAGTAAGCAAGCAAGTACATCCAAACTCCAAAGTAGTACCATTACACCATATAACTCGTTTGTCCAAGACGTTTAATTGTTCAAAATCGTATAAGGGACACATAGTGATTCTACATGCATAAGTAAACCCTACGGACCCGTTGGTGAATAGGTTGGTTATCATTATTTTTACACTTCATATGCATATCATATAAGTGTCCATTCAAGTTCATGTCAATTACATACCACCTAAGACTCCAAATAGTAATATAAACATTTATTACACAATCTGCGTTTTTAGGTTTCGTCTTCCTCTAAGATATTGCACTGCATCGCAGGCCTTACATAACTCCCCAAGAGTGTGTGTAACAAGCCCCGATCTGATGTGTTTCCATGAATCTACTATATAGTCACGAGAAACAGGGATATACATGCCATACAATCGCTCGCTCGTACTGGGCATAAATGTACTAGAGTAAGGATAAAATTCTATTTGAGTAACCCAGTCTCGTCTGAGTTTCGAATGAGAGTAAGAAAGGTCAGATAACAAGGAACGGAAACGAATTGTCTCCTTGCTCAGTGAAAAAGGATAAGTCTCAGTATTTGACTTTCTTCGAATTTGATTCGGCTTAATGGTACCACGTCATGCGCATCGTGTAGCTTCCTGTGTACGTGCGCCACAACGCTCGCAAGGGCTCCCTCCCTTGTACTATTGTTGTTTCCTCATCCACGAGGTTTGTTGGGATACAAATCCCAGTAATGCGCCACCTGGCGTAATCCCTGGGTTCCCACTAGTGACGTGTTCAGAATTAGGTCTAGAACTAGAAGATAACATATCTCCCGAAACCATGTGTTGTAGATATATGTAGCTAAAAGCTAGCTGTGCACTTAAGTTGTGAGTGTACTTATGCTATGATGATTATAGACTAGACTCAACGTGCAGTCCTAGTTCACTATAACCAGTGGCTCTGATACCAATCTGTCACACCCTCAAATTTCCACTGCGGGGTTTATACCGCGAGGCGCATGACATACCAGGATCCCATAGCCATAAGTCATATAAACGATCTCTAAATGCCCAAACCATTTAGTTCGTTTTCAAAAACCAAGTTTAGTTAAGCTGCAGAAGCGTAAACCAAATTTAAACCTTTTAAACCCATGCGCAAAACAACGCGTCCAAATTAAAACCATACGAAAGAAAACGTAAAGCATGATATGTAATTTAGGTGTATGCCCAAGACTCAAATTCAGTGAAGTGTGCAGTGCTTTCTAATCGTGGCACCGGAAGCTATCTACCTACAAAAGCATGTATATCGTGGGTCAACAAACAATGTTGGTGAGTTCACAAAGTAAAGAAAGTGAGTAAGTAAATGAATTGGTTTCCCAAACCACGTAACCAAGTAAAAGCGTAGGTCTTCGAGACCCAAATGTTCAAGTGTTATCAGTTTAATCATGTCAGGGGTAGCTAACCCACTCATTTCAACTAAACAGGAGATTATTGGGACACCTTCAGTAATGTGTTTAACATACGTTAAAATTCCTTAGGAACTAATGTCTATCAACACTAGCATAAAAGATATGGTCAGAAGTTCATGTCCATGCTCCCAGCATCGCAAACATGAGGTTGCTGCACAACCTAATAGCGCTATCAACTAATACCCCGTTCGCTCCCAGCGATTAACCTAATAATATGCAAGGACTTTTCGAGTGATAGAGTGTTTAGTTCACAAAGGACCAATAAGTTTTAAACTGATCAAAGCGCAATCCTCCCCAAGGATTCGTAATGAAAACCTGACCCACCACAGGAGTCAAAACATCTCAACCCCAGATATAACAATAGTCCCAAACCGGACAAGAAAACGTTTATCAAAGTTGTCTCACCTTGAGACGCATGCTTTTGAGAAAAAGTAGTGAAACTCACCTTAGTAAGCAAGCAAGTACATCCAAACTCCAAAGTAGTACCATTACACCATATAACTCGTTTGTCCAAGACGTTTAATTGTTCAAAATCGTATAAGGGACACATAGTGATTCTACATGCATAAGTAAACCCTACGGACCCGTTGGTGAATAGGTTGGTTATCATTATTTTTACACTTCATATGCATATCATATAAGTGTCCATTCAAGTTCATGTCAATTACATACCACCTAAGACTCCAAATAGTAATATAAACATTTATTACACAATCTGCGTTTTTAGGTTTCGTCTTCCTCTAAGATATTGCACTGCATCGCAGGCCTTACATAACTCCCCAAGAGTGTGTGTAACAAGCCCCGATCTGATGTGTTTCCATGAATCTACTATATAGTCACGAGAAACAGGGATATACATGCCATACAATCGCTCGCTCGTACTGGGCATAAATGTACTAGAGTAAGGATAAAATTCTATTTGAGTAACCCAGTCTCGTCTGAGTTTCGAATGAGAGTAAGAAAGGTCAGATAACAAGGAACGGAAACGAATTGTCTCCTTGCTCAGTGAAAAAGGATAAGTCTCAGTATTTGACTTTCTTCGAATTTGATTCGGCTTAATGGTACCACGTCATGCGCATCGTGTAGCTTCCTGTGTACGTGCGCCACAACGCTCGCAAGGGCTCCCTCCCTTGTACTATTGTTGTTTCCTCATCCACGAGGTTTGTTGGGATACAAATCCCAGTAATGCGCCACCTGGCGTAATCCCTGGGTTCCCACTAGTGACGTGTTCAGAATTAGGTCTAGAACTAGAAGATAACATATCTCCCGAAACCATGTGTTGTAGATATATGTAGCTAAAAGCTAGCTGTGCACTTAAGTTGTGAGTGTACTTATGCTATGATGATTATAGACTAGACTCAACGTGCAGTCCTAGTTCACTATAACCAGTGGCTCTGATACCAATCTGTCACACCCTCAAATTTCCACTGCGGGGTTTATACCGCGAGGCGCATGACATACCAGGATCCCATAGCCATAAGTCATATAAACGATCTCTAAATGCCCAAACCATTTAGTTCGTTTTCAAAAACCAAGTTTAGTTAAGCTGCAGAAGCGTAAACCAAATTTAAACCTTTTAAACCCATGCGCAAAACAACGCGTCCAAATTAAAACCATACGAAAGAAAACGTAAAGCATGATATGTAATTTAGGTGTATGCCCAAGACTCAAATTCAGTGAAGTGTGCAGTGCTTTCTAATCGTGGCACCGGAAGCTATCTACCTACAAAAGCATGTATATCGTGGGTCAACAAACAATGTTGGTGAGTTCACAAAGTAAAGAAAGTGAGTAAGTAAATGAATTGGTTTCCCAAACCACGTAACCAAGTAAAAGCGTAGGTCTTCGAGACCCAAATGTTCAAGTGTTATCAGTTTAATCATGTCAGGGGTAGCTAACCCACTCATTTCAACTAAACAGGAGATTATTGGGACACCTTCAGTAATGTGTTTAACATACGTTAAACTTCCTTAGGAACTAATGTCTATCAACACTAGCATAAAAGATATGGTCAGAAGTTCATGTCCATGCTCCCAGCATCGCAAACATGAGGTTGCTGCACAACCTAATAGCGCTATCAACTAATACCCCGTTCGCTCCCAGCGATTAACCTAATAATATGCAAGGACTTTTCGAGTGATAGAGTGTTTAGTTCACAAAGGACCAATAAGTTTTAAACTGATCAAAGCGCAATCCTCCCCAAGGATTCATAATGAAAACCTGACCCACCACAGGAGTCAAAACATCTCAACCCCAGATATAACAATAGTCCCAAACCGGACAAGAAAACGTTTATCAAAGTTGTCTCACCTTGAGACGCATGCTTTTGAGAAAAAGTAGTGAAACTCACCTTAGTAAGCAAGCAAGTACATCCAAACTCCAAAGTAGTACCATTACACCATATAACTCGTTTGTCCAAGACGTTTAATTGTTCAATATCGTATAAGGGACACATAGTGATTCTACATGCATAAGTAAACCCTACGGACCCGTTGGTGAATAGGTTGGTTATCATTATTTTTACACTTCATATGCATATCATATAAGTGTCCATTCAAGTTCATGTCAATTACATACCACCTAAGACTCCAAATAGTAATATAAACATTTATTACACAATCTGCGTTTTTAGGACAGATTATGCACCATGAAAACTAATTTATTTAAAATACTTATCCAGTGAGTTAGACTCACAAAATTTTAATAAATATTCTAGGGGGTCTACTGGACAAATCCATATTTTTAGTTTGTGATAAAGCCTTGTACAAAAATTATGAAAATTCATGGAACACAGATATGTTCAGAAAATACACACAACAGATCAGTTTAGTAGAAAAATTCCCAAAAATTGTGTTTTCATCCAAACGGGATGAATCCACCTGGAAAAGCCGAGTTATTCCAAAGTTAACCTACTGTCCAAATTTCATAACTTAATTCCTTGTAAAACTCAAGTTATGATTATTTAAGGTTGACTCAGTTTGTTAATCCGAAAACCTGATATGACCTTTATTCAAAGAAAATTCCAAAAACTATTCAACCGACGTCCAAATCAATCGATTTTACCCATTATGAAAAGCTAAGACCAGTTTTAATACAACCATGCAAAGAAATCATCAAAACCATGATGTTTAAGTCACGTAACAGACCCTACAAGTTTACCCAAACATTCTGGCCAGATTTTAATCATGTATAAACTCTTATTTAAACGACTCACGTGTTCGTATAATCGATCAACCACAATAAAAAACCATTCTAAGACATTCATATAACCTAGCATGATCAGATCCTATCATAAAATATGCAAAATCATAAACCCTAATGATCAAAAAATCACAAACATGCGCAACATGCAACATATCAATTTTTAATCGCATAGAATTATGTTTAACCCATTCAATCTTTATAAACTTCAAGTTTTAATCTTTATGAAAAGGTTTCAGACCTCGAAAAACTTAGTTATAAGGTTTATATAACATATTAAGAAAGATTAAAACACAAGAGATTGAAGGTTATACCGCAAGCTCTTCAAAACAATCAACCGAATGCTCTTGAAGCTTCCCGATCGATGTTCTTGCGCCTTAGCAGGTGTTTAGGAGTTAATATTTCATAATAGGTCAGTAGGGGGCGATTAGGGTTGATTTTAGGAGATACAAGAGGCTTAAGGTTGCTTAAATACATATTTAAGGCGGTTAGGGTTCGACAGCATCACGTGAGCGGCTCGCTCCGGGTGCCCTGCTTTGTTGCACGACCTGTTTCCTTTGATGTTTTTGCTATTTTGGACCATAACAAGTGTAACCCCGTGTGTTAAGACCCCAACCATCCTAATGGTCCATCCATTATGGTTTTTATTAATGTATTCGGTTTAAGTTCACGTAATCACATACAGTTTGCACATAGTTTCATAGAGTGTCATAGAAGCACATAATTGCAATCAATCTCAATTAATTAATTCACAATTATTTAACTTCATGGTTCACCAACGTCCGAGGTTCACTAATCATGTATACAGTCTGGTAATTCCCCGAATTACCACTTCATGCAGTTATTAACCTATAACTGTGCAACGTGTGTTCTATCTAGCTAACCCTAGTTAAGTAGAATGCAAGGAATGTAACTATAGTTTAGTTAAAGTGAGAACCTGAAATTGCGGGGTATCACATAAGAGGTCCAAGATCATGAAGCTATGGTTGCTCATTAGGTAAGTCATGGTGCAGGGTAAACATGGTTAAGAATGGAAGAAAATGCACGAGAAGGCTAGTGTACAGCAATCCCAGGCCGTAAGCTACGTCTCTGGGCCGTAACTTACGACCACCTTGTACAAAATGACCAGAAACCATGGACCGTAAGCTACGGCGGCAAGCAGAAATCACCAAGGCCATTAGGTCGTAAGCTACGGCCTGTTAGATGTGGCTTACAGTGGGGTTCCATTTTGAATTATTTGCCGTTTGTTATCACTTCATTACACCTATAAACTAACTTTGATTGGGTTATATGCTCGTATAAGAGCCGAGTTACTAGTTCGGGAGACTTGGATGATAATCATACATGGAGTTTTTGGATTGAATGTGAACTCGAAGTTAATCGCTTCCGCAAATGTCTTTATGGTGTAAACTTATTTATAATTTTGTTATAATTTTGGGACATGTATAAGCTAAATACTAGATGTTTTGTAAATAACTCGACATTCTAAACCAACACGTATCATCCTTTGAAATCATGAATTGAATTTGGTTATGAATGAGATCATGCTTTCATTATTAAACAAGTAAAAATTGTGTTTCATAAACAAGGGTCTTACAATACTCGAAATCAAGCTCTTTGCCTTGGTCAAGAAGACTCTCATGCGGGATGACCCGAATTGATAAAGCAAGGCTCAAACCCTTAGCCTCCCAGAAAGCAACATTTCATCTTAATTAAATTTCGTGAATGAAATTCCTCTTAAGAAGGAGATGGTGTGACAACCAAAACATTTTTTTGAGAAATTTTTCTTTCCAACACAGGCAACATTAAACAATTTTCGGGACGAAAATTCTTTCGTAAAAGGCATGATGTGTAACATTTTGTATTTTCTCGAATTTTGAATTTATAAAAGAACATCCCCACAATTAGTTTCTTATCTATAATTCATCTCTTTTATTAATTCTTTTCTTATCTATAAAACAAGGGTTATAGGTGTTCAATGATAGTGTGACGTTTTTAATTAACCTAGATATCATATGTATGTGTTTGTATGAGTCAAATAATAACCAAATAAAAGTACAAAAAAGGGAGTGTTTGGGGTTTGAACCCACAACTAAAGGCGGGTCACATATTATAACCAAACAATCACACCAACTGGGCTGCAGCCCTTTAACGATTACCATCCGGATTCAATTAATATTATATGCTATCACGTCTTTTATTCCTTGGTCATCAAGATTAGTCATCTACCCCGTTTGATTTTTTCTTATGAACCGACTTTAATAAATCCATAATATGGAAAAGATGTTGCAATCAAACATCACAATCCTAATCCCATTCCTAAACCGAATGAATCTATTTATTATTACGTGTTATTACCTTCCATTTAGCAAAAAATTAGCCAATTTTTTTTTATTATAAAACCGTAACCCACGACCCTACAACCTTCAATTACACGATTTCGATCAAAGTTGTGTAATGATCTCATCCCAAATCCTTTAATCGCTACTTTCTGAGCAGAAAACATAAGGCAATTGCATCGAACACACCCAAACAAATCGACTTTGATTCAAGCATGGTTTCGGCTTGTTCCTCCTCGATTCTCCTTCTATCTGTTTTGGCATGTGTCAATTAATCAATGCTCCTTTTTATGTATTTTACAATAGCCCTATGATTTTAGTTGTTATCAAAATCAAATTGATGGTTAATTTTGAGATTTTTGGGCTAGGGCTCAAAATAGGGTTTAATTGGAAATTGGGGATGAACTGAATAATGTCTTTTAAGTTTTATTTTGTATTTGAAAAAAAAAAAGTTGCAGCTCAGTTGGTTATGGCGCACATGTGGGGGATCCATGGTCTCGAGTTCGGTCACCATAACAACCAATTTTTGATTGCATTAAAGTTCTTATTATTAGCAAAAAAAAACCCTTAATAAAACAACCTGATATCAAATCTAATAACAACCCAAGACCCAGACCAGTTGGTCTGGGCACTAGGGACTAAGAGCCTGAACCGGCTATGGTCTTAGGTTTGAATCATGTCCCAACATCATTTTTTTTAAACCGTTTTCTTTTGAGTATTATATATATATATATATATATATATATATATATATATATATATAGGGTGGGTTCCTGTACAAAGGGAATTTTTCATACAAAGTGTGAGAAATCCATATAGGCGTTGTGTTTTAAATTTTAGACATGATGTTTTATATTCTTTTGGCATAGTCTTATATAGAAAACACAAAACTTAACAATTTAAAACACTAATTAATGTATTCTAGACATGCAATTTAAAAACACCATACGGAGAAAGTAATCAGTGTGTTTTAAATTTCATGTCTAAAATACATTTGATTATGTTTTAAATTGTTACGTTTGGTGTTTTTCTATATAATACATTGCAAAAGGAATCGAGAACATCATAGCCAAAATTTAAAACACAATGACTACATAAACTTCTCACACTTTGTACGAAAAAATGTCCTTTGTACAGGAACCTAAACCTATATATATATATATATATATATATATATATATATATATACTAGTAGGCAACCCGCGCGGTGCGGCGGAGGCAACATTCTAGAACGTGGTACTCATTTTCTGTTAATTATCAATCGTCTCATGATGTATTGTATAGTACTTAAATTAGTTTTAGTATCCGCATAATATGTTACAACTCAATTATGTTAGCTTATCAATCCTCACATGCTACATCCACGTTTTATCAAGCAATATAAGGAATAGTTTTTTCTACTACAATCGGATGGTCTCCCGTTATGTGTCCATAAAGCGTACCTATAATAGAGATAAATAAGTCAAAACAAATAAAATGTTGCAAATATACAGGTACAGAAGTTTGAAAAAACATGAAGTAAGAATGCAGTGAGTGCAAGGGGAAAGAGGGGCATGAAGCGTTATATGACACTTGTGAGACCCATGTTTAAAGGGTGAAAATATGGTGGCGAGTGGAATCCCCCTCCCCCTCCCTGCAGTCTAAATCAGTATCAAGTCTAAAAAGTATTTTCTATATACGTATACGTACTCAAGTCAGTTAGTATCACAATCAAAAAGATGCCACGTTAAGAATTAGTGCTCCAAAATTATGGTGTTAATTGTATTAATAATAGCACCAAGAAGTTTTAGTTAATAACTTTATATCTCAGTAATGATTACATCGAATATAATAACAATAATATTGCTGTTATTGGTCCTATTCATCGAATGTCTACCTATGTAGGACATTATATTATACTATTTTTCAGGAATATTAGATTTGCACATGTGAATGGCTTGGAAAATTGAAAAAAAAAACAAACAAACAAAGCGTTTATTCTTTTGCTTTAAATTCGAGGGGGGGTTTGGGTATATGAGAAGACTATGGATAATGAAGCAAATTACTAAAATCAACTAAAATCAAGTTGATTCAATTTGAATATTTAAATTCGAGTTAGTTCCATATGTTCAAATCATAACTACTGTCAGTTATTAAATAGGAATTAAAATTTTTAGAACCTTGTCTAAACGAAAATGAATTATAATAACATCAAACATCAAAATTCCCCGAGGCAAAAGTTTTCTTAGCGTCTCAGCCCTATGAGGTGCACATATAAAAAGAACTACATGAGGCACAGCCTCATATTTGTTTGTTGGACGCCTCGCATCGAGGCACGTGCCTCAACCGTTTTCTAAAACTATGTTGACAACCACACAATCATAAGTTTAATATTTTAATAGTTACACACTAATGATAATAAAAAACCTAATGCATATTTTGCGTTTTTACATGCTTCCATTTTGGTTAAATTTTGTTACCCATTTGACCCGTTTGAGGAAAAGTATAACCCCAATCAACCCGTTTACCATTTATTATCAACATTTAGCTAAAATAGCCACCTCTAGATAATTACCAAATGTTCATACCTTAACCCCCAAACCAGTATGAGCACCCCGTCGTTTCATGAGCATTAGAAGCGGTTTTTCAAAACCTTATTGATAGAATCCTGCAACAATTGCTTCTTTGCCTACAGCCTATAATTTATACATTACGTCTTATTTTTCTACAAAATCTTACAAAACCTTATAAAACTAAATGTTATGATCCTTGTATTTCTACACAAGTTTACAACACTCAAACAGTAAAGAAGTACATGAAGTCTTACCCTCAAACATTGTTGAAAGTTGAAACTTTTCGGTTGTTGCTAATGGTGGACATTTCTTTAAATGTTTCAGGATCTCAAATTCCTACCCCACCGTTAACACTTCAGTAAAAATCCAACTCTCATGACTTGGGAGATCCACATAGGAAAAAAACAAAATAAAAACCTTACCTGATAGTGATAGAGCAAAAATCATTTCTACAAGCACTTCTAATGAGTGCTACTTGCAGACATATGGTGATGATGTGGCGAATCTGGCGATGACAATTTGCGACTCGATACTTATTTTTTGTTGGTTTATATCCCTTCGTTATAAATTGTATACTACTTTTGTAACCAACTCATGTAACAAGGTTTCATCTTGTGTTTGTTGTTTCGACCACAGACCTCATTCAGTTCAACATGTTTCTGATTGATGGTATCACAATCCAAACCATCTTTCAGAGTGTAATCATTAGTGGTTTTAAATCATTGGCAACTAATAACCTCTCTACTACTAATGTATGCTTGAAAGTCAAATATAACCTGTGATTAAAGATAAAAAAAGGCTTCCGTATCCTTTGTTTACCGCATTGTAGCAAGTATGAATGCAAATGAGAATGTACAGTACCGCCGTATCCTTTTTGGTTGTGTACCTTGTGTAACCACTAACCAGGACTTCCTAAAGCAATGTAACTGTACTATACAAAAAGCCACCTATGTGGTCCCTTTGACTTTCAAGGTTGACTTTCATGTCAACTTTTCATGTTTACTAAAAATTCAGATAACTCGAACAGTTGCTATAAACACCAAACCTAAGACTATTTAAATACAAAACTCAAAAAGTTGGTGGGTATTAAAAAAAACATTGGAACTCATTCAAACCAAATTACATTTTCAACCAATTGCTATTTTTACCACATGTTCTGTAAGAACAACATATTCAAAATCAATCAACATAAAGTATACAATTAAATCACTTTTGGATAGAGTTTAAGCAAAACCTTACCAAGTGTTCAAAGAATGTCAAATGTTCTAGTCAACTGAGACTTTGTTAATTGTATGCAAAATGCTAATAATTGATAAAAAGAAATATGTTGTCTTTAATATAATAAGTGCAGTAAAAGCTTAAGTTAATATGAACATAATATTAGAAATATGAACTAAAAAAATTCGATCACGGGTGAAGGTGTTACTTTAGTGCGTAACAGTCTGCAAAGGGTGGGTAGATCATTTCAGCAGACCCTTTCTCTTGTTTGAAAGTGACTGATCCTGTGACCCTTTGATGAATTAACTTCCGACTGGTTTAACTTGAAAGTGACTGATCCTGTGAAAGAAAAAAAAAAGTGAAACAAAATATAGATTAGAACTAAAATGGGTCTGAAGAATTTGGGTAAAGCAAAAGTTGGGACAGATAAACCTTTAAATACATTTAAATTCGTATTTTTAACAGGTGGGAAGAAACAACACAGAATCATACATTAAAATCAAAAGCAACCATAAACGATGGTACAAACCTCATTATCAACATATGCTAGTTTCATAGCTGAGATATTATCTTCATTATTGCATGTGGAGCAGGTCCTAGTTTTCGTTTGATAATTTATGTATCCTAGTAAACCACACTTTCTACAAACCTGGCATGTATAATACAAGAATCAAGCATGAAGATTATGACATCAGCAAGCCAAAAAATCATCGTATTACATATATGACAAATTCAAATGAAAAGTTTATGATAAATTATATTCCATAAACGCTTTTTAACAGGACAAGAGTTGTGCACCAATACCATTAAACATAAATATTAACATATTTATGTACCTGAACTTTAAAAGGATCGGTAGATATCGTTAAACGCTCATAAATCAGATTACTTGTTCCGTAAGCAATTAAATAATACAATAGTAAGCTTTCCTCATTCTCATATTCTACGAACGATTATACATTCCATGTCGCTACAGAAAAAGGGGAGCTGCAATACCAATTGTAACATGTAAGTCTATACCTAATTAGCACACACAGAAACCATATTAACACAAAAACAAATATATGTGCATACCTTACGAACCCACTTAACCACCATCATTCCATTACTTCGGAACTCTTATATAGTCTAACTTTCTAATAACATGTCATCCCATTTCAATCTAAAGTCACCATCCCAAAAGAAATCCCTCATTACTTCAGGTAGGAGGTATCCGTTATCCCAACCATAGTAGGATCTCCATCTTCCTCTGCAACAAGTTTACCCAAATGCTTTAAATCATCTTCTCTAACAAAATTCTTGCTTTCCCTATCCAACTTAGAAAATATGAAAAGACAAAAAGTCGAAACAGTAGAAGTAGTTTGTTCACATAGGTACAAGTCTTATTTCCCTTAATCAAATGAGTACCACCACACCAGCTCCTATGTAGCTCGTTCATAAAAGTTATAAATTAAATCAAGCATTCATGGCAAACTTAATCCAAAATTAACATCAATGTCATATTATATATATATATATATATATATATGTTGCTTTACTTAATTTTTTCGTGGACGAACTACAAACCATTTAGCATGTTACTGACTTGAGAACTGCATCATAAATAAAATTAAGAGAAGCATACAATTTATCAACGTTCTACACTTCTACCCTTGATGACAACATAAAGTGAGCAGATAATACAAAAAAAAATTGTATTTTGCTGATCAAAAAGAAAATAATATTGTGATTCAAAGTAGTGTTATAGTGAAAAAAAAAATAATATTTTCACCAAAATAGTGTTGATTCAGAAACAGTGAAAAAAGGTAGGAGGTTTGACTACCCTAAGTATAAACGTTTATGATGCTTGAATATTGATCAAGAAAAATCAATATCTCTTGCTTAAATTAATAAAAATTCTAATCAAGATAATAGTTAAATTATTTTTTTTTTTTGAAAGGCAGTTAAATGTGCATACATCAGTCATAAACCCCACAAAAGCAAAACGAAGGCATTAAGTAGAATCTGTGTATTAAAAATGCAGAATAGAGCAAATAACTAATAAAAGCCTAAAAAGAACAACTTACAAAAGCACTACCAAATTTGTTGGCACCACCAAAGAAAGCCCAACTGAAGATGGAATTTGTTTGCAAGTTGAGATATTTAAGAGCATCTACTAAAATGTTGAAAAAGAATAATATAATAGAAAAATACCACATTTTCTCTTTGAACTCTAATTGGCATATATTCTTCAAATCTGGCATTCTTCGTGATGTTTTTTCTTCAAAGACTCATGTTCCTCACCTTATACCCACAGACATAATCACAAACAAAATTAGCAAACACAATGAGAACCATGAACAAACTGAAAGCATAATCAAAGATCTTACTAAGACTCCAAAAAGCTGCTAAAATATCAGATCCAGGAAAATAATCGACTATTAAAGTTTTATATACACAAAAATAAAAAATTAGAGTTTTAAAATTTTAAGGTTACCATGTCTTGCTTGAGAAGAGGTCCCCAGAAAAAGGGGGTTCCTGTGGCGAATGAGCCGACGGAAAGTCGGTACAATTAAACCTTGGCACCTAGCTTCCGATGAAGATGGCGGTTCCTAGATGTCGAAGAATTTCAGAGAGAACACATGTAAATGAAATGTGAGGCTGATGAAGGTGTCTAGGGTTTGCTCCATGTTTAAACTCTTTTCAACACCTAAAGATTTAAGTGGTTGTACAACAAGCTTCAAAAGCCTGTGCATGAAGAGTCATGCACTGGATTTCAATTTCAACGACACATCTCTGATTTAGATTGAAGCAAAACAAAGGAAAGAGTTTTATTAGGGTTTCAGAGAGAAAGGATATGAGTGGCTGTGCAATGAGTAGGGTTTGCAGAGATAGATAAAAACATTATATTGGATCCAGAAGAGGTAAAACGGGTCAAAAAGATCCGATTAAAGATCCATGCGGCTTCACATCATGTTTAGGATACTTTCAACATATTTGTGCTTGAAGTGTTTGTACCATGTGTTTAAAATACTTGTACATGTTGAAAAATGGGTGAAATGACCTTATTGTCCTTCTAATATGCTTTATAATATAGTATAGATATATATATATATATATATAGGGAAATTATAAACTGAAAACCCCATTGAGTTAAGAAAACTAAGAAAACCCTTGTAAAAACCATCTAAAATTTTGTAATTTTTTTTGAAAAAAATACACAAGGTAACATACATGTATTAAAGCGTTTTGGGCAAAAAATATAAAAAAAGCGCCGATAGGATATTTTTTAAAAAAATAAACAAAGTTTGTGCTGTTACATATGTAACAGCTCTGTTACATATGTAACATTAGTTGTTACATATGTAACAACACAAATTTTGTTTATTTTTTTAAAAAATATCCAATCGGCACTTTTTTTTATTTTTTTTTGGCCCAAAACGCTTTAATACATGTATGTTAACTTGTGTATTTTATTCAAAAAAAAAAATTTTAGATGGTTTTTACAAGGGTTTTCTTAGTTTTCTTAACTCGAGTGGATTTTCAATTTATCCCCCTTATATATATATATATATATATATATATATATATATATATTAATTTATGTTTAAAATACCAAAACTAGTTTGATAAATACTGAAAAATTTATTTTAAGTTTGTAAACTTATAAACTTTATAAAACCGATTTTTATTCACATAAAAGTTGTATTTAATTATTTTTAGATAATTAAATATGTTTTAATCATATTAAATTCGTTATAAATCCAATTTTCATTATTTTTGCACCAAAATTTCACATAAATTATTTTAATAATTTAAGTTAGAAAAATAAATTTAATTTATGAATTTTTTGAAATTAATATTTTTGAAAATTATTAACATATTTTAATTATTATGTTATAATTTATTTTATAAACATAAATTATGAAAATAATTTATTAAAAATTATTTTCTAACTATATGATTTTAGTACAACAATCCTTGTCCAAGACTTTACAAAAATGTATTTTAATAACTTATTTTATTATTGCTTTTATTATTTAATTAAAAATTATTTCAATTTAATAATAAACAATCATAAATTCCCAATTAGAAACCCTAGAATGCCCTAGATCTAAACAATATAGACTTAATTAGGTTGTAATATAAATTTTCCTTTATTTGAATAGGATAATATCTCGGGATCTTGCCTAGTTTACTTTGCAACGTTTTAGCATATTTAAGACTAGCAATCAAGGTGAGTTTACATAGCCCTGTTTTTATACTTTTTCATGCTTTTTAGGGTGAAACATGTTTACATTTACATATGCAATTCAACATACGTGTCTGTGTGATTTATATGTGATATTATGTCATGAACAATACTTAGGTAGACACAATTAGACATGCGTAATCATTAACTCCGTACAAGCCAACGATACATAATGATAAATCTATTGGATTGAAAATCCCACCCGGATACGTGGACCATTGGTATGGGGGAACGCAAGTGATTGTTATCTAAAAACAAACAGGTGAACCATATGCGTATGGGATGGACCACATTAAACATGTCATATGGTTTGATTATGCAAACATTATTACCTAGTATTTGTTTTCACATATGAACTAGGATTGCCATGACACTTGAATTGTACAAATTTTATTTTCGTGATGCTTAACACAAACCTAAATAATTCTTACCAACTTTTTTTTAACCCAAAATATTTTCCAACTTAACATGTTTTAGGTTATATTGTTGCCTTAAAGACTAGAGTTCATGCTTGGAGATTTGTATTTAGTTGTAACCTCACGTATATTCCTTTTATTTTCATTTTATGTCATTCCCTAAATTATTAAACAAAGTTATATATATTTCTATTTATTTGTATTTATTTAATTAACATGGCGTTTATAAATTTAGTACTGCTATACCCTATTCTAATTATTATTATTATTATTAAAAGTTTTTTTTATATTAATAGCTAAACTTTTTAGGCTACCTAGGTCGTTATGATGAATACTTAGCATTTTTATGACTTTCGGATTCGTTTAATTATATAATTGGCTTATGTTTTGGTAAAGATTTAATTGTGTTTGGTTATGATGCTTTTGCGTATTTAAGTCTAATTTATGATCTTTGATAGTTCCACATGTGTCTTGTTGAATGTCTTTCAGTTATAGATACATGTTAGGTTACCTGCTTTGTGCTTGTAACTAGTTTATGGTTTTTGACGTCTAATTCCATAGGAACTTGATTTGAGAGTTTAGATGACTTACGTATTCTGCCATTCCTTGAGACCGGGAGGTGATAGGGTGTCGGGTTGTCTAGATCTTTAGGTATCGGGTAGAGGTGAGACCGGGAAGTGATCCTTGCCTAGTGTGTCTTTAGATTCTTGTAATTCCGAATTATTTCCAAGCCAATTAGATTACTCCTTCACATTTTTGGATGTGTTGTGACTAGCGAGACCGGGAGGTGAGCGAGTCTTTCGAGTACCTTAGCATTCCCTAGTGAGGTGAGACTGGGAGGTGATCCGAACTAGTAACCAGTTATTTACACGTCCCGTAGGATTTTCTAAGAGGTGTTAGTGAGACCGGGAGGTGATCTAGCATGCTGTAGGGGTTTCCTGGGTCGAGCGTATTTTTAGAAAACCTGGTAGCCAATCCATTATTCGATGCCGAGAGTTGTGAGTTTGCGGGTAGGATTCTAGACCTAGGTAGTTGCCTTCCATATTATCTGAGTTCGATCATGTATTCTTAGTTTCCTGTTTTCGTCTTTGTATTATTTATTTTACTTGCTTTTATTTTATTTACATTTAGTTTAAAATTAATTCACAAAAAAAAAAAATCCAATTTGCTAGGCTAGGAGTCGATAGAGGTCTAGTACCGAGAGTCGCTATATTGTGTCCACGGATCGATATTCCGGACTTACTTGCTTTGCTACACAGCGACCGGTGCACTTGCCGTTAGTGTGTGGTTCAGCGGGGTTTTCCATTTTTAAAACTTGACCCGAATTTATTTATTACACATTTTCACACATCATTGTGAGAGGGTTTTGTGAATATTATTCTTAATAATATTATCGAAGTGGCTAGAACTAGATTAGAATTTAGGGAATACGTTTATTATATAATAACTAAACTTTGAATCAAGTTTCGAACCTTTTGGTTTGTCCTCCAATGACTTGCCTAATTGTAATTAACAACTTAATTACAAGTCAACCAAGTTTAATAATTAACACTTTAATTATAAACCTTGTATATTATGTATTAATATTATTATCAAATAATAATATTATATTATTTAACTCTTTAAAAATAATCACCTTAATATTAACCCGTCTATAATTGTCATGACCAGACAATTATCTATTGTTTCTCAAAACAATCAACACCGATTATTCGTAATAATCTATTCGATAAATATTTTGCTAAATATTTATTTCTTAATCGAAGTTTATTTGTGATTAATAATATTTAACAATTAAATATTATTTCTATGTTCGCAGTCCAAAGTGTAACTCTTTGGATCGTACTCAGATAGTTGCATTATTAATTAACATTTGGACACCATTTCCAACATTTATTACTACGCAAGCTAAGGTGAATTTAACAGTCTTTTTACTTATTTTTCTATTGGGGGAGAAATATGCTACAAACACAAACACTTTTAGATCACATATTACTATATCACTTGTTTACTTTAGCGCAAACACATCACAAAAGTCCTTACAGTATGAACTGTTAGTCATAGCGAGGAAATTTGAATAGATATAATGAATTGTCGTCAATATTTGTCACTGTTGTGATAAACGTGGGCGGAAGGCAAACAAACTACCAACAGTCAGTTTGATTTCATTAACGTTTAGTAATTTATACACATTGTTTAGCTAACAAAGGATACTAGTAGTAAATGTGTGTGGATCTAACAAAACAAATAGTTTTAATATATAAAAATCAGTGAACTCACCAACTTAATTGTTGACAAATATTAGCATGTTTTCTCAGGTTAATTAAGGTACATAGGGGCCAGAATTTCATTGGGGAGTCTCATGCATTGCTTATCAAACATTTCAAGCACTTCTACGTTCATTGTGTTCTCATAGTTTTTACACGTGTTATCCTTTGTTAAACATGTTTTGCTTCCGCTATACAACATTTTATAATGTTTATCAACTCATGTAGAATGAGAAACGTTGATTTCAAACTCATATAACGGTCATTTAACATGATCAATGATTTGGATTATGGCATGTCACATGCCTCGTGATACAACCCTGCAGATGAAATTTGAGGGTGTGACAAATTAATTGACTACCTAAACACAGATTTAGACTAAACTACGTTGCCTCATCATCGTTTAACGCTTCTATCTAAGCAAAAACTTGTCTTATTTAAATGATGCACACGTATCTTACCATTATACTACTAATAATCCCTTTTATAAAGCGTGACGTAGCATTTGATTTTCATTTTTAAAATACAACAATATATAAAGATTAAAATGCCAATTAATCAAAAAATGGTGTTCAACAAGCTTAGAGATGATTTGTGAAGGGTGTCGGTATAAATTTCTTGAAAATAGAAGGTTGCAAGGGCAATTCATCAACCCAAAATTCCCCACTTAGTTAGTAGTTCTGTAGGAATTATCTTCGGCTTAAACTTTAAGACAAAGTTTACTTTACAAAGTTTAATAGTGTACAAAATGTAAGAAGTATTTTGGGCACTTAATCAAAAATAAATCAATGAATGAAATTAAAAGAGAAAAGGTATACGTTGAATTTCTAAAAGAAAAGGAGAAGGGCAAAATAGGTATAACCCACAATGGTTGAGTTCCACCCTTATTTTTTAACGTCCATAACTTTTTCATACAACATTATTAAAAAAAAAAAACACACACACACACACACACCATAAAAACAAGCATTTTATCCTTTTTCATTTGCATACCATATTGCTATACTTTGTTTTTTTAAAAAAATATATAATTTTTTGCTGGGTTGATAGTACTTGCATCTAAATGTAAACACTTAATATTATTACTTGCGTTGAAACATTCTGAATGTAATAATAGTTTTTTTTTTTTTTTGTTTTTTTAGTTTGTTTCTAATATCATGGGAAAGTTAGAAGAGGTTTACATGGGAGAACCACATTTTGTTAGTTTTATTAATTTATCGATGGAGGAAAAGGTATATTTACATAAAGTATTACTCTTATTAGTTAGTAACCTTACTTTACAGTGTTGTTTTTCTATGTAAAGGGCTACTAAACAATAATAAACTTGATATGTATGTAAAAACTTGATATTACCTACTTGCGTTTAAATAATAACTTGCGTCTAAATGTAAAAAGTCGATATTACTTACTTGCGTTTTAGCATGTATAACTTGTGTTTTAGCATGTATAACTTGCGTTTCATCATTTATAACTTGCGTTGATCAGGTCGTTTTATCAGATCGTCTTATCAGGTATAACTTGCGTTTCTAAAACGCAAGTTATCGACCCAGCAAAAAAAACTTAAAAAAAAAAAAGTATAGCAATATGGTATGGAAATGTATGGAAATGAAAGAGGATGAAAATCTTGTTTTTATGAGTGTAATTTTTTTTTTAAAAAAATAATGTTGTATGAAAAAGTTAAGGCTGTTTTAAAAATGGGGTAGAACTTTAATGACACTAAAAAATTACCATCGTGCCCCTGATTATCAAATTTAATCATACACTCCATATAGTTTCATACACTTTGTACAATAAGTGAATTTTTACGTTAGCCTCTCCCAAACGTTAATTATGGTTCTTTGAAAACATTTAAATAACTAAAAACAATAAAAGATTAAATAATTAAGAATCTTTGACTCTCGATCAAGTGAGATCCCAGTTAATCAACCTTGATATCCCTCGTCTAAAGACTAACGGCACAATATATTAAAATTGAGCAATCAATGTACTTTATGATTATTAAAAGGGTTATATTTTATTTATATTATTAAAATTTAAATAATATTTACTCTCCACATACCGGTCAAGAGGAAGGTTGAGATTGCTAATACGACTTGCCCTCTCTGTGAATCGATGGACGAGTATACGAATCATCTGCTGGAGGATTGTTGGTTCGCTCATGGGGTTTGGTGCTCTATCCTAAAATGGGTCAAGGTGGATATAGTTACGCTTAGAAACTTGAATGATTTGCTGCAGATTCAAAATGTATATCAGGATTTCAAGTGGGCTAGGAAGATCGTCCGGGGGTGATCATGATCTCGTGTTGGGAAATTTGGAAGGAGCGAAACAAGGTTTTTCAAGGGGGTATGCCTAGTATTTTAGAGGTCGTGGCGACTATTAAGCGAATGTCGTTCTTTTAGTTAAAACACAAGTCTAGATTTAAAGATTTAGAGTGGGATTGTTGGATGAAAAACCCGATGTATATATTGTAAGGTTTTGGGTGAGCCTCTATTTTGAAGTTTCGCTCTTGTGTTAATGAAGTTTTTTGTTCAAAAAAAAAAAAGAAATATAGGATCTACTTTTCAAATATATATATATAGGTTCTTAACCTAAAGACACTAGTTGGTTGAGGGCTTAAGTTTCCTATGGAAGGCTTGGGTTCAATTCCCATTAGCTACATTTAGAGGACATTAAGTGAAATGAGGGATGACTCCGCACCTATGGTCGGGAGTTCGAGTCCTGATCTCGCCCGAGTTTTACCGGTTCTCCACAGCGGGTCTTCGGACGGGTGGGGGATCGGGTTTTCCCCGGTTCGGAAACCTCGTGGGCAAGCTTGGCTACCCTGGCCAGCCCCTTGCATAGTCCTGAGATGGTTTTTAGGTTCGCCAGTTTAAAGATCCCATGGGTATTCGGGTAGAAATGTTTCGTTGTCCGTTCAATAAGAACAAAAAGCATGGAAAATAATTACTAAAAATGAAGCAAATTTTTTTTTTTGCAAATAAACAAGGTGAAGAATATAACCTAAAAGTAGCACAAAGCACTTTGTTGTCTATTATCTTCAACCAAAAGCCACAACTTAAAAGTTAAAAGGCTCAAGTCAAAGGAATTCCAAACCTACAGCCTAGGAGCATGAATGCATGATGTACCAGTTAAGATAATATATTTACTCTCTTGAATGTGCTTCTAAACCTTTTCAAATACACGCATTATGAATTTATGATGCTTTAGGGATGAAGGGCACTACTAGTGTTTGTTTTTTCTTTAACTATTTTAACTAATCCTGCACTGTCATATCACTTCATTGATTTACTTTATTAAATCACTTTTATAAAGGCAGCACTTAACTGATTCACTTCACTGAAATCTTTATTTTTTAGTTTTTTTTTAATGACCGTTTTTAAAAAATGACCGTTTGAATTAAAAGAACCGTATGTAAAACTTTAAAAAAATAAACCGTTCCATTAAAATTAAAAAAAAATTACAAGAAACATCATCCTACTCGTCGCTTCAACCCAATTACGGTCACATTCGTATTTCACCGCGATTTCTTCTTTACGTTTCAAAATCAACTCCAAATATTTACCTTTGAGGTGGTTGTGCGGTTTTGAATACATATTTAAGTCGTGGTCATATTGCCTTTGTCTCAACAAATCGCGTTGTTCCTCTAAAAACGCTAAAGTATTTTCGCCTTTTTGAGATTGTAGGGTGACCAATTGGTTCAGTTTCTCTTCTTTCATCGCTCGGTATGACCAAAATTCGTCAACCCACGACGTTTTGCTTGAAGACTCGGCGGCGGGGGCTTTCTTATTTTTTCGTTAGGGCTTCGTTGGGTTGGTATCTTCATTGAGATCCGGCATGTGGCTAGTGGGGGTGGTATCGTCCAGTGTGGAAAAGGCAGTTGCCTGATAGTTGCCGCTTTCTGAGAACTTCCGTCTCTTGTCGGAATGACTGTCGGACGGTTCTTCACCGATCAGCACTTGTTTTTTTCCACTTGTCGTGGTCTTTTACAATCTCCCATGCCGCTTGATGATTAAATTCGGAAGGATGACTTTTCTGTAATCGTTCAACGCTGTTTGCAAGACGTTCAGATCACTACATCCACTCCCTCGTAGACACTCCTATATAATTAAATAAAACCGTAAATTAAATATAGTTTAGAGAAATAATTTGTATAATTAAATGAGACGGTCAGTTTAATATATCATAATTGTTACCGCTTGTTGATGAAGACCATTGAACGAATTCATTTGTGGGTTCATGGCGGTCCATTTAGAAGTAATTTGAATAACTGTTCGGGTGGATCCGCCCAACAGTGACACGTAATGTTTTTGGACCGCTTTCCAAAACTTCCCTTGCTTCTTTGGTTACTCTTCTCTTTGTTCTCCGACACATAGCACCAAGCTTTTACCAAAGCAACCTCTTGTGGCGTATTCCACTTCACAGCTTTTGTTCGCTTTGCATATTTCTTTTTCCCCCTGCATCAACTTCTTCAACTTCAAGTTCAAGCGCGTCCTCCGCTTCATCTTCTACTTCTTCTTCTCCATGTTGCTCAAACTGTGTCTCTGGCATAGTTTCTTCCACGTCATCGTCCCCGTATTCTAGGTTGAGCTCGAAGTTGTCTAGTTTTGAAGTTGTTAATTGAGGCGGTGTAAAATATTGTGAATACAGAATGGGTTGTTAGGTTTGTGGGAATTGTTGGGATTGTGTGCATTGTGAGAAAAACGGTTGTTGTTGGGGTTGGGTTTGTGGCAAAATTGATCACGGGCCTATAGCCTTCAAACGTAACCGATCTCGAACCCGAACCTCTCCCTCGACTACTAGAACCCCTAGATTTCGAGGTTTCCCTCCCACCCTTCGAAACACTCTTTGATTTCCTTGGATCCATTTATTTTGTTTGTGCTTTAGTTAGTTAATCTAGTAGTTTGATTGTGTTTTTTTTATACCGTCCCCATTTTTTATACCATTTGAAAATAACGGTCAAAAAATGTTACCGTTTTTTTTATTAAATAAATTCAAACGGTCAAAAAGGTAATAAAATTCGACCGTTGCAATAATTATTTTCTATCTACCAGCCCGTAAGATAGAACCCGTATTTGGTTCACAGGACCCCTACCAGCACTGGCGGCGACGGTTTTACCGTGCTGATAGTTGGATACCCGTAACCAAATCTGGTAGCGCTCCGTGCCCCCTCATAACCATACTTGATATTAAAGTTTTAGAGGTCATATTTTATTTTATATTATACCTCTCATATATTGTCTTGTTACAATTCAAGCCAAAAAAAAGCTTCAACCAATGGTGTCACCCTGCTATGAACCATATATTCCACAATCTTCTAGTGGATTTAAATGATAAACCTTAATGTTTGAGAATTATTTTAGCGAAAAGAAACCACCTTTCAACTATTAAATTAAAAACAGTAATATTTTGATAATAATGGAAAAACATGTATTCACCTATGAATACAAGTAAATATCAATGTAATCACGGGTGAATAGATGCATTTCCTTGTAAATACAGTATACAAACAGTCAAACACAATGTCATTTTAAAAAATAACGTAACTATATGTTTATCGGTGAATCTAACATTGTCGAATACAAATTAGAAACTATAGTGCATGTATGATATTATCTACACTAATTATGAAGATGTCCCTGTAAATAAGATTTTTATTTTACATATCCTGAGACTATAGAAAGACTATAGAATAATTTATATTTTTTAAAATAATTTGTTAATTAATAGTGTTTCGTATTTGAACTTTCACCAACCTTATACATAGTTATCTAATACTAATTTTTCCTTGATTGTCAACCATATAACTCAATTCCAATTTTGGATAGAAAGCATATATTTTAAAAAGAAGCCAACCACTAAATTATCTAATTAACTAAAGACTACTTCTCATTTGGTAACCAAATTGACACCTAGAAGGCTAGAAGTACACGTAAACCCCAATACAAATCTCAATCGTTCATAATGCAAGTTTCCAAGATCTAAATCACTAAGGTTTATGTTTTGGTCAAAAATTACTTGTTAAAAATAATCTTGTATTCCACATTAGTAAAAGTGAGGTAGAGTGCTAAATGTGTGAAATATATTAAAAGCTTAGTGTTATTTTCAAGATAACAATTCAGGATAACAAAGAAACAGCAATTTGACAACTATGTTCAGGATGACAAAGAAACTGGTCAGGATGGACAGTTATATCCTCAAGATGTAACTGTCTGACACAGAAATGTTGTAAGTAAGTATAAATGAAAGAAAGCGAGCCAACAACACTCGATGTATGAGGAAAGCCCTTGATCACTTGATGATCGCCGGCATAATACCTCGGGAGGAGTCTAAGCCCCTACCTTGTTTGTTAATATTAATAAGAAAGATGTTTTACAACTTTGGAAGAGTGATTAACGAAGTACTAAGGTTACAATAATGTGTTGTGTGTGAGTATCAGGTGTTCTATCACAAGAAAGCTAGTATCAAGTGAGTAGAAAGTAGCTAGGTGTTGATCAAGTGTCCTATTTCGTTCATCCATCCCCTATTTATAATTACACATGAAATAAATAAAAGATCCCATGATATCTGCTGCTTAGTTATGCTCCTGGACTGTTTCAGGTGAATGTTGGAGCAGTTTCAACCAAGTTAGACGTTGGTATAACAATTTCCTTATTTTTCGCCTTGCATTCAACATTGGACGGTTACATATTCGACCTATTCTTTGGCAAAGGTCTTGGTCTACACACATAGCTCTTCTATGTTCAGCTCTCTTGCTTTGATTAAGATAATATAGCCGTTAGGGAAGAGTCGCAAGCCTTAATATTGATTAAGTGTACCTGCAATAATATTACAAAAAGACAATTCGTTAGTCTATCCTCAGGATGCACATAGGTCAGAACATTGTTACATCCTGAAGTCTGCTTAGTCCTTCAGTATCCTGAGGATGTCACATAGAATATATGGGGTAAAACCATCCTAAGGATTTCACCATCAACAATTGTCCCCAAAAATATGTTACCGTTAATATCTCTAACAGTTATAATATTTTTAATTGCAAATCTTATGTCTGAAACTAATTAGACGTTTGTCAGGATTGACAACAGCTATTTCTTTGGCTGAAATGTGGTGATGACCGTTACACCTTATCTCTTTTCTTCCACCTCTATCTAGGTCTTTGTTCCCTCCTTAATAATCACACAAGATTATCTGAAAAGGTAATTTCTTTCTTCTTCTCTTCTTTCTTTAATCCTTCAAAACCTTTACGAAAAAATTCCGAAGATGGGCAAGAAAACAACAAGATCTTCTAGGAGTGTTGGGGTCCCCAAAGATTTCACATCCCAGAACCTGTTAAGCAATCTAGAACAGGAAATCTATTCCTTTGCCGATAGGGATATACAAGCCCTAAAGGACTCAGGGGCCTTCCCTAGTTCTGCAGAGTTTCATCCCTATGATCAGGGTGCAAAATCTCATTTTGCATCCTCAGTATGGGTCTGCTTCTTGTACATGCCATTTCATCTTGGCTTAAAGTATCCATTCCCTTCGTTCATCAAAGAGTTTTTGATGTGACTGGGATGGCATACACCCAAGCCATGCCTGAAATCTGGAGGATCTTGATGGTCTGTAATATGATCATCGAGAATCATGGCATCAATCTTCAGATTGGTGACCTGTCTTACCTTTATAAGTTGAAAACTCATGGTTCCAACCGTTATGTTCTTCAGCTTATAAACAAAGATCCTCCACTCCTGTTTAATGTCATCAAATCTGACAGGTCTTGGAAGTCTAAGTTTTTCTTTGTAAATAGGGATTCCATTCCTTATGGGGATGATATCCCTATGTCTTGGTTAAAGAGTGGTATAGTTTTTCAAAATCATAAAGTTTATTTTTAGGATAAAAAGTTTTTTGTAGTTATATCCTATGGATATCACTGACATTCTGAAAATATTTTATGTGACAGGTACTCCATTTGCTAAACTTGCTCCCCCTTTGTCTGATTCTTTCATTAGATACAAAGCTGTCATAGACTTACCAACCTTAGCCAGAACCTTTGAAGCAGAAGAGAGCTACACCACAAGCAAAGCCACAGAAATGGCTAGTAAGTATTACCTGTTACATCCTGAGGATGTTAATGTCCTGCTATGTATAACTGTCTAAACCTGTAGTTTTATTCTTTTCAGCAAAGAAATCTGCTTTCTTTGACCTTGATGACATTGACAGTCAGGATGTCAAGGCAGCCAAGGTCACCTCGCCATCTAGCTCCAGGATGACTAGTCCTCCTCCTACCCCCCTAAGTCAAGGGCACCTGCATCTTCCAAGAAGAGGAAGACTGCCACTACCTCTACCTCTGCCCAAGAGACTGCTCCTTTTGAGGGTCTCAGCTTTGATGTAGTCTTAGGAAAGATTTCCCAGTTTACGCTTCAGGTATGATGCTATTCTGAAGATGGCATAACACATTTATACAAATATTAAAGATAAAATACTTACATGTGCTCCTTCTTTTGTAGGGACATGAATATTTGCTGAAGTTCCTGGATGAGGTAGCCAAGGAGATGAATGGCACCAAAGCCAGCCTGGAGGATATGAAGAAGATTGCTTAGGAAAAAAGCAAACATCTTGAGAAGGAGCTGGGTAAGGTGAAGACTGAGCTAAAACTGGTGAAATCTGAGCAGGCCAAGACGGTGCAAAGGCATGAGAAAGAGATGGAGGAGTACAGGCAAGGACTCGTGACATCAGCCACAGTTTCTGTTATCCAGGCTAGGGTGAGGATGGCCCTGCAGGCTAAGGATCCCAACTTCAAACAAGAGGATTGGGATGTTAAGGCCTGGCAGGAGAAAATTAGGAGCCTGGGTGGAAAAGAGGTAGTTTATGAGCCTATCCCTGATGCTGATCCCGAGGATGCACCCAAGGAGCCTGGGGTGAAGGAAGCTGAGGTGGCCAAGGAGTTTCAAGTGGGCAATGAAGGATGAAAAGACTGGGCCTGAGCCCACTTTTAGAATATTTGTGGTTGTTTATGATGGTAGTTTGTGGTTGTAAACATTTGAACAATATACTTTTATGCATGTATAAACAATTAAAGGTTTTGGGTGGAGGGATCTTGTTTTTCAAGACGAAGCCCCAAATTTTTCCCTACCTGGACCAAAGATGTTGACCTCTAGTGGATGGGTCATGGTTTAGGATGAAGCCAGGGGTTGACATCAATTTTGACTTATAAATAAATAAAATGGTGAATGTTTTGAGGCTACATCCTTGTGTTCTTTCTTCATTATTTTGATATCTTGCAAAGATTACCAAGTAACAAGTATAAAAGAATGAGATAAGTTATAAACTTATACCTTCATCCCAATTCAATAATTGGTCTTCAAAGTATTCTGACAAGTATCAGTCTTAATGATAATAACATCCTGAGCATGTCCCTAGTTCATGGTATATCCTTAGGATGTTTCTTGAAACTTCCTTTAATAATCCTTGAGATTTATCCCAAGTTCTTTCTCTGTTTTATCCTTAGGATATTTCCTAAGGTTTCTTGCTTGTCCTCCTCAGGATGATCTTTGACATCTTTAGGATGTCCCCAGTGTTTAACCTGTTCTATCTTCAAGATAGACTTAAAGATATCTGTTTCTTTTTTAATAAAGGAATATCAATGACTTTGTAGTATAACGTGTAGAAAGGTAAATAAAATTATGATACTGACGACAAGGCCTTATAGAGACTGGGGTCAAGCCCATTTAAGATAACTGGCGACATGGCCAAAAGTAACATCTTGAGGATAACTGGCGACATGGCCCAAAAGATAAAACTAGCGTTACAACCTAAGGATAACTGGCGACAAGGCCCTGGCGACAAAGCCAAATACGAAAGAGACATTGAAAAATGTCTAAACCTTAGGGATTCAATGTATATTCCAAAGATAATGAGATTGTCAGCCACTGTAGCGTGAACCGGTCCCACCATCCTGAAGATATACATGAATAACGTGCGCTCTAGGCGGGGTTGCTACCCAATGTGAAAGGTTAAAACCTTTAAACCTTAAGAAGGTGTTAGACACCTTAACGTAGGAGAGGGTGGCCAACCCCCTAGTCTTCAAAGTTGCATCTTCAGGATAGAACTAAAAAATTCTTAGGATGGACTATATACTAGACCATATTTAGTTGTGAGATTATTTAAGAAAATGAAATGTAAATAAGGATAGAAAGTTTTCATACCCCAGTATTTAAGATGGATTGCATTCCAAGACCTTTGAAGAATTTCATCTTCCATAGTTGAGAGCCAATATGCTCTTTTGCAAGCCTCAGAATCAATTAAGTATGGTCCTTCCCATTTAGGAGCTAGCTTACCATCACTTGGTTTAGTAGTGTTCTGAAAAGCCTTTCTAAGAACCAAGTCTCATACTTGGAACCTTCGTATCCTTATGTTTTTGTTGTAAGCTCTGGCTATCCTTTGTTGATAAGTTGCCATCCTCAATTTTGCAGCATCTCTAAGCTCATCCACTGTTTCAAGATCTTGTAATAATACTTCTGAGTTGGTAGTTTCATCCTGAAGATGTCTTCTTGTTGTAGGCATTACCATCTCTGTTGGAAGCATGGCTTCTGTTCCAAAGACCAAAGAGAAAGGTGTTTGGCCAGTTTCATTCTTGGAAGTGGTTCTTGTTGGTGATGAAAATCCTCAGGATGATTTTACCTCATACCCTTAGTGAAGCATCCTCAGGATGCTGAAGGACCCGACAAACTTCAGGATGTAACTGAACTTTAGCATGTGCACATCCTGAGGATGGATTAACGAATTATCGTTCAATGACATAATCACAGGTACAACTAAGCTATAACATGGATTCATAACTCTTCTCCAATGTCTATATTTCAACATTCAGTCAAAGAAATCAAGGATGATGATGTTATGCTTGCAAGCCAAGTCCAAGCTCAAAGAGGAAGTCAAACTTGTAACCGACTTGCATTAAATATAGGAGAGAAAGGGGGAAACAACCATATAACGACTATATTCAGTTGTAACTACTTAATGTTCACCTGAAAAAGTCTTGAAGACCATTGAAGACCAACGGATTACATGGGATCTCTTATTTACTTTCATGTACTATAAATAGGGGATGATTGACGAGTACATGACACAACAACACATTCACCTGAACTACACATACACTCTGCTGCTCATAGAAAAAGTCACACACACTTAGCACAAATCATTGTAATCTTAGTACACTCGCCATTCAATCATCCAAACTTGTACTCATTGTTACTCTATTAATATTAACAAACAAGGCAGGGGCCTAGTCTCCTCCCGAGGTTTTATGCCGGCGATCTACAACTGATCAAGGGCTTTCCTCGTATATCGAGTGTTGTTCTTTTTGTTTTAGTGCTTACTTTACTTATTCCTTGAACCTGCTGATAGTTGCATCCTCAGGATACAACTGTCCATCCTCAACATTACCTTAACCATCCCGAGCATAGTTGTCACATATTTGTTTCTTTAACATCTTAACACACCATTTTCAGAATAAAACTAGACTCTAAACACATTTTTACATTTATAGCACTCTACATCACTTTTACTAATTTGGAAAACAAAGTTATTTCTAGCAAGTAATTTTTGACCAAAACAATTTGGCGCCCACCGTGGGGCAAGTGGTGCTATTTTAACAAAAAACTTTGTTAAAACTTTTTCTTAATTAATTCATTTCACAGATATTGACAACTATGTCTTCCTCACAAAAATTTGTTTCCTCATCCATGCCATCTTCAACCTTTACCAGAAATGCAACACTGCCACCCCCACCTGCATTACCGAAAAGTTCTACTTCTCAAATCCCACCTAGACCATAAATGGGAACATCTGGATCCATTCCTCCTGTTTTTGTTTCAAATGATGAACTCCTTTCCATGTTTGCATTGATGAAGGATCAAATACAACTACAGCAGGACACAAACCGGATGCTGATAAGAGAGATACAATCTCTTAAGACATCCTCAAGGAGGCCAACCGAGGACATGGGGACACCATTACAACCCAGGGTGTTAGATTTTTATTCTAGCATCCCTGGGGTCGTTCATCAAGGAGATTTCATCCCCATGAGCACTGGATTCTCTGCTCCTGAAACTACCACAACACCCCGGATGACAACAACCAGGGATCCAGGATATACACCTAGGCTATCCCGAGGATATAACAATAACGGTAACAATTTGAGTTCGAGTACTTTTGCTACTAATGATGTTGCTTCTTTGCAGGATACAGGTATAACCCCACAATTGGCAAGGGAGCTTCAAAAAATTAAGGATATGGTATCAAGTGTACCAGGGATAGTACAACCTATCCCCGAAGTATCCTCAACATTTCATAGGGTGTCTCGGTTTGCACCTCCCATATGTGATGCAGAGATCCCAAAGCGGTTTCAAACTCCAAGAATGAAGCTCTATGATGGATCTGCAGATCCTGAAGAGCATGTGGCACAATACAGGGAAAGGATGGAAATAAATCCAATCCATGCTGTCCTCAAGGAAGCATGCTTATGTAAAGGATTCGGTTCCACCCTCACTGGTCCAGCCTTAAAATGGGTCCTAAGTGTTCCTCCCTATTCTATTACTTATTTTGCACATTTTATTAACATGTTTAATAATCAATTTTCTTGTAGTCGAACGTTTGAACGTTTGACAAGTGACTTGTACAGGGTAACTCAACCATAGGGGGAATCACTAAGAGAATATATCACTAGGTTTGGAAAGGAAACACTTGACATCCCGAACTTGGATGTCACAACGGCAGTACAAGCATTCAAGATGGGACTGCAAAGAGATTCACCATTCTACCAAGAATTGGTGATGAATCCTTGTAGGAACTTGGATGAAGTCAGGAACAGGGCTCTAAGGTTCATCTGACTTGAGGATGAAAAGAAGGTACAAGAAAGGATCGAAGCATCCTCAAGATATAACCATCCCAATCGAAAGTCCACTCCAACATACGAACCATACAAGCATAAACCATATGCTAGACCTGATAATAAAAAGGTCAATGTGGTTGAGGATGACGATGAGGATGAATGTCCTAAATTATCTATTGGTGGTGAAAATCCTCAGGATGATTTTACCTCGTATCCTCAGTGTAGCATCTTCAGGATGCTGAAGGGCGTAACAGACTTCAGGATGTAACTATATTTCAGCATATGCACATCCTGAGGATGGACTAACGAACTATCTTTATATGATATAATTGCAGGTACAATTAAGTTATAATATGGACACGTAACTGCTTTCCAACGTCTATATTATAATTACTTAGTCAAAAGAATTAAAGGAGGAAGAATTACACTTGCAAGCTAAGGTTCAATCTCGAAGAAGGAGTCAAAGGTGTAACCGACAAACATTAAAAACAAGCGAAGAAGATGGAAACCGTTGCT
>CM054125.1:110794228-111139228 GCA_028751855.1 Ambrosia trifida | reverse complement strand
TCTATATGCTTGCTTTCTGCTGGGGGTATGTATTATCCTATAATTCCGCTTTTGTCTATTTAGGTGGAATTGCGCGCCACACGTGGTAGGTTTTCAGAGTTCAGGGCATTGAAAATGCAGGTTGGGACAATTTTGTCTTCATTGTGTTCACGATATCCAAATAACAACAGCGTCGTGCGGTTGGAAGCTGAGTACAAGAGGTAGCTTGTGTTCGGTTAGTGAGTCAACTAGTGGGAAGGGGAAGACGGTTGAGACACCAACCAAAATGATAAAGGATGTTGTTGAAAACAGGACAAAAATGTGACACCGGTTGATGAAGCGGACAGTTTTGAAGATATGCAAAAGCAAAACGACACGTTTAGCCTGCTAGTTTATTACCAGTTGCTGTAGACATGTAAAACTTTTTTTTTAATTTTTTTGGGCGTTCTGGGGCGGAGGACACGGACAGGGAGGAGTATGTTGCGGCCAGATCAGATTTGTCCGAGTCACTCGGCTATGTGGACCGGTTGTTTAGCAAGTTTGAACCGACTGGCACTGACACTACCCCAGATCCTAGGAATCTGCAGGTGGTCGACCCGATTGTTGACAGCAAATTGAGCCCCTTGTTTGAACATGTTACTGCACCAGTGGATACCAGTGTGAAAAGGCCAGCTGTCGAATCTCCGATGACAACCGTTGTTGATGTTGGAGTGAGTGGCAACGGACGGGAAGATTAGCGGAGCAAATGGATGCGCACAGGAAGAGGTTCAGGCTTGCACCCATATACGCAACCGGGGATCGTAAGTTGCTAACCTCTTTTAACATATAGGGTATGTTTGGCAAAACTAGCTGGGGGCTGGTAGCTGGAAGCTGCAAGTTGTTAGCTGGAAGCTTTTTAAATATATTTTGGTGTTTGGCAGAGTAGCTGGAGCTTTTAATAAAATGTATAAAATGACCAAAATGGTCATAATTAAAAGATTGTAAAGAAGATTTTTATTTTATTTTTAAAATAGAATGGGTATTTGTGTCATTTACTAACTAAAAGCTTGTAGCTAGTAGAGCTTTTTCTTAAAAGCTACTACTAGTAGCTTTTCACTATAGAGCTTTTTCTCTAACCTAAAAGCTTCTAGCCCCTTCAACCAAACAAGGCTTTTTATTAAGTAGGAGCTTTTTCTTAAAAGCTTGAAGCTTGAAGCTCCTAAAAGCTCTTAAAAGCTCCTTGCCAAACATACCCATAATATACGTTTAAAAATGTGTGTGTTAGTTTTCTTCTTTACCATGGTTTGCGTAACTGCAGAAGGCACGTCAGGTCAGCCACCCACGGGCTTGAGCCAGCCAACTTTTAGCTTGGGGCTGATGCAGTTAAGCCCGCCGATACGGCCTAGTGTAATGAAGAACCCCTTGCTTCTGCCGCTTGCACAAGGGTTGGAAAATAAAAGCTTGAGCCAGCCAAGTTTTAGCCTTGGGCTCACACAAGACACCTCGGTCGGTTTAGCAGCGAAGGAACCCAGTGTTCTTGCTGATATAAGTCAACCATCCTTTAACTTGGGGCTAACCCAGGAACCAGTAGACTTGTTGATATAAGTCAACCATCCTTTAACATGTGCTGTCTCCGGCGTACCAAAGGCTAGTGTAACAACAAATACTAGTAACGTTATTGCGTTAAACGCGGTCGTACGCCAGGGCCCATCAAGGAGTATGGTAGCAAGGTTACCCATTGTGTTGAACAGTAGTGATGAAATACCCACGAAGTCTACAAGGAGGGAGCTGTTGTTATGGGATTTCCTATTTAGAACTACTTAGAAGATAGAGCTGATGGAACAGGCGACCCTCGAGGCTAAAAAACAGTAACATAAGAAAATTTTATTATACGGGTGTTTTTCATTTTTTTGGTGAATGTTGTTTGTTTTTGTCCTTTACTGTGGTCTTTACTTTGTAGAAAAAAGGTTGTTGGGGGTTTTGTAGATGAGGCGGACATTGACCCCACCGAGTATTACCGTAAGTGTTTTTTGTTATTGTACCTTTTGCATGTAAACATACACAACCCCCATCCGCCCACAAGAAAAAGTGTTAATTTATGTAAATATGGCAGGTACATGCTGTTTGAAGATCGTTACGGGTTTCGTACTAAAGCCCCGCTACTGCAGTCTTTGGCGATAGGCAGGAGGTTGTAGAGTTCAGTTGTTGACACCTGGGTCAATGTCCTTAACCATGACCCGATGTACCGGTTGGCTGGGGAGTGCGTCGCTTGTTTGTAGCTACTAGTACCATAGTGAGTAAAACTACGTTTTTTTATGTTTTTTTTAAACTACTTCTCTCGTACTAAGCATGCAATTGGGTATTTTCAGGTTCAGTGGATGTAAGAGCTGGTTGAGGACCCGGGGGTAGTCGAGTTGCTTCTTTTAAAAATGGTCTGTTAGGCGCATTGTGTGGGAATGACAAGCAACTGGATCGGCTGACAGTCGACATGGTTTTTGTGCCCGTATTGGAAAGTGAACATTATTATCTTTTGGTGTTTGATTTCAAGCATGATGACGTTTGCGTGCTAGATAACATTGTAGCTAGGAGGTCGCCCGTGGTACTATCGGACAGCAACGTATACGTTATTAAAAGCACACCGTTCAAAGTGGTAAGGAAAAAAAATGGTTGTTTTGTTCTTCTATATGACTGTACACCTGATTCCCTCTAAAATTGTTTCTGCAGCAACATATCTTTGCTGACTACCTTGATATAGTGAATCACCCAAAGGCAGCGTTGATTCGCGCATGCCGTATACGCCGGTTACCTTTGCCCCGGGCTACCACCAAGAACACTAGCGACTGTGGCGTGTTCATGATGAGGCACATGGAAATTACTGCGACGCTTTCGTTCCCTTCAAGTGTGGGTTTATCCTGAATGGGAAGCGAAAGCAAACACAGCTAGACACTTTGAGGAAGCAGTATGCCACAAGTATCCTATTATCATCCATAAACATCTACAACGATCAGGTTTGGCGTAGTAGCATCTGATGGGTCATAACTGTTATTATTTAAAAAAAAACATTCGTATTTTGGGTTTGGGGGGGGGGCTTTAAAAAACATTTGTATTTTGTGTTTTTTCGGTTTTAATGTTTGTTTTTGTAATGGTTAACACTGCTATCCATAATATGCTTTTGCCGGTGGGTTTTAGTAAATTTTACACCGATGTAAATATATGAAAATGTATGTGTGTGACCCCCATTCCATGGGAAAGTAAGAAAAAACATGGCACCATGTGCACAAAAAAAAGACACAAACACATGAAAAAAGTACAACGTGTGTGTGGCCCCCATTTTTTATTCCCCACATGGGTCCTTTTTTTTCAGCTTATGTATGATTATTTCCATTGAAGAAAAATGAAACATTCATTGTCGTTTTGCGTGGCCCCACTATATTCCCCCACACAACCCCTAGTTTTACACCAATGTAAAATGCATTAGTTACCTAAAATCCATCTTGTTATTCATGATCAAAAATGTTTTACACCGGTGTCAACGTTGGTGATGCTTGTGTGCGTGTGTTATCGACAAAAGTAGGTATGCACTTCTACCCCAACAAAAAAAAAGCAATAAAAACAAATCTTCCAAGTTTTACACCAATGTAAAATGCGTTAGTTAACTAAACGACATCTTGTTATTCGTGATAAAAAACAAATCCTCTAGTCAACATCATTCACATGGTTCTAGGCCTGTAAACAAACCGAACGAACACGAACACAGGCGTGTTCGTGTTTGTTCATTTAACTTTAACCGAACACAAACACGAACACATAATCAAACACATTTTTGTGTCCGTGTTCGTTCATTAAGAAATTTTCGTGTTCGTGTTCGTTTATGTTCGTTCATTTAAAACTTAACGAACAGTTCATGAACAAAAACGAACACAAATGAACATAAATGAACACAAACAAAAACAAGTTTAATAATGATTCATCACAATTCAACCAAATCTAATACATTACAATGCAACAAAAACAAAATCTAAATTAGTAGGGTTGCGGAGTGTGGAGAAGAAGGGATGTGGGGCTGTGAAGTGTGTAGAGCGGCTGATATGTTTTGAATGTTAGGGTTAGGATTAAATTTTAGTATATTGTATATAATATAATATAAATTAAGGTTACTTAACCAAAGGGAAATTAATAATAAATATAAAGTAAAGTTAAATTAAATGAACAGAAACGAACAGAAATAAATGAACATAAACGAACATAAATGAACGAACATAAACGAACGTTCATGAACATAAATGAACGAACAAAACGTGTGTTCATGTTCGTTCGTTTAATTAAACGAACAAAAAATTGTGTTCGTTTTCATTCATTTATCTAAATAAACGAACTTCTTGCCGAATGGTTCATGAACGTTCGGTTCGTTTACAGGCCTACATGGGTCCTTTTTTAGATGCGTTTTTTTCAACTCCTAGAATAATTGTTCCCATTTAATAAGTACACTAACTTTGTCTATTTATATGTTAGGGCCACAAAAATAGGAACTCCCATCATTTTCATTCAATAACAAAAAAGGGTATTTTTGCACCGTTTCTATTAAAAAAACACTGGTGTCCACATGAATAAACATAGCAAAAAAAAAAAACAAGGGACACCGGTGTAAAAACACGTGGGTTGGGGGGGTGGGTTGTGGTGGTGACCTAAATCTATAAAAAAAATAAGGGATCTTTTACTCCTGTTACAAAAAAAAAAACACCGGTGTAAACCACATGGGTTTTTGTAGAGTGGGTCGAGAGGGGGTATTTTGGGGGTGGGAGTATTAGATTGGGGTAAAAAAACACCGGTGTAAAACCCACTTTTTTGTTTTTTTTCCCTTACTGTTTTTTACCATTGTTTGATATTGATTGTTGTTTTTTAATCCTTTTTTTTTTTGTCTTTTTTTATTTTTTTAACCCCAACTGAACAGGATGGGTGGCAGCGACGAAAAACCTCACAAATTCCCATGTAATGAACGCAAAGGAAAGTTGGTACAGGTTTGGCATAACTCACAGATGGGGATACCACCCGACACCACCGTTACCCCCCCCCCCCCCCCCCCCCGTGATGAGACCACCTACTACTGCGGTTGCTAGCACGCAGGAAGCTTATGGCAGAAGCCCCGGACCACATGGGTTTTTGTAGAGTGAGTGGGGAGGGGGTATTTTGGGGGTGGGAGTATTAAATTGGGGTAAAAACACCGGGGTAAAACCCACTTTTTTTTTCCCTTACCGTTTTTACCATTGTTTGATATTGATTGTTGTTTTTTTATCTTTTTTTTTATTTTTTTATTTTTTTGACCCCAACTGAACATGATGGGTGGCAGCGAAGAAAGACCTCACAAATTCCCGCGTAATGAACGCAAAGGAAAGTTGGTACAAGTTTGGCATAGCTCACAGATGGGGATACCCACCCGGCACCACCATTACCCCCCCCCCCCCCCCCCGTGACGAGACCACCTACTACTGCGGTTGCGAGCACGCAGGAAGCTTATGACAGAAGCCCCGGACCTAGCTACGGGCGACCGTCGGTGTACAAAGGCGCGTACAACCCCGACCAAACTACGGTCCACCACCGGTATACACAGGCACGTACGGTCCCCCACAGACCTGCGGCCCCCGACTGAACTATGGGCCACTACCGGTGTACACAGGGCACGAGGTGAAACGGGTAGACCTGGGTACGGTAAGCCACTGCACAATGATGTCCCAGATAGTAGTGGTGCCATGGGTGGGAGCTCAGTCAAAAAAAGTCGCACGCCACCACTACCACGTAAACCATGCACTAAGGTGATTGCGTCAAAAGCAATAGCAGACGAGTGCGCCTCGCAACAGTTTCCCGAAGAAGACTACTAGGGATCGGACGAGTACAAAAAACTTGAGGACGACTTGGTGGGCTTTGACTCGCCATCTAAGGACGAGACGGACTCCGATGCAGTTATGTCACCAAAAGGGTGTCGGTGAAAGTATCGATTTGGCCTTGGGTGTGAGAGATTAGGCCAATGTATCTAAATAAAAAATGTAGTTGTGGTTGCTGGTACCGTGTTATGTTTAATATTTTAAATCCTAGGTTGCTTGGGTCCTATTACACTAGTGTAAACGACCCCAGCCCCCACCATGTACTGCTTTTTATATTTTCTCAGTCTTCTAATGGTGCCTTTAATATTTCAATACCAGATAAACACAAGCACACACAAAAAAGATACAAAAATATGAAAATATATCCACATACCAGATAAAAACACTTAAAAGACAAAATAAACCCCACCCATGCAAACAAAAAGCACCTTCCCCCATGGCCATTTAAAAATAGTGATCTGCTCCCCCTGCACATTTACATGGCCTAGAAAATGCCCATTCCACACATGCTAGACAATATGCAGAACGAACATTTACACCATGACAGACAAAAACACCAAAAAATAAACCCCCTGGCAGATCAGAGTCAATATCAGTTGTTCTACACACCATATTTATTTATTTATCCTACATATCATGAAAATAAAAAGTGCGGACGGGCGGTGCTGGGGCCTGCTGCATAAGCTAAGGTTCTGCGTCTTTGTCGGACAGTTCTTAGATTCATGATCAGTGACGTATTCCCAGCACGTCTTGCATTGTCGTGGATGCTTCTTTTTCTTGGTTGCTGCCTTTTCACCAGGGCCCACCATTCGGTGATTGGTTCCGCGCCCCTTGTTCGTGATACCTTGCGGGTTGCTGCACGAAATTTTAACATCCTCTGGTACACGTAACAAATTTGCAATCACATACTCATCCGCGACCCCAGGTTCGGCTACCTCAACCCTCTTCCTAGAACTTCGTCCTTCAATCCCTTTAATTGCTCTGAAAACGCAGATAAACGCTCAGGCGAAACAATTAGGCGATCCACACATTGATTAAACATGTCAAGCAATTCATTTTCATAACAGCCGTCTCGCTTTTATCCACCCCATAGCGAGCATCAATGCAGAAAACATATTTTGGTAGCACGTCGCGCCTCCACTGATCCATAATATACTTCTCGGGGATAGCCTCGACTTTTGTGTATCTGAAAACACAAAATATATGTCGGCATAGGCATCCAATCCGAGTCCACGAATTACATGACCATGTATATTCAACAGCAAAAAAAACACAAAAAAAGGATAAAACATACATAAGATTTACAAAAAAAGAAAAGAAAAGAAAAGAAAAGGGCCATAATTCAAAACACTGATAAGTCATTTGAAAAAACCAAAACCATACCGTGTATTCATTGACCACGTCTGTGCGCTTGTCAAGGTGCGTTACAGTGTACACCTTGACATTGTCGACTTCTTCTTGGTTTGTAATGAAACACAGCACTAACCCTTTCTGGATTTCCTTTCGCACTTCATAGAATATGGTTTGAGAGTAGACCAGCGCACACCGATTCTCAACCGCCATACCAATTTTGAATTCAAGGACCCGGCACTCAGTTTGGTACTCCGCAACCCTCTGCTTGTATCTTTAGGACTCCATTGTAGTGTCAAACCATAACAAAAATTTCACAAGCGTGTTGGCCCAGCTAGAATTGACCTTGAATGACGCATTTGAGCTTTCACATCGAGATGTGGTCTTCATCAGACATGACATGGGGATATCGCGAAAGTATGCAGGCACCCAAAGCTCCTTGATATTGAACATGTCTCTTAGCCACTCGTTGTCCGTTAGTCCATACTTATCAAGTAACTTCCCCCACCGCCTTTCAAATGTCTTCGATTTTATATAAACATTCCATACCAACTTATGTAAAAAACAAGTGTGGGGGTGTGTAGTTGATAGAAGGTCAGCAGGTTTAAGGGTACAAAACTGTGCCTAACCAAAAAATGTGATAAAAAGGGTCAGTACCTTTGCAGGCAACTTCTTCATAATGTGCCACATACATAGGCGATGCCATGACTCTATGAAGACAGCGGCCACTGCTTGCTTCATCGTCGGATCCTGGTCTGTTAATACCAACTTAGGTTGCTTCCTATGCGCGCCCAGAAACGTATTAAGCAACCAACAATACGACTCTATAGTCTCATTAAACAAGAGTCCAGCCCTAAACATGAAGCATCGTTTGTTGTTGTCCACACCAGTGAAAGGTACAAAAATTATATTGTACCTGTTAAAAACACCGAGTTAGCACTTGTGTGTTATACACTTATATATAAAAAAAGGTCTACGACTTTGCCTGTTAGTTTGGTACGTCGCGTCAAATGCAAGCACTTCACCGAAATGCTGATAGTTAATCTTCGATATCTCGTCCGCCCAAAAAAACATATCTAAGCTCCCCGTTGACCAAACTGTACTCAAAAGAAAAGTTTGGCAGGTGCTTAACCCTATCATTCAGCTTCTCGATCATCATTGATGAATTCCTATTTCCAATGAACATACGGATACTTCTGGCAAAATTCTTGTAATCAACAAGGGTATCCTTCACGTTGTGGTGTCCGCCTTTCAGGCTCACTTGCATTCTATACGCTACTGTTGGCCCCACCTTGTTTAGGCTTACATGGTGAATAAAATCCTTTGTTGAAAAATCCAGCTTCCGCCCTATTTTCGTTAAATCTCTGTTGTAAGACGGAACAAGCATGTGATTGTAGGTCTCCTCGAAGTGATAAATCTCCCACAGTGATGTAACATTGCACAGCTTAGCTCTAATACTCGCTTTACAATCGGTATGCTGGAACGTTGACTTCCTAACCTTCAGCGAGCTTTCGTCCAATAAGTCAAATTTCCATTTGCTTTGCGGTTTACCGGCGTTCGAGCATAGTATGTACCTATGGGTAATGACACCATTAACCCTTTTAAAAGTTCCACACCTAGTAGAAAACCCACAATTCGCAGCGTACGAGTCATACATTGCAACCACATCCTGCCACTCTTTATACTTGGACCTCATGTTTGGTTTTAGGGAGTCGTCTACTATTGGTTTCCAGTAACGACTACCATTTAAAAAATCCAGAAAAAAATTTGCATCACCATTCAAAAAATCCAGAAAAAAATCACGAGCAAAAAAAAAACAACCAAAATTTGCATCACCATTCAAAAAATCCAGAAAAAAATCTCTCAAACTTATATACAAAAAAATAAACAAGCCGCCTGTTCAAACAAATCATTGCACCATTTTACAATCTCAACCCCCCCCCCCCCCCCCCCCCCGCTTTTAAAAAAAGTCATTATGCCACTTAGACCATTTTTACACTGGGGTAAAAATGAAAAAAATGAAGAACCTTTATGAAACATCAATACATTATACCTCATTGCACCAATTATACCCATTATACCTCGGTAAAATGATTACACTACTGTAATAAGCACAGTATCAAAAATAACAAAAAAAAAACCATTACCGTCGTCTTCACCGACCACGTGGTGGCCAGTTGGGGATATGTTGTTTGGATCAGTAGATGATCCACCTTCATCAGACGCAAAATGACCACCTTCAACGGACGACTGCAACACACCTATTGTTTCTTCAGATTCGTCCACCACCTGTTTTCCCTTATCAACTGCATTGTTCCTCATCGACGACCCATCCTCTGCTCCTGACAGTGCCTGTGGTTTTTCCGTGATGAAGATAGCAACATCCTACAAATCCTTCTACGAAAAAAGCTCAAGAACATTGCCACAGTCATTCGAGTTCTCCTTCCTTGCTAGATTGTTAGGGTTTTTATCGATCATTTTTAGGTGGGTAGTTCAGACTGTTAGAAAGGTTTTTGTATGTATCTTTTTAATCTTTGTGTGCGTTTTTGTAAACAATCTGATGATATAATAATATGGGCGGGAGAAGTCTACAGTTGTTATTGGGATGATAAATTACTGACATGAATCAACAATATTATATTACTAAACTGTACTAAATCACCTCTTTTGACATTTGTTATTGACCCTTAATAATATGATTTACCCAAAATACCCACTAATATAATACAGCAGAAGGTCCCATGTGTCACTTTGTTATTGGCCCATTTGAATTCTCTAGTTCTTACAACTCGGGTGAGTTCTCATATGATCTAGATCCTATAAATATATATATATATATATATATATATATATATATATATATATATAGCATTTGGATCATTTGAGAACCACCAATTAGGGAGAGAACCAAGGAACCAGAACAGGCGGTATTTTTGTAAATATGAAGGGTGTCTACAAAAACCCCTCCATCAAAAATTAAAAATAATTATATAACCTAAATAAATAAAATAAAATAAATAAAAAAGTAAAAACACCAAAATGATTATTTTGTATTAATAATTCGAAAAAAATTAAAAAAATGGCTGATATGACATCATCCATAATGCACATGTGCAATTCGTTGTTATATATACAGAAATATACTGTATGCACATGTGCATTTTGTAACATTCGCGATGTTTTTTAAATGACTTAACTACATCTTTAGTGTCCTATATATATATATATATATATATATACACACACACACATAGATCTAATAACAAAATAGTTTTATATATAAAAAATATTTTTTATATGTTAATAGATGTTTGATTTGTTAATGTTATATGTTAATTAAATATATATTTTTCCTACCGATAATACTAATTGCAAATAGATACCGAGTTGTGGTGATTGAATTAATATTATATTAACATTTAAAAAAAACGTATTTGGCTTGCCTTATATCTTGATTTGAATTTTGAATGCAAATGGATGTGGACATACTTAGTTGAAATTATTAAAGTTTTCATATAATGTAAAATAGAGTATATGATTTAAATATGTAAACATATAAATAAAACAGCATAATAATATGAATTGATCACTATCCCATGCAACAAACTTCAACCAATTAGTAGCTTATATGCTTTTGATTTATCTTTCTATTTGTTTCGTTATCTTTATAAGCTACAAAACGAACAGAAGTGGCTACGGCCTATCAAACCCACCTAGTCAAAGTTGTTCCTAAATTCTAGCCTAGTTAAAGTAGTCCATAATTTCTAGTTTGTATTCCCTAGTTTTAGGCTCTTTCATTGTATATATATTGGCATCTCTAATGAATAAAAAAATATATAATTTGATACTTTCATACGGTCTATCTAATTTAATCATAGACCTTAAACTTTTCTCATTAAAACACCCATTAAAACAGTATCCTTTCTTTATGACCTAATTTTACTTCCTAAACAAATTACAACTCCAATTTCTACACTATAAATACAATAGCCTACCATTCAACTCTTTATACCATTCAATAAAAAAACATTATTATCCCATCTCCCATATACTAAAATTTTCATCCATCATTTTCTCTTCTAGCTAGTTCCGAGTTTTCCATGTAAGTATCATAATTCATTCAATATCGTTCCCTTAACGTTTTATTATTCCATTACTTATTCCCTCTTAAAACTAGATCTGTAATGCTTCTTAACCTGTAGTAAGATGTTCATAAACTTATTTTATCATATTTTAGCTAAAAACAATTTTTAAAATATTCAAAGGTGCATATAAGTGCAACCCTTGATTTGGACAGCAAGCAAAACCGAACTTAAAACCACCATAACTCTATTTTTACAACACTTTTTAAAGTAAAATCAGATGCTATGATCAAGATCTTCGAATTCCGGTTCCGATGGTATATTATTTGTCAAAAAACTCATCCTTTTTGACCTTTAACGAGCCCAAACAAAACAAGGGTTCAAATCTGGACGAGCTGTTTTGTATTACATTTTCGACCTATCTGTAGGGATCAAACGAAAATATTTTCTAAACGAAAGTTATTTAGAATACTTTGATTTAGTTTACTTTGAATTTTCATAATTTTTCAAGGTCGTTTGGTATTTATTAAAATGTAATTTAAAACATTAGCTGCAATATATCCAAAACATGATTTTAACAAATCTAACATAACTAACACTCCACCTATTATTCTTTCCATTATCCTAACCGTATAAGAACTCTATACCCTTAATATGACCCTAAAACAAAACTTCTTATTACTTTATTACTTTAGGGCATTATTACTAAGTGTTTGCACGCTCAAGAAAACGCACGAACTCATTAAGCACCTAAGGTGAGTTTACATATCCCCACTCTTTTACAGTTTTTCAATGTTTTTTGGGGTGAAACATGTTAAGCACTTATACTCAACATATACAATTCTATTACGTGTCTTGTGTGATTTCTATGTTGCATTATGTCTTAAACAATACTTTGGTAAACACAATTAGACTCGCGTAATCATTAACTCCGTACAAGCCGACGATACACAATGATAGATCTATTGGATTGACAACCCCACCCGGATACGTGTAACCCAGATATGGGTAACGTGTGTGATTGTTATCGAACACATAAACACAAACGAGTGAACCATATGCGTATGGGATGGACCACATTAAACATGTTGTAACACCCCAACCGATGGCGGAAACATCGAGGTGTCACGTAGTGACGATTGTTCAATAGCACATGGACTAAATTGTAAATATTAATAGCAAATAACTTCCATTATTTCAAACGAAATACAAAGAGTCTTAGTAGAAATCTCAAACATAAATAATAAATGTTCAACTTTTATTTAAGCACTAGGTCCATCCTAAGCGTGAAAGCAAGTAAGATCAAGCGTCACCTGAAACATGTACAAAATAATTTGTCAACACATATAATGTATTGGTGAGTACGTCCGTTTGATATATATAGTAAAGTAAAATTTAGCAATTCGTGTGTTATTTTGCAAGATGTAATAAGTAGTATCCGGGTCAAATCAACCCTATGAAAGAGAAGCAGATATATATAGTATGCGCTAGTAGTAATGTAATACATAGCAATGACGAGGACTCTCAACAGAGTCACAAGGGTATAAACCATAGTACTATTCATTGAAATGCCAGGCCGCAACGGTTAATGATTTGACAGGTCATAGATACACAAAATGACACAAGCAAACACACATAAGAATTGCTATTTTAGTAAAAGGAAATATAAACTTGATAGTAAGTACATGAGTCACCCCAAAATAGTAAAACAGTAAAAAGGGGAAAGATATACTCACAGTTTGTGAAAGCGATCGAAATCCACTTAAACGGTCGTGAGCTAAGTAATGAGAATTCCGAGGAATTCAACCTATAACGCATATGAATACTAGTAAGGTAAAGTCTACAAAGTCTAAGGTATCTAGGGTCTAAGGCATTAGGGTTTACTAAGTCAATTTGGGGAATTAGAGTTTTATGATTAGTCGAATTAATGTAAAAGTTGCATATTAAAAATAATATACCAAAGTTTGTGATATGGTTTAGGTAATATAATTATTACCAATTAAATATTTAGATCAAAATATATTTGCATAATTATGACAAAATAATTTAGTTAATTACTTTAACTAATTATTATAAATAAATGCAATAATTTATAAATGTATAAATATTTATGTTTTTCACAATGATCTACAAATGGTAAACAAGATTTTCATACATAAAACATTTCTATTTTATAAGAAAAGTATTCATAAAATAGATATTTAATAGTACAAATAAATAAATTATTAATTATGTCTAAATAATCATAAATAAGACTAATAATTCAAGACATGATCCAAAAATGCTATTTTTATAGAAAATGGATGATTTCTGATGTAAACAAATTAGAATAATTTTCTCATAATTTATATAAACTTATTTATTTTTAAAATTGATTTAACGAGATTAAATTATGTTTAAATGATTAAAAAAATAGGAAAGTCAATAAAATTTAACGTTTTCTGAACCAATAATTTTTATATCAGTTCATGATGATGAGAAATAATTACCCAAAAAATTTGAGATTGAAATCATTAAAAATGAATTTTTAATCAATTAAATATGATTAAAAACAATTTAATTTAATAAAAATATAAAAATAACACATTTTTCAGAAACTAAAAATAGGATAATTTTCTATGAGGTGTCAAGAAGCTACTCCTAAATTTTCATAATTTTTGGAGCAAAAATGAATTTATTATGAATATTATAGATTTATGTGGATTTTAAATGATTATTTCTAATTAAGATAATAATAAAATATTACAACCTAAAGTCAAAAAAAGAAAAGAAAAGAAAGAATTGCTGGTTATGGGGTTCGAACCCCTGACCTTTGCTGTGTAAACCACACTCTCAACCACTAGACCAAGCCATCAAGTTATTAAAAACCATCTTCTTCCCCAAATTAAAACCTAAGAACCCTAACCCTATACCCAACTTCAATAATCATAAGAATACACAATTAGTGGTCAGTAATAAGGGGGTTTCGATTGGAATGAAAAGAATAACAAAACGGCATCATAAAAACGGACTTACAAGACTCGAGTGAAGAGCAAACGTTAATATCCCGTCTACAATTAAAAGTGGCGATTCACAGCCTTTGGACGCGATTTGAATGGGTTTGTTAGAGGGTTATTGTTGGTTATGGTTCAGACACTGATTAGAAGTGAGTAATTTATACGATTAATGACGTTTCAGGTATGCCTAGTCTTGATGTCGACGGTTACACCTCGACCGAAACATTACTCACTTTTAAACGCGTTTATGACTCAATTGCTAGCTGAAAACTCATCATTACGGATGGAGAAACGTAAACCCACCTTAATTAGATGTTAAAACGCCAAGGAAAACCAAAAGACAAGTCGCTGGAACCAAAATTCCGGCCGCCGGAATTGGTTGTGGCCGGAAAAACGCGAAAAGGAGAGGGAGGGGAAAAAGAATTTTAAAACTTTTCCTATTTGGCAGAATTAGTCCCTCAACCTTAACTTGGTTAATTTATTATTATTTTAGTTATGTTTTCTTTATAAAAACACTAACCAAGTTAGGATAATTAACCAATATTCTTTGAAAACTCTATAAACTTAATCTCTTTATCTCTTTATCTAATAATCCTACGTCTTTATTAAAAAAAAATAACAAGTTGGATAAATAATAATTAAAGATTTGATATTTCTCAAAAACTTTTGCTAAACTTTTCACGTTTAAATTAAAGATTTAAAAGTAACTTCCGTTTTAACAGTCTTGAAAACGTTGAAAGGTTTAGGGACTGTAATGGAAATATTTGAAGGGCCATTATTGTAAATTAGATGAAAGGCGAGGGTGACGAATGTCACACATGTTACAGGGGTTGATTATGCAAACGCTTTACCTAGTAGTTTGTTTTCACATATGGACTAGATCTGCCATGACACTAGAATTGCACAAGTTTTTATACTCAGGATACAATATTCAAACCTATGTAATTCTCACCAACTTTTGTTGACCCAAATTATTTTTCCAACTTAACATGTTTTCAGGTTATAGTGTTGCTTGAAGATTAGAGTTCATGCTTGAAGATTTATATTTAGTGTTTCTCAATTGACGTACAAATTCCTTTTAGAACAATTGTATGTAATTCATTTAATTGATTATTGAAACCTATTATTTACCATGAGCTACTGAACAATCGTCATTACGTGGCACCCCAATGTTTCCGCCATCGGTTGGAGTGTTACCCATTTCACTATTAAATCACACTTTTGAATAAATTGTCAATTACCATAATTAAATGATTATTAAATGGACGCGATATAAGATATAAGGGGTTACAAATTTTATTCAATAATCATTAAATGGACGTAAAGTGATATATAAAATACACTCGAACTCGTCAATTGTTTAGTCATGCATATTATAACATAAATTGAAAATAAAACAAGTGTATAACAACAAACATAAATAAACTTAAAACAACTCTATATAAGAAGTATAAAATAAGAAATGTGTACTGTATGCACATGTGCATTTCACTAATATAGTTAGTTTTTTTGTGGTTTAGCTTTATGGCTTAGTTTTTAGGTATGATGGGATGGGGGTAGGGGTGGGGTGGGGTGGTGGGTTTAGGTTTTCGGGTGGTGGGGGTTTAATTATAATCATGCACATGTGTATATGTCAATTTCATTATCATACCAATTTACATACGCTAAAAATAATAATTACAAACATAATCAACCTATCAACCACCATATAATGCCACCCAAAATATACATATGTGCATGCATCATCCTTCAAATAACAAAGTTTTTTATACCAATTTGTTTTTACAGAGCCGGTCCCGAGAATTCAAGTGCCTTGTACGAGTAAGAAAAAAATGCCCTTAAACCTTAATGAATTATGTAAACTATATTTAAAAAAACGACAATTAACGTTATAGTAATAAAAATAACAAAATTATAATATTAGAATAACATATCGTAATAGCAAACCGACAATTCATGAAATAAATGTCAGTTAACAAAAATGTATTATTTTAAAAAAAACTAGCAAGTTTATATATATTATAATGAAATAAAATGCCACTAAAAAAATAAAGAGGATGAAGTATTTCACGTAAACATCCTTCACATTGTAGCTCAGTGGTAGGCGGCCCACTCTCACTTTGGTGAGAGTTGGGTTCGATCCTCATTGGGGGCATTGTGAGGGACATTGCCAAGTGATGGTTGCACCTACTCTCTTTGGAGGGGTCAGGTGTGATTCTGATAGCCCCCCGGTTTTCTATTATCGTGTATTTACTCCAAAGAGGTTTGCCTCTTGTGGAGGGTGCAACATCTGTCAAGTGGCAGGTGGCGGAAAATTTTCCGGGCAGCCTCGACTCGCTTGTGGGCCGGCCACTCTCGCGTTAGCGTGGAACCGGTTAAGACAACATAGTCTGACCATTGTAGAGTGACTAGGGGATCCCCGTCTGAGAGATTGTGATTATCTCTGCCACAACAAAGAAATTCACCTTCCAAAAAAAAAAAGTATTTCACGTAAAACAAAATAAATCAAAACAATAAGAAATTGTTATTTTATCTTAGCAAATTTGGAATATTGGAATATTGTAAAGACTATTTGAAAAAAGAAAAAAAATACTGCATGTGTCAGGCAGGGCTGGCTGAAGCCCAAGTGAAATGAGGCTAGGGCTTTGTCTCCTAAATCTATAGGGCCACTATTTTTTATTTTTAAACACTGAATTGGGCTGTGTAATTCAAGGAAGTAGAGAAACAGATCATAAGAAAGTGACAATTACAAATATCTTCCATTTAATTATGATTTGATTTGGCTCGTTAGACTCAACGTATCGCAACACGGACTATACAAGAACTAAAAAAAATTTTTATGCTTTCGGAAAAAGGGCCCAAATTGATAATTCGCTTTAGGCCCCCTAAAGGGTTGAGCCGGCCCTGGTGTCAGGCCACGCTATACACAAGTCTATGGTGAATGTTTTATTTACCAAATGGCCCCTAGACCCTACTCAAATCATCTTCACCAAAGATTTGCTGCAACTTCGAAAACTTCCCGATGAACACATTTCCATTTTTTTTCTTAATGGTGTACTTCAAATACTCTCTTTGTTTCAGCTACAAATTCCCTATTTTTGTTTCATATTATAAAAAATATACATACATATAATATATATATATATATATATATAAAACCTTAGGGCTCTCGGAAAAAACGGGCATCGGCCGGGAGTGCGGCTCGCCCACCCCTGGGGCCGGCCAGGGGCGAAGTATGCTTTGGGCTAGGGGTGGCCCTGGCCCCCCTGTTTTTTGGCGCAGTAGTAAAAATTTACGGTTTTCATAGGTAAATTGAGTCCGGGTTAAGTCCGGCCCCCGCCGATTTTCCACTACCGATTGAAAAAAATTGAGTTCGGCCCCCGCCGATTCCGAAACCAAGCTTCGCCACTGGGGCCGGCTCTGTGTTTTTATGATACAACTACATGTAGTTTCTACCAAACGCATTAACTCAATAAAACAAACGATAACAAAAAAATATTCATTTTACAAACCAACTATGTTACCACTAACCACCTACCTACAAACTTCTAATTATCTCACAACCCCACGTTCACCAACAGTGTCCCCTTCTATTGCTTATTTGTCCCCCTTTTCATCATCTTCTTCTTCTCCTTTTACTTATCTTCTTACAACACTCTTTCACACCTCATTGACGCCTCATCTAACATCTCCCTTGTTTTTTCATCCGTCATCCCTGAACAACGTATACTTCTCAAATTTATCACATTGTTCGTATGTTTAAACAACTAATAATTAACATTTATTAGTTAACATGATAAATATACATATATGCACATGTGCATATATATCTAAATTGCTTAAATAATTAATACCGACCTTTTTTAACCTCATGATCAACGATTATGTCATCATCCTTGATTGCATCCGGCAGGCTTTTTTGACTCTTTATACCTCGATTATAAAACAAAATTTACATTCTTTGATTTTTATCCCATCTTTGTCTATAAATAATAAACAACACATAATAAAACCAAACTTTCAATCTTAATGCACATGTGCATTAACTTTACTTTTTTCATTACCACATAACATATGCATATGTGCGTTATAGCAAAAGACCTTAATGATGATAACAAGATTTCAACATGCATTAACATTAATTTTATCATTACCATATTAATTATGCACATGTGCATCAATATAAAAATCAACATAAACAACAAAAATGATAAAGTCCAATGAAGATCGGATACCTGTTGTACATTTCACTGACCGTAAGTTTGAAGATGCCCACTTTGCTAGCTTAGAGTGCTCGTCCAAGATCACCATCAGTGAATGTCCTGTTAAGGTGGTAATCATCATCAATCATCACATGAAGATTCATGTCCAATTCAGTTAAGATCATATAGAAAATTTGGCATGACAAACAGCATTAAATCCATTAATTAATAACGGAAGGAAAATCACTTAACTATAGATTTCAGCCATATACCTACCACATTGTCTATAGAAGAAAGTTATTACAAAGAGAGGGTGTTCTAGTGTTGAGTGTGATGTTACCTGCATGCCAAAATAGTTTATGAATCCATGCTTTCCTAAGGCATCTGCTGCTGCTTTTTACAGTATTCTCTGAATCTGCAACCACTCCCCTATAGAAAAATCATAAATATAATCACAATTCTTTATGGTAAATCATCCACTAAATAAATTTCTTCACAAGAAACTACCAAAATTCCATCCATTTGACTACTTGATAAGGATTCACTTATATAAATTTCTTCATTGTGACATTTCATCAAACACCTAATAGGCGAAAATGATAGTGTACAAAAATTTTTTAACTGCCTCTAGCGCGCACAATACTTAAAGCTATAGGTACAAGTGTTTTATACTGTTTTATTTTTTAAACGTAACAAAAATTCATTTATATAAGAATTTAAAGAAAAGGAAAGAAGTGATTAATTTGTCGATTAGCCGTAAACCGTTAAAAAGAAACAAAATCATTCCTTTAATAAAAACCTGTAAGTGATATAATAGGAATAAAAAAAAGGTAAAATCATGATTATGCATTGATCAACCTAATTAAGCCACTGCACTGATTGGATGCACTACTTCATCACCAATTAATTTGAAGAAATAGTCGTGATATTATAGAAGGAGTGGTTGGTTTATAAACATGAAACACTGACCGTGATAATGAACGTGATGATGAATTTTAGAGAGCTAGAGTTTGGATGATAAAAGGGGAAGAGATGAATGTGATGATGAACTGTGTTTCATGTTTTTTTATTTATTTATTTTTGTCTTTACCATATTTATAAAATTGCCCTATGTTCACATTGGTTCTCATGGTTCTCACAATAAAGTTGGTTCTCGTATGATCTCTTTCTCTCTCTCTCTCTCTCTCTCTCTCTCTCTCTCTCTATATATATATATATATATATATATAGGGGGAGGATCAAATGAGAAGAAACTTATTGTGAGAACAAAACGAAGAAATAAAACATTAATACTTTAACTTTTATTACATTAATTATTATTTTCTTAATTAATTAGTCATTAATGCTTTATCCTACACATTATCAAATTTTGTCTTACACGTATAAAAATCCATCCTACATATATCGAGATTATCACGCGTTTATCCTACACATATCTAGATTATCATACGTTAATCCTACACATATAGAAATTCAACCTACATTTTCCTATAAATATCGAAATCATCCTTCATTGTAAATTAGATTTAATATGAAAGAATATATTTTGAAATTGAATTGTGAGTTTCATTAACTTAGCTAGTTTAGGGGGGTTACAAACAACTAATCATTTATTTAACATAAAATACAATTATTATATGGAGGATTTCTATTGGTTTAAATTTGTTCTTTTTCTTCTTATAATATGCTTTATTTTCATTTGAACTCTGGGGAGGATCAAATGACAAGAAATTTATTGTGAGAACAAAAAGAAGAAATAAAACAATAATACTTTAACTCTTATTACATTAATTATTCTCTTCTTAATTAATTAGTCATTAATACTTTATCCTACACATTATCAAATTTGTCTTACACATATCAAAACCCATCGTACATATATCGAAATTATCACACGTTTATCCTACACATATCGAGATTATCATATATTAATCCTACACATATAGAAATTCAACCTACATTTTTCCTACACATATCGAAATCATCCTTCACTGTAAATTAGGATTAATATGAAAGAATATATATATCGCACGAAATATATGTTTTCTCAAATTAACTTTTCCCTAGGGAGAATTATCTTGAGAACGTCAAATATCACGAGAAACGTGAGAACAAATGAGAAAACCAATCAAAATCAATTTCTGATTGGTTTACTCTAGTTATTCAAAGGTTTACTCGAGTTATTTATTTGAAGAGAACCCATATTTGGTACTTGTGTTGGATATCCTAATGGGGGCACTATGCCCATTCTTCAAACAAAGGGTTCTCTCTAAGGCTTAGGAATTCACTAGCAAGAGGTACCTAGGGTCTTGTGGGGTGCCCTAGTACTAAGGGTCATTTGATTCCTTTATAAGTCAGATCTCTTGCCTAAATTCGAGGCTACTCTTTGGATCTCGCCAACATATGGTGTAATTTTTTATAAAAAATATTAAGGTATAAAAAAGTTATGAACGTTTAAAAAACGTAGGGGAAGTAGGTTTATAAACTAACAATATTGAAGATTCCTATAATACCCTTTGTGATATCCCACACTTCGTATGATAAGAATGTCTTCAACAATAATCATCCCATATATATATATATATATATATAAAGAGAGAGAGTGTGTGTGTGTAGAGAGAGGGAGATAGGTAGAGAGAGAGAGAATGGCAAGTCACACTTTATAATACTAGAAAGGTTGCTAAGCACGAGGCAGCATGTTTAGAGAACCGGTACATGTTTATTCTGTTCGCCTTCGGCACATTTGGATCCCCTATCTCCTAAGGCGGTTTGTTTTTTTGAGCGAGTGCAGAAGGTGGTCCACAGTGACTCGCAGAGCCCGAGGAACCAGGGGTTTGTATTTAGTAGAAAAGGCTTTGCGATTTAAAAAGGAATAGCGGGGCAAATTATTGCTCGCTTATCCATTATTCAGATGTAACTTGGTTTTTACTGTGGAATGATAACAATAATCAATTTATAATACTATTATTATAGTTTTATTTGCTTCAATTTTTTGTTGATTTTAAATTGTAGATGTATTAAAATATCTTTATGGGAACATATCTATGATTTTGTAAAAGTGGTATATGATTTTCATAATAGGTTTATGATTATATAAAATACGGGTCAAGTTATCCCTTACATTTTTTTTTTTGAAAGGTTTAGATCAATGGAAATCCTTATACAACCCTAACCTATTGGTCTCAAGTTCGAATCCCTACCCACGCACCGGTGTCCTCCTTGCCTAAGCTCAAACCGTCACGGGGAATTTTTTTGTGGTGTGCATGGATCGAACCTGTGACCTCCCCCAGGATGGGAACCCCTAAGGGAAAACCCACCCTACCTCAAACCAGCTGAGCTGGAGATCATTAAGTTATCCCTTACATAGTGTATAAAAAATGAGAAGGGTAAGAAGAATACAAAAAACATAATGGATCATCAAATCTATACTATTATATAATGCATCCTAGATGGGCATCAAGGTAATTTCACTACCATTTTAAGATGGCATATGAAGAGGCATAAGTATACATCTCTATATTTTAGTCTCTTTCTTCCCATTAAGCCCCTTTATACAACATATCATGCCTATGGTACATGTGACTAATACAAGGTTAATATCTTTTCCACAATGTAACCCCCTTTATACATTAAAACATATATGATGTTATGAATTGGACTAAATTAAATAGAATTGAAGATTATGATTAATTTGCCAATGAAGAGTCATGGCAATAAACAAGAACTTGTTAGAAATGCATTTATATAACCATTGGCATGACCTCATATGTCATTATGTTGTCATTCACACACAAAGCATCCTCTCAATCACCATTTTGATCACAAGAATGCAGTCATTGCCAAGCTCTGATTAACACCCATGTCACACCCTCAAATTACCACTTGCGGAGTTTTACCGCGAGGCGCATGACAAACCAGGATCCAAGTCAACGATCACAATAAACAACTCTATATGAAAAACGTAAACAGACATAACCATTAATTTAACAAGCGGAAGCGTTTCAGTAGCATTTAATCAACTATGCTATCATCTCAAAAATTGTTCAAAATACTTTTATTACAAAACGTGCACTAAGCCTAGACGCCAATGCAGACTCGTGCGCCTAGTTCCGTTCTTTGCTACCTTAGCGACCTGAGAAAAACATGCCAAAAAGATGTCAACATATAATGCTGGTGATTTCACAGGTTTGTTCAAAAATGTTACCAAAGTGTTACCATGTCCATACTACATCAATGTTACCAAGTACGCTAGCTAGGCGTATGTTTCATTACTACTACGATTGGAAACCATTACTAGACACGTTTAGCAATGTTCAGCATGTTTAAGCAGCCCGTATGTTCAGCATGATACCAATGTACCTGTCCGAGACAATATGCACCCGCCCGGCCCTCCAAGCCGACGAGTGGGGCAGGTCACGCCCAATAGATCTATCCACATTTCCCCCGTTGTGCAACCCCGCACATTCATGGTTTCCCCCGGGACTTTCCAAAAGATCGTATAGCAATATAAAGTTAAAAACCATAGTATGACATATGTTACCAAAACCGTTTAGCGCATGTTTTCTCCCCCAAAAGTTAAAGCAGTAAAAGTGGGGCCGTGAACTCACCTTAAGTAGCGTTCTTCAGATATAAGTAAAGATGTTTAGCCCTTGATAATCCTTCTACCGGAGATCTATCAAAATGTTCACATAAGTGTTCCGACTAATAACCATAAGGTTATCTAGTCCCTGATTGTCCAGATCGTAACCAAGTATGTTTTAAAACGTGTTTATATGTTTAACCGACACACTAGACCGACCCGACATCCCGTTGGTGACCCATTACCCTAACTAATCAAGTACACATAGATTACACACATGGTTTAAGCATAAAATACTTAGTTTGTATCAAAAATCTCATTTCTGCATCAGAACGGTCGAACCAGTCAGTTTTAAGTCTCCTTCGCACCTTTTTGTCTCCTTCGCACCTTTTTCATCTCGTTCGACCGTTCGATGCTTCCTTCGCCCGTTTTATCACATTCGTCCAATGAAAACCCAGGTTCGACCCTGGATCCCTCCTTCGCACCATCGACTGGTCGAAGGAGGCCAGGTTCGCCCCTGTTGTATAATTTTTCCTAAAAACGCTTCAAACACATTCAAAACGACCAGAAACATCATCAAACACAGCAGTCAAGCATGGATAACTTACCCCTACAAAACCCCATCGATTTCCCCCGATAAAACGTCCATTTCAGCCCTTTCCCAAAATGGTAAAGATTATGGAAACATCACTTTCATGCATGAATTATTTACCCAATTTGGAAACTTTTGAAATCGATTCATGTTTAGCTTAAAATACTCAGTTTGTCGATTATCCGATCTTTCTTATTCATTCTATTGATCATAAATATTCATACATCAAGTATTAATCCAATAAAACCCCCAAATATCAATATATCCAATCCTAACCCTAGACAACAATATTCCAACATTAATAACAATCCTATATCATGTGTCTATCATAGATATAGCAACAAATCATTGAACAATACATAACACCACATAATACACAATTTACATATGTTATTCATCTTGAAAACCTATGTTAAATGATCATGTTTTGATTTAGAAAGATGTTTAAAAGGTTTTTAATCATAAAACACCCTTAGAACAGATCCGGACAATTAGGGTTAGATGAAAACGAATTAAAATGCTTTTAAAAAGATTTAGGATTATGAACACACCTTGGATTCTTGTTTAGATGTTGTAGATGGGTTAAATTATGAAAAAGAAGAGCAAAAACTCCTTCCTTGGTGTTTAAGATCGTTTGAGAGCGTTTTGGGACGGTTAGGGTTTGTGAAATGATGAAAATGACAAAGGTTGGTATTTATACTAATCTTCCTTCGCACCAATTCATTGGTCGAATGTGGTCTCATTTGCCCCTTTCACAGGGTCGAATGAGCCCTGTTTGGTCGAAGGAAATTCCTCAAATTCCACTTCCCTGGTTTGCCCACTTGCATGGGTCGAACCAGACACTTTTCTTCTCCTTCGACCACTCGAAGTGGTCGAACCAGAACCCCTTTTTAACTAGTTTTCCAGTTTGTCGTGTTTAACGCATTCTAACACATCTTAACACATAAGCATGCATCCTTAATCTATATTTAACATATTTAAGCACAGATAATGTTTTACACATCATTTAAACACATCTATATATATAATCCACCACACGACCCATAATCTACACATATACTTAATTAGTTCATGTAATGTCACCAACAACGGAACCCGGTACTAGTGTATTACCAAAACGACTCCCAATTATCCTCCAGATCATTGTACCCTGGACAATCCTAACTTGACCCGACTCAACTAATCCAGTTAAGTTTGTTTATAAACGTTTCTCGCTAAGGTAGACTTAGATGTTACCAATATGTTTAAGCCGAACATGCCGGGTGTCACATCATCCCCACGTTGAAAGAATTTTCGTCCCGAAAATTGCGCAAAGCCCCAAAAAGAAAGAAACGAAAAGAACAGAACGAAAAGAAAATTACCGGATGTCACATCATCCCCACGTTGAAAGGAATCTCGACCCGAGATTCATTCCGCTTCAGCAGTAACATGCCTCGATTCAAACGCGCGCTTCGGAAAGAGATGAGGATACTTAGATTTCATCTGATCCTCCCGTTCCCATGTGAACTCCGGTCCACGGTTCGAGTTCCAACGGACTTTAACGATGCGGATTTTACTCCGACGAAGGCTACGAATCTTGTAGTCGAGGATCTCGACAGGTTCCTCCACAATGCGAAGACGATCATCAACCTTGATTTCTTCCAGTGGTACAATGAGAGATTCATCAGCCAAACACTTCTTCAAGTTAGACACATGGAAGACGTTGTGTACACTACCGAGCTCCGTCGGTAAGTCAAGTCTATATGCCACCGGTCCAATCCGATCCAGGATTGCGAACGGTCCGACATAACGAGGGTTAAGCTTGCCACGCTTTCCAAAGCGTATGACGCCCTTCCATGGTTAAACTTTCAGAAGTACCTTGTCCCCAACCTGGAACTCTAGAGGTTTTCGACGGCGATCGGCATAGCTCTTCTGACGATCCCGTGCAGCGGCCAAACGTTGACGGATCTATACGATTTTCTCCAAAGTTTCGTACACGAGTTCTGGACCAGTGAGCTGGCTCTCGCCCACCTCGGCCCAACAAAGTGGTGATCGACATTTCCGTCCGTAAAGAGCCTCGAACGGAGCTGCCTTGATGCTCGAGTGATAGCTGTTGTTGTAGGAGAACTCCACTAACGGCAGGTGGATCTCCCAACTTTTGCCAAAATCGATAACACATGCCCGAAGCATGTCTTCCAAGGTTTGAATCGTCCGCTCACTCTGTCCATCAGTTTGCGGATGATAAGCCGTACTCATATCCAACTGAGTACCCAAAGCCTTGTGCAGAGCCTTCCAGAAACGCGAAGCGAAACGAGAATCACGATCAGAGATAATAGAAACAGGCACTTCGTGCCGAGCAACCACCTCCTTAAGGTAAAGTCGAGCTAACCGCTCGAGTCCATCGGTTTCCTTAATAGGTATAAAACGTGCCGATTTTGTCAGCCAGTCAACAATCACCTAAATCATATCATAACCACTAGGTGACCTTGGCAGTTTGGTGACAAAATCCATCGTGATTCGTTCCCACTTCCATTCTGGAACCTCTGGTTGTTGCAGGAGACCAGACGGCCTCTGATACTCCACCTTGACTTTAGCACAAGTCAAACATTTGCTGACGTAAGAAGCTATGTCAGCTTTCATGTTCGGCCACCAATAAAGTATCTTCAAATCCTGATACATCTTATCGGAGCCAGGGTGAATAGAATACCGGGATTTGTGAGCTTCATCCAGAACAAGCTTGCGTAATCCCCCGAACAATGGGACCCAAACACGTCCTGCAAAATAGTGTAAGCCATCAGTCCTGAGCTCAAGATGCTTGTCAGCACCGTGCATAGTTTCAGCCTTAAGGTTTTCCTCCTTCAAGGCTTCCAACTGTGCAGAACGGATTCGGTCAGGCAACGACGAATGAATGGTGAGCTGTAAGGCTCGAACACGACGAGGGTTCGCAGACTCCTTCCTGCTCAAGGCGTCCGCCACGACGTTCGCCTTGCCAGGATGGTATTTGATGGCACAGTCATAATCGTTTAGGAGTTCAACCCAGCGACGCTGCCGCATGTTCAACACCTTCTGGTCGAAAATATGCTGAAGACTCTTGTGATCGGTGTATACTTCACACTTGGTACCGTACAAGTAATGTCTCCAGATTTTCAACGCAAAGACTACCGCACCCAGTTCCAAGTCATGAGTAGTGTAGTTCTTCTCATGAACTTTGAGTTGACGAGAAGCATAAGCAATAACCTTCCCGCGCTGCATCAACACGCAACCGAGACCACGAATAGAAGCATCACAGTACACAACGAAATCATCCGTGCCTTCCGGCAAGGATAAGATAGGTGCAGAACAAAGTTTAAGCTTCGGCATCTGAAATGCTGATTCTTGTGGTTCATCCCATTCGAACTTTCGGTCCTTCTGGGTAAGAGCAGTGAGGGGTTGAGCGATCTTCGAAAATCCCTCAATGAAACGACGATAATAACCCGCAAGACCTAGGAATTGCCGCACCTCAGATGGCGTCTTTGGTGCTTCCCAGTCTTTAATAGCTTCGACCTTAGCCGGATCGACATGAATTCCCAGTTCATTCACCACATGTCCTAGGAATTGAACTTCATGCAACCAAAAGTCACACTTCGAGAACTTAGCATACAACTGCTCCTGTCTCAAAAGTTCCAAGACCAACCGCAGATGTTCCTCGTGATCCGCCTTGTTCTTGGAGTAAATCAGAATATCGTCAATGAACACGATGACAAACTTATCAAGGTAAGGCTTGCAAACGCGGTTCATCAAATCCATGAACACCGCCGGTGCGTTAGTGAGACCGAAAGGCATGACCAAGAACTCAAAATGGCCATAACGAGTGCGAAAAGCAGTCTTCTAGATGTCAGCTTCCCTGACGCGCAACTGGTGATAACCGGACCGCAAGTCAATCTTCGAATAGTAACTGGAGCCCTGAAGCTGGTCAAAGAGATCATCAATGCGAGGAAGAGGATAACGATTCTTGATGGTCACTTTGTTCAGCTCACGATAATCAATACACATACGAAGACTTCCGTCCTTCTTCTTCACAAACAAAATAGGAGCTCCCCACGGGGAAGAACTCGGCCGAATGAAACCCTTTTCCAAGAGTTCCTGTAACTGGCTGGACAACTCTTGCATCTCGGGAGGTGCAAGACGATATGGAGCTCGGGCAATAGGAGCTGCGCCCGGAGTGAGATCAATACCAAACTCAACCTGACGATGGGGAGGAAGACCAGGTAAATCATCAGGAAACACATCAGAAAAGTCACGAACCACCGGAATATCCTCGATCTTCTTCTCATCGTCAGTAGAAACGTTAACAAGTGCCAAAATGGCCGAACAGCCCTTCCGAAGATACTTACGGGCTTTCATGCTAGAAATGATACTCAGCGGGGCACCGCTTTTCTCGCCACGAACCGAAAGAATCTCTCCATCAGGGAGAGGGATCCGAATAACCTTGTCAAAACAAACAATCTCCGCGCGATGCAACGATAACCAATCCATGCCAACCACGACATCAAAACTACCCAGAGGTACCGGCATAAGGTCAATGGGGAAAGACAAACCCGACAGTCCCAAGCGACATTCCCTAAGGGTGTGTGTCGCTTCGATTTTCTTACCATCAGCCAATTCTATTAAGTACTTAGCCTCTAAAGGTGTGGGTACTATATCTAGCAATCGACTAATATCCAAAGATACAAAACTCTTATCGGCACCAGAATCAAACAAGACAGAAACATGGCGATCATTAAGAAGGAACGTACCGGTAACTGTGTCTGGATCCTGCCTAGCCTCTGCAGATCCAATGACGAAAGCACATGCAGTCCTGCCTCCGCCGCCATTGTTCTCGTTACCGTTCCCGCCCCTCCCATTATCGCCCTGCTTCAGTTTGGGACAGTCACGCTTGAAATGTCCCGTGTCACCACAGTTATAACACCCCTGCCTCCCCTGAGTCCCCTGAGCAGCAGGAGCAGTAGCAGCCGCAGGAGTCTAAGTTGGGGTGAGCGCCAACTTGCAATCCTTAGCATGGTGCCCCAACTGATGGCACCGATGACAACGAGCCCTATCACAACTCCCAGAGTGATGAAAACCACACTTGTTACACTTGGGATGCTTCCCAACATACCCACCCGTCTTCGACCCAGAAGAAGACCCAGATGTATCAAACTTCTTCGCCGGCTGAGCTGGCACCACACTCTTCCCCACACTCTCCCACTTCCTCTTGTTCCCTTCAGCAGCCTTCACAGTAGCACCCTTGGGTGGCAAAACGCCTTCCGCCACCTTCAGGTTAGTCATCCGATGAGCTGATCGGACAACTTCAGCAATAGTGGGAAGATTCCCAGCAGCCACCAACCCAGCAATCTCGGGCACTAGTCCAGACACATAGTGCTCGATCCTCCTGTACTCGGGTGTGTGTAAGTCAGGACACAACACCGCCAGCTCGTTCCTCCTCACAGTGTACTCCTCAATCTCCGACCCAACCATCTTGTAACTCCAGACCTCATGCTCCAACTTCTGTATCTCCTCCCTCGGACAGTACTCACCTCTCAAAAGCTGCACAAACTCCGCCCAAGGCATAGTAATAGCCTCCCCCAATCCCACGTTCTGAGTAGTAGCATTCCACCACGACAATGCAGGCCCTTCAAATGTCGCAGTAGCATACTTCACTCGGTCCCCGGCAGGACAGTTACACATAACAAACACAGATTCCACCTTTTCCAGCCATCGGAGCAGTCCCACCGCTCCCTCAGTTCCAGCGAAGTTATGGGGCTGACAGTCCCTAAACTTCTTATAAGACCACTGAGGTGGGGGTGGATTGGCACCAGCACCTGAAACACGGTACACGAATAAAACACAAACGAAAGGACACGAACCCAAAAATGAGGCAAGGTCGACAGAAATCAACTCACCACCCATGGCATTAATTCCAGCCTGGAAATTAGCCATAGCCATGTTCACTTGCTGCTGGAGCAAGTTGTTCAGTTCAGCTTGGGTCATATTGATGTTCCCACGACCACCGCCTTCGGCACGACCACCGCCGCCAGCACGGCCACCGCCGCCACCACGACGTCCACCACCGCGAGCACCAGACATGATCTAACAAATCAAGAGAACGAGGGATTCAGATTCACTTCCAGTGTCAACCACTAGAAATTTACAAGAGTTAGCCTAGGGACAAATTCGGGATTATACATCCAAACCCGAAGTCCATCAGGATTTTCATGCATTCCAGTTTATTATTTCGTGTGCACCCGAAATGATAAACTGCTCTACATGGTCCTCCAAATGTACCCCTAATCTAGACCCCAGTCACCGAACATTGTCGCCTATGTGGCAATAGGTGCAAGTGTAAGAAGGCATGTGTGTGCTAGAATCAACAAATCAATCCCTCCTCCTTTAATCCAGGAGAAAAGACAAGAGTAGGTAAGAACCCAAATAAAAACGGATGATGTAACGGAGAAGCATGATGATGATGTAAGAACACCCCGACAACGTTAGTACATATTCCATTAATAGACCCAAAGTATGTAACCGTCTAGTGTGTGCGACTCGGCTATAGACCAGACTCTACATGCAGTCCTAGTTCACTATAACCATTGGCTCTGATACCAATCTGTCACACCCTCAAATTACCACTTGCGAAGTTTTACCGCGAGGCGCATGACAAACCATAATCAACTATGCTATCATCTCAAAAATTGTTCAAAATACTTTTATTACAAAACGTGCACTAAGCCTAGACGCCAATGCAGACTCGTGCGCCTAGTTCCGTTCTTTGCTACCTTAGCGACCTGAGAAAAACATGCCAAAAATATGTCAACATATAATGCTGGTGAGTTCACAGGTTTGTTCAAAAATGTTACCAAAGTGTTACCATGTCCATACTACATCAATGTTACCAAGTACGCTAGCTAGGCGTATGTTTCATTACTACTACGATTGGAAACCATTACTAGACACGTTTAGCAATGTTCAGCATGTTTAAGCAGCCCGTATGTTCAGCATGATACCAATGTACCTGTTCGAGACAATATGCACCCGCCCGGCCCTCCAAGCCGACGAGTGGGGCAGGTCACGCCCAATAGATCTATCCACATTTCCCCCGTTGTGCAACCCCGCACATTCATGGTTTCCCCCGGGACTTTCCAAAAGATCGTATAGCAATATAAAGTTAAAAACCATAGTATGACATATGTTACCAAAACCGTTTAGCGCATGTTTTCTCCCCCAAAAGTTAAAGCAGTAAAAGTGGGGCCGTGAACTCACCTTAAGTAGCGTTCTTCAGATATAAGTAAAGATGTTTAGCCTTTGATAATCCCTCTACCGGAGATCTATCAAAATGTTCACATAAGTGTTCCGACTAATAACCATAAGGTTATCTAGTCCCTGATTGTCCAGATCGTAACCAAGTATGTTTTAAAACGTGTTTATATGTTTAACCGACACACTAGACCGACCCGACATCCCGTTGGTGACCCATTACCCTAACTAATCAAGTACACATAGATTACACACAAGGTTTAAGAATAAAATACTTAGTTTGTATCAAAAATCTCATTTCTGCATCAGAACGGACGAACCAGTCAGTTTTAAGTCTCCTTCGCACCTTTTTCATCTCGTTCGACCGTTCGATGCTTCCTTCGCCCGTTTTATCACATTCGTCCAATGAAAACCCAGGTTCGACCCTGGATCCCTACTTCGCACCATCGACTGGTCGAAGGAGGCCAGGTTCGCCCCTGTTGTATAATTTTTCCTAAAAACGCTTCAAACACATTCAAAACGACCCGAAACATCATCAAACACAGCAGTCAAGCATGGATAACTTACCCCTACAAAACCCCATCGATTTCCCCCGATAATACGTCCGTTTCAGCCCTTTCCCAAAATGGTAAAGATTATGGAAACATCACTTTCATGCATGAATTATTTACCCAATTTGGTAACTTTTGAAATCGATTCATGTTTAGCTTAAAATACTCAGTTTGTCGATTATCCGATCTTTCTTATTCATTCTATTGATCATAAATATTCATACATCAAGTATTAATCCAATAAAACCCCCAAATATCAATATATCCAATCCTAACCCTAGACAACAATATTCCAACATTAATAACAATCCTATATCATGTTTCTATCATAGATATAGCAACAAATCATTGAACAATACATAACACCACATAATACACAATTTACACATGTTATTCATCTTGAAAACCTATGTTAAATGATCATGTTTTGATTTAGAAAGATGTTTAAAAGGTTTTTAATCATAAAACACCCTTAGAACAGATCCGGACAATTAGGGTTAGATGAAAACGAATTAAAATGCTTTTAAAATGATTTAGGATTATGAACACACCTTGGATTCTTGTTTAGATGTTGTAGATGGGTTAAATTATGAAAAAGAAGAGCAAAAACTCCTTCCTTAGTGTTTAAGATCGTTTGAGAGCGTTTTGGGACGGTTAGGGTTTGTGAAATGATGAAAAATGACAAAGGTTGGTATTTATACTAATCTTCCTTCGCACCAATTCATTGGTCGAATGTGGTCTCATTCGCCCCTTTCACAGGGTCGAATGAGCCCTGTTTGGTCGAAGGAAATTCCTCAAATTCCACTTCCCTGGTTCGCCCACTTGCATGGGTCGAACCAGACACTTTTCTTCTCCTTCGACCACTCGAAGTGGTCGAACCAGAACCCCTTTTTAACTAGTTTTCCAGTTTGTCGTGTTTAACGCATTCTAACACATCTTAACACATAAGAATGCATCCTTAATCTATATTTAACATATTTAAGCACAGATAATCATTTACACATCATTTAAACACATCTATATATATAATCCACCACACGACCCATAATCTACACATATACTTAATTAGTTCATGTAATGTCACCAACAACGGAACCCGGTACTAGTGTATTACCAAAACGACTCCCAATGATCCTCCAGATCATTGTACCCTGGACAATCCTAACTTGACCCGACTCAACTAATCCAGTTAAGTTTGTTTATAAACGTTTCTCGCTAAGGTAGACATAGATGTTACCAATATGTTTAAGCCGAACATGCCGGGTGTCACAACCCACTTCGAACATAAGGATCTCAAGATCGTCAATATACTGGTTATTTTTCTCTATTTCAATCAAGGTACGGTTATACGTTATATTCTATAAATGTTACTTAGTATTATATATATATATATATATATTCTATATCAAACTTATATATACACACACTATACACATTATATAATTTGTACATATAACTCTAAATCAATATTTTATTAATATATAGGAACATTGTAGACACTTTTAGACATATTATTATTTCTCTTAGAATTCAATTATGTATTTTTAGGTCCAGATATTTAGTCTCGATCTTTAGTGATTATTTGATAATTTTATGATGTTTTTCAATTAAATATAAATTTTGTACTACTCAAATTTATATATTTAAATCCATAGACTTTTTAATGATTTTTATGACTCGAACATATACCTATATGTTTGGAAAATTATTAATTTAATTGCCTTTAATTTTATTTAGTAACCTCTTTTTCTAATAATCCTATTCAAGTATTATATTAATTAGAATTCTTCATAATGAGGGTGTAAATATACTTTAATGAATTAAAACGTATATGATGTTATGAATTGGACTAAATTAACACACACACTATACACATTATATAATTTATACATATAACTCTAAATCGATATTTTATTAATATATAGAAATATTGTAGACGCTTTTAGACATATTATTATTTTTCATAAAATTTAATTATGTATTTTTTGGTCTAGATATTTAGTTTCTACCTTTAGTGATTATTTGATAATTCTGTGATATTTTCAATTAAATATATATTTTGGACCACTTAATTTATATATTTAAATCCATATACTTTTTAAGGATTTTTATGACTCGAACATATACCTATATGTTTAGAAAATTATTAATTTACATGCCTTTAATTTTATTTAATAACCTCATTTTCTAATAATCCTATTCTAATATATATATATATATATATATATATATATATATATATATAAAGGTAGACTTTTGATAGTTATTTAATTTACAAATTAACTATTTAGTTTTACACGCACTTTTATATTCATTTTGTCATATTCACTATTCTAATTATATAGAAATAGTTATTTTTTCGCATTATGTGATATTTATTTATTGAAATATATATAACTTGACATTTTCATACATACTATTGATTGGTGTTTATACTTAGACATAGTTTAACATTTTTGTAACTAGCGTAACTTGATAGATAATTCCTTTTAATATGTATGTAAAGTGATTTACGTTTTTTTATTTAGATTAAATGAATAGAATATTATATTAATTAGAATTCTTCATAATGAGGGTATGGGTGTCTCATTAGACGAAACAATCGCCAACATGAGAAATGACATATATACGTTCGGAGCATATTCGGGAATATACCACAAAATCGATCAGTTAGTACTACGGGATGGCAAACCCATTCCACACGCCATTCTTTATTTATTATTATTTTTTTTTTTTTGGTTTCATTTAGAGTATTTAGCTACTTTTTTTTTCAGAGACTGAAATCTTGTCTTCTGATTCATGTTTTCAGTATTCTCCCGCATCAATTTTTAATTTTTATTTGTGCTTTCAATATCAAAGGACTTCCACCAAAATAATTGTCACACAAGAATACATGATGACTTTTAGTTTAAAATTATTATATGTGTAATAAAAGTTTACGGATGCAGCCCCCCCGCAACGCGCGAGTTCCTGCTAGTATAATACAATGGGTCATAAAATATAATACAAAGACAATAAATATAACACAATGCCAACGAAAAAAGACACAATAAATCATAAAAATGACACAACAATGAAAATAAAGAAAAGACACAATGATATAACATAAATTCTAAAAACTACAAGCTAAAAATTCACAAAATTGAAATTCTAAAAACTAGGATCGTAGGATTAGATGAGACAGTTTTTATGCCATTTAAATGAGTTCAATCAGACCATTTGATATCCTTACTACGACTTATTTTTCTCACTATGTATTTAATCTAAACCCTATAAAATACTAGGTTATCTCTCGTCTTGTGATTATTGATTTATTATAATAGATAGATTTGATACAAACCAAAATATTAATGTGGTGACCAATTCATTCAAACGATACTTTTCAAACCTTAGCATTTAATTATTATTCAATTTCTATAATATCATAAAAAAAACATTAACTACAAGAGGAACGGTCAACCGTTAGGTCTGTAAACGAACCGAACGAATATGAACACATGTGTGTTCGTGTTTGTTCATTTAACTTTAGCCGAACACAAACACATAATCGAACACATTTTTGTGTTCGTGTTCGTTCATTAAGAAATTTGTTGTGTTCGTGTTCGTTTATGTTTGTTCATTTAAAACCTAAACGAACAGTTCACGAACATAAACGAACACAAATGAATATAAACGAACATAAATGAACACAAACAAAAACAAGTTTAATAATGATTCATCACAATTCAACCAAGTCTAATACATCACAATGCAACCAAAACAAAATCTAAATTAGTAGGGTTGTGGAGTGTGGAGAAAAAGGGAGGTGGGGCTGTGAAGTGTGGAGAGCGGCTGATATGTTTAGAATGTTAGGGTTAGGATTAAATTTTAGAATATATATTAAATATATTGTATATAATATAATAATATATGAATTAACGTTAATTAAGCAAAGGGAAATAAATAATAAAAATAAAGTAAAGCTTAATTAAACGAACATAAATGAACGAACAAAACGTGTGTTCAATGTCGTTCGTTTAATTAAACGAACAAAAAATTGTGTTCGTGTCCGTTCATTAATCTAAATAAACAAACATAAACGAACTTCCCGCTAAACAGTTCACGAACATTCGGTTCGTTTACAGGCCTACCAACCGTTAATACTATTATTATGGTTTAATTTGCTTCAAGTTTATTTTGATTTTAAATTGCTACATGTATTACGAAATCTTTATGGGAACATTGGCGGCGCAGCTTGTTGTCCGCCTGCCCGTTATGTTGATGTAATTTTTTCAGTCATCTTATATATCATTTTGCCAATGAAGCCACAGTGGAGTGGTGGAGGTGTGAGGGTTTTCCCCCAAAGGTCTCGGGATCGAGTCTTGGGGTTTCCCGCACTGGGATTTTCTAAATGCCCTCTGGGTCTGGAGTGGGCCAGTTGAGCCCTTGTCTATGGCCACTGGGAGGCGCTCAGTGGGTGTTTGGCCGGTCAAAATATATATATATATATATATATATATATATATATATATATATATATATATATATATATATATATATATATATATATATATATCATTTTTACTTAGGATTAATTAATAAGTTTATGAATCTATTAAATACTTGGTACAAACCAAAATATTAATGTGGTGACCAATTTCATTCAACGATATTGTTCAAACCTTAGCATTTAATTATAATTCAATTTCTATAATATCAGAAAAGTGATAAAGAATTAACTACAAGAGGAATACAATAAATTTCTAAAATGACTTTGAATTTATGTTAAAAATCAATGTACTTGCTGCATATAAATTGAGAATTTATATGGTACTTGCGGAAACAAACTTTTCATAATTGGCATTTGTTGGTTTAACAATGCGTTGCTTCGCATTCATCTTTTTGTTCTTCTTGGCGTCGATTTCGAATACTTCTATCGCTGATGATCCCAGCATAGAAAGTCCATGTATATTATTTTATAGATATCATATGTTTGTAATCAATGATATCCCTGAAGATATCAAACTTCATGTGAGATCAAAAGACGACGATCTTGGAGATCATATCCTTCCTTACCATGCAACTTACGACTGGTCCTTTTGCTTCGCAACCAAGACCTTGTTCTCGGGCCAGCTTTGGTGGGGTTCAAAATATATAGCTGTAAATTTGGTTGATAATTATATTAGGGATGTGTGTGAAAAACAACTTTTTGGTACGGTACATTGTTATTGGTTGGTTAGACCAGAAGGACTCTATATTGGTAGGGAAAACAACACATGGCCAAATGCAAGCTGGAAATTTGAAGTACCTTGGCCTTAATAAGCTTGTAAACTCTTTTCTTTCATAACAAAGAGATCATATAAAATACAAAATAATATCGTTTGCTTTGTTTGGCAAATCCCATCTGGAATTTCATTTTCTTTTCACCTTATTAAATGGGTATTCACACACACCCAATTTGTTTTGATCACCCATCGTCACCTATATGCCTCATATAGAATCATATGTGGCGTATAGATGGCAACTTTGCACTAAGCTCATACGAGGTCTATGACGTGTGCGTAACTATACATATTTTACAATGGATTTTAACACACGTTTTGCTTTAATATTTATAAAAAAAATGGTTTCGACCTTCATATTAAAACACACACACTAGGGCAAGTGTACCCTGTCATATATGTAGTAAGTACAGATAAGAACCAAGTATCGATCCATGGACGCGCGCGGAGCAATTGTACTAAAACTCTGTCCCCGATTTACCAGTAGGAAAAGATAAGTTTGAGTTTTGTTTAAAACTAAATTAATTCTAAAACATGTAAATAACTTAACTACGACTCCAAATAGAAAATATGACTATATAAACTATATTTTTGCCAATCCTAGCATGTTATCTAAATATAATAAGTAATATAGGCGCGTGATCAACATTCCCATTTTCCGACAGTTAGTGTCCCTTTCGGGCATCCTAACATGACAACTATACAGAAAGCTAACACGAATAAACACGTTAACCGCTTCAAGTCGTTCATTAGCGAGCAGCTGATATGATCTCACGCAGATCTTCTAAAGATAAGTTAGTCATCCGTTAAGAGTATTCTAACCTCACTAATTTAGGGAAGCGATACCGAATACACAACACAGCCACCTAAACTAGCATAAAGTAGATCATTTCACAACCTATTCCATTTTACCAACTTTGACCCCGGATCTACTAAGATCGCCATTTTTACCAAAATAACTACCAAAGATCATTAACCGTGTCAAAGACTAGTAACGGCACCATTAGGCTTTTTAAACCCTTTTACGTGCCGGTAAGCATTTTTAACCGTTATTCGACTGACTTTAACCAAACCAATACCCGGTTACAGTTTCATGGCATAAACTATTTAACAAGTTAACTAGTCTACTACCGGACGATTAAACGGACGGTTTTTCAACATGTATCCGCCTAACACATTCGACAATCGCTAAAGTCATCCAAATACAGCTACAAATCCATCAACAACGAAACAAGGTTGCGCTATGATCATCAAGATCTAATCCGTGAAAAACGCCAAATTTATACAAAACATGATTACATACTAAACGATTGTTTAACGTACTAAATACTATTGTTCTTGCCCGTAGGCGTACGAATAACTATAATAACATCAAAATAGCATACAAAAATCAGATTTGAATCATAAAAAGCTTCAAGGATCAAACCATAAGAATGCTAAAGAGATGGATCGGATGATGAAGGATGGAACGGATGGACTTCCGAGCTTGTTAAACGGCTTTCCAGCAGCTTGGATCGTCCAAAAATCGCCCAGAAAAGCTTCCCTCAAGACCCAATGTTGATCAGTGAGCTGAAATGGGGGTTTTATAGCAGAGCAGATGTTTCGAGCGGCCGCGCGAAGCCTTGGAGCGGCCGCTCGCTTTATCACCAAGTGGACCAATTGCTGCAGACGTGACGTAGGCCTTCTGGAAGGTCCCCAGAAATATCTGGGAGGGGCGCGCGGCCGCGCGAAGGCATGGAGCGGCCGCTCGAAGGGCCTGATGGCCCGTTTTCGCGCCGAACTCTTCGTCTTTTCCTTCCTTGTGTTTCCGGGACATCGTTTAAGACCTGAAATCGTAAAGATACCCAAATAAGTACCAATTCCTATGTATGAGGTCAAAAACGTATGAAAAAGGGAGGTCAAAAACTCATCAAATACACCCATTCATTGTCACACTTATTCAATCAAACCAAACATTAATGAAAATTAAAATGCGGAAAAGTAAATAGTTCAAGTACAAAAAACAAAATAAATCCATGGGTGCATGCGCCCATATACAGTACCAACATGAATAACATAAACAAAATAGTACCATCTTACCAGCAATTTCTCAATCCTCGTCATCATGGCGAGTCCCTGATGATCCCGCTGCATCACCACCTCGCCTCCGCTTATCCCCCGGGTATCCCCTCTGTGGGGGATTCCCAAAATAGTTTGGGAAACAAGCATGAAATTCAGAGACAAGGTAGTCTAGGGTCGCCCCTTGATGCTGTAGGGACTCGCCGTGCTGGTATAGAGTGTCGCGCGTTTCTGTTCGGAACGCGCCAAACTCATCATAGAAGCTCTGAGGATGCTGATAGTAGTACTGCTGCTGGTGAGGCAGTAGAGGCTCCTGGGGTGGCATGTGCTCATGTGGCCGCTGTGGCTGCTGTGGCTGCTCTGGCTGCTCTGGCTGCTGCTGGTCGGGAGGTGGCATGTGCACTGCTGGTAGCGGGTCCCAGATCGTATTATTTTTACCTTTTAGCCTTATTACCCCGCTTGCGTACTCGTGGACAATCCTCATGTGTCTGAGGACCTCCATGTTCACCCACGAGTCGCCGGGAACCTTGGTCAGTCCCCTTCGCACATTCCTCAAAATACCCATCCCCTTTGCGATTTTTGTCACGTACTCCCCCCCGTATATCCCGCTCCCGGGTCTCATACCTGATGCTGTTGCAAGAAAAGAAGCAACAAGTGCAGCAAGGTTAACTTGAACACCACTTACAAGAGCATATAGAAATAACAAATCAGGTGTGGGGCAGCCGGTTGAATCGTCCTTTTTGGCAGCAGCGGTCCCGCATAGGACCTTTTGAAAAACCCGCAGCAGTGGGTCAATGAGCTGGCTTGCTTTGGCACCTTGGGGGTTATACTGTTGCTCCCCCGTTAATTGTGCCCAAAAAGAGTCTCTCAGAACGTTGTCATTTGGGAATTTGTACATTAGTTCGTTGAAGCTCTCATCCTCAACTTCCTCGTCCGTGTAGATTCCTAAGTGGACACCAAGCTCAGCGACTGAGATGTCGCGCCACTCCCCGCACAGACGGAACTGTAATCCAAAGCGCCTACCGCTACTTTGGAAGTCCGGCTGATCATATTTTCGCGGCCTCTGGTAGTGCAATGTGGAGAAGAACTCGAGGGTGAGTTCCTCATAAACTGGTTCCTCTATTAGGAGCAGGTTCTCCATATGCCCGTCCATCATTTCCCGGAATCTTTCTTCTTGGTTGAGCTCAGCTAATGTATCAAAGCAAATCCTTCTAGGCGGGGCGATAGAACGCCTGCGCCCCCACAGTTCTGTAAAGGTCTCTATGCACCCGCGTTCTCGCGGGTCCGCGGGATTAAACTGAAGGAAACAGTGCACCATCTGCATTAAAATGCTAAAATATGTCAGTTATAATCGAAGGAATAAGACCCGGACCCAAAACACGCGAAACAAAAAAGTAGAAAATCACATCAGACATTTCGAGCGGCCGCGCGGCCTCTTGGAGCGGCCGCTCGAAGGGGTCTGCGCGCCATTTTTCGCTCTGCAGCCCTGTTTTTTCGATCCTGTGCATTGGCGTTTGCCCGGTTTCCAGTGTTTTAGCCAAATGCACTCCACAAGCGGCCATTCAAGCACTTGATTTTTGAAAAATTATTAACTTTGGCGCTTGAATGTCCGAACTTGCGCAATTATGAAGTTGTAAAGTGATGTTGGGATTTTAACACCTACGCGCCTTCACTTTGCAAATTACCTTTACTTTGAGTCATTTAGCGCAAGGTGTTTAAAGCCCAAACATTTATGGCATAATCATCGAATTTAGGGCGCGTTTGTTTAGTTATGAAGAACGCCCCAAAACTCATGAATATCCCAACTTTAAACTACAATCTAATAACTAGAATCCTTAAAATTTGGGGATTTGTTAAACATTATGAAGAATCCCCAAAAATTAAGAAAACAATACAATTATATAACCTAAACATGATGAATTTGGGGATTGATTGAACACTTATGAAAGGTCCCCAAAATTCAACAACAATCCTAACTACATTAACATATATACTAGCATACAATCCTATAATGAAATTAATTTACAAACATACTAAACTATACCAAACAAGAGGCTACAAAATCATTCAAATCCTAAAAAAAATTCGGACCTTATTTAAACCTTATGAAGAAAACCCAAAAACTCAAAGATTTGAACAATAATCAACCACTAATCTACATTATCCAAGCAAACAATCCATTCAAGAACATTAGGGTTTGTTAAACATTATGGAAGAACCCTAAAAATTCAGAAAAAGATTAAAGAAACTAAACTATTTTACACTAGAACAAGAGAAATTACAAGAAAACTAGAGATTCATACCTTGTTCTTGAAGATTTGAAGTGGGATTGAAGGGTTTGTATGTGGGTGTTTGTTGAGAGCAAAAAGTTGAAGAATTGGGTCAATATGAACTGAGCGGCCGCTTAAGATAATGTAGGGTTTTAATTTTTCAGTTTTTAGGTGAAATACCCCTTTTGCCCTTTGCAGAATTTTCGTTCAGGAGACTCGCGCGGCCGCTCGGCCCCTTCGCGCAGCCGCTCGGATTTTTTTTTTTTTTTTTTTTTTTTTTATATAACTGGGTGTTTGGAGCGGGCCGCTCGGAATATCCGAGCGGCCGCTCGAAGCTACTGATGTGCATTTTTTTTTCCTGCATTTTTCACCCAATCATAACTGCACTTATCCGTTTTGACCCGAACAACCAACATACCTGTTTTTAGACGCTTTCTAGCATAATACCATGGGTTTGAAGCGACTATCCACACAATCACAAGGCGCGAATCAAACCTGCAAAGACTAAAAACAAACTACAACAACAAGTTAATATTAAACAACTTAACTACAAATTAAACTACACTATGAACATATATACAATTTGGCGCGCCCATACACGCCGTGCTATATTTATTAACGAGTCGCTAGCTAGACTCACTTCCCCACACTTATTAGGCGCGCGGGTCGTAGAGATCGATCATCTCCACGGATTTGTCAACCGGTCCGTCAATGTAGACTTTAAGGCGATGACCGTTGACTTTGAAAGTCAAACCCTCTGAATTTTCAATCGAGACAGTTCCGTAAGGATATACTTCCTTAACAGTGTACGGTCCTGTCCATCGGGATTTCAACTTTCCTGGAAAGAGACGCAGGCGTGAGTTATAAAGCAAGACCAAGTCGCCTACCTGAAAATCTTCTCGGTGTTTGAGGCGACTGTCGTGCAATCTCTTTGTGCGCTCTTTGTACAACATCGAGCTCTCATAGGCTTGTTGCCTAAGCTCCTCTAGCTCGTGAATCTGCAAGAAACGGGTCTCACCGCCGGTCTTCAGATCCAAATTTGCCGTTTTAAGAGCCCAGAATGCCCTATGCTCCAGCTCGACTGGGAGATGACACGCTTTGCCATAGACAAGCCTAAAGGGAGTCGTCCCAATAGGCGTCTTGTAAGCCGTCCTAAAGGCCCACAGCGCGTCATCAAGCTTGTCCGCCCAATCCTTGCGGTTTTGATTAACCGACCGCTCAAGGATTCGCTTCAATCCACGGTTAGTGACCTCCACCTGTCCACTTGTCTGTGGATGATACGGGGTGGATAACCTGTGGTGGACACCATAACGTGCTAACGCGCGATCAAGCTGCGCATTGCAGAAATGCGTGCCACGGTCACTAATCAATGCCTTTGGGGCACCAAACCGTGAGAACAAGCTCCTAACAAACCTCACTACAACTCGGGCATCATTTGTGGGCAAGGCTTGCGCCTCGGCCCACTTTGATACGTAATCAACAGCCACGAGTATATATCTATTGCCCCGTGAGGAGGGGAATGGTCCCATGAAGTCTATGCCCCAAATGTCAAAGACCTCACAGACCTGAATCGGGTTTTGCGGCATTTGGTCGCGTGCCGATATGTTCGTCGCCCTCTGGCACGAATCACAAGCACCAACCAGTATCTGGGCGTCACGAAAGAGTGTGGGCCAATAAAACCCGGAGTCTAACACTTTCTTAGCAGTGTAATTCGCTCCATGGTGACCTCCGGTAGGCCCCTCGTGACAATTGCGCAAGATCTGCGCCGCCTCCACCCTAAACACACAACGGCGAATCAACTGATCCGCCCCGACCCGGAACAAAAATGGGTCATCCCAGAAGTAATGCTTAAGGTCCGCGAAGAACTTCCTCTTTTGCTGGTGCGACAATCCTTTGATGAGGATCCCGCACGCGAGGTAGTTCGCAAAATCCGCGAACCATGGTGATACATCTTCCACCGACTCGACGCTCATCAAGAACTCGTGGGGAAAGTTGTCATTGATGGTATCCCACGCGCAGTTCTCGGCATCATCATGCTCGAGCCTGGACAGATGATCAGCAGCAACATTCAGGGCACCCTTCTTGTCCTGAATCTCTATATCGAACTCTTGCAGCAGCAAGATCCACCTAATCAGGCGCGGTTTCGCGTCCTGTTTGCTGAATAGGTATCGGATCGCTGCATGGTCCGTATAGACGATGGTCTTCGACAGCACCAAATATGATCTAAACTTGTCGAACGCAAAAACTACAGCAAGAAGCTCTTTTTCAGTCGTGGTGTAATGCTCCTGAGCATCATGAAGAGTCTTGCTAGCGTAGTAGATCGGGTGGAAGTGCTTGTCCTTCCGCTGTCCCAAGACCGCCCCTATCGCGAAGTCACTCGCGTCGCACATAATCTCGAATGGCAGCTCCCAGTCGGGTGCTACCAATATAGGGGCCTCAACAAGCAAACGCTTAAGAAGGCCAAATGCCTTCACACACTCTGCACCAAACACAAACGGTGCATCCTTCTCCAACAATCGGGTCATCGGACGGGCGATTTTTGAAAAATCTTTGATGAATCGCCTGTAAAATCCCGCATGACCCAAAAAGCTGCGGATCGCTCTGACAGAGGAGGGTGGAGGGAGCCTAGAAATGATATCTACTTTGGCAGGATCAACCTCCAACCCACTTTGGGAGACCTTGTGCCCGAGGACTATTCCTTCCTTCACCATGAAGTGGCATTTCTCCCAATTCAGCACAAGACTGGTCTCCTCACACCTCTGAAGCATCCGCTCCAGGTTCCCCAGACAATGATCGAACGAACTCCCAAAAACAGAAAAATCATCCATGAACACCTCCATGGAGTCCTCGATCATGTCATGGAAAATGGCAACCATGCAACGCTGGAAGGTCGCCGGCGCATTGCACAGCCCAAATGGCATACGCCTGTAGGCGAATGTGCCAAAAGGGCATGTGAAGGTCGTCTTATCCTGGTCCACAGGATCGATAGGGATCTGAAAGTATCCCGAGAAACCATCAAGGAAACAGTAGTACAACTTCCCCGACAGTCGTTCCAACATCTGATCGATGAATGGAAGCGGGAAGTGATCCTTGCGGGTGGCGTCATTGAGCTTGCGATAGTCAATGCAAACTCTCCACCCCGTGACGGTCCTCGTAGGAATCAGTTCATTCCTATCATTTGTGACCACCGTCATGCCACCCTTCTTGGGCACAACGTGCACAGGACTAACCCAAACAGAATCCGAGATGGGATATATCAATCCAGCATCAAGCAGTTTAATCACCTCGGATTTAACAACATCTTGCATGTTCGGGTTCAGACGCCTCTGGTGCTGCGCACAAGGCTTGTAGACATCCTCCATCAAGATTTTATGAGTACAGAAAGAGGGATTAATCCCCTTGATGTCTACGATCTTCCAGGCAATTGCCCGTTTATGAAGTTTTAAAACCCTCAACAACTCGCTCTTTTCTTCCACAGTCAATAAAGACGATATGATCACCGGTAGACGTCCCTCCTCATCCAGAAATGCATACTCGAGATGCGGCGGGAGCTCCTTCAACTCAAAAGACGGTGGATCCTCAACAGACGGCTTCGCCTTCTCCTCTTCTTCTCGCTCAATTTCCACAAAACGCTCCGGACTTTGGGAACCATCATCACCGATCTGATAGACCGGCTGCTCATCTACATGGCCCTCCTGCATAATGCCATCTAGGCTCCCACACAACAGATGTGTGTCCGAAACATCTCTCTCCCAAGCACCTCTGATACGAGAGCTGACACACTGGTCTACTATGTCAAGATAGTATAGTGTATCGTCTTGGCTCTCAGGATGGCGCATCGACCTCTGAATGTCAAAAGTCACGTGCTCATCATTGACTCGGAGTGTGATCTGGCCCGCAGCCACGTCAACAATCGTCCTTGCCGTGTTAAGGAAAGGACGTCCGAGAATCAAAGGGACTTTAGAGTCCTCATCCATATCTAGGATGACAAAGTCCACAGGGAAAACGAATTTGTCAATCTTGACAAGCATATTTTCTACAAACCCCCGTGGATACTTGATTGAACGATCAGCGAGGCGAATACTCATCCTGGTGGGTGAAGGTTCACCCAGATCCAACTTCTCGAAAACCTTATAAGGCATAAGGTTTATGCTGGCCCCCAAGTCTGCGAGTGCATTACTGACAGTCATATCACCTATCAGACAAGGGATGGTAAAGCTACCAGGATCGCCCATTTTCATGGGCAGTCTATTCTGCAGAATTGCAGAGCAGTTCTCGTTCAACAGAACGCAGGACAGGTCCTCAAGTTTTTGTTTATTGGTGAGGATGTCCTTCAAGAATTTGGCATACTTAGGCATCTGTGCTAAGGCCTCAACAAACGGGATGTTTATATGTAGCTGCTTGAACAGCTCGAGAAATTTCCCGTATTGCGCCTCGTCTTTCTGCTTCCTAAGTCTACCAGGATATGGAACAGGAGGAGTGTAGTCTGTGACTGGCTTCGGTAGCTGTGCTGTACTTGCTGGGACTCGCCTAGCGTGCACCTCGTCCGAAGACTCAGTCTGGACCGTCTCAGTGATCGGTGGTGAGCCCGATGTGTCTGGTCCCGTGGTTTTACCACTCCTCGTCATAATGGCATTAACATGCCCTCTTGGGTTCGGCTCAGTGTTGCCTGGGAGACCACCCTGCTGTCTCTCAGACATCATCTTTGCCATCTGGCCAACCTGGTTCTCTATGGCCTGCATCGACGCCTTTTGGCCCCTCATTTCTCCCTCATAATTCGTGAAGCGCTCCTCATGCTGCTGGTAGCGCTGCTCAGCGATCTGATTGGAATTAGAGGTGTTGGTAAGGAGCTGAGACATCATCTCCTCCAGCTTAGACATACCATGAGGGGCGTGCTGCTGGGAGCTGCTCCCGGCGCCCTGGTTCTGGTATTGGTTCGGTCTCTGCTGGGAAGATTGGCCACGACCCTGGTATGGTTGTTGGTTGGACTGGTAGGACTGTTGGTTGGACTGGTAAGGCTGTTGGGATTGGTAGGACTGTTGTGGCGCAGCGGCTCTCTGCTGGAATCCGAGAGGGTTCTGATTGGAAGTACCAGATCTCCACCCGAAGTTCGGGTGATTTCTCCAACCCGGATTATAAGTGTTGCTGTAAGGGTTATTCTGGGGTCTCGTTTGATTACCCATGTAGTCCACTTCCTCGTGGCCTGTATACATCACCCCCTGAGCACACGAGCCAGGCTCGTGAGATACCCCGCACTCCACACACAAACAATCGGACTGTGCTACGTGTTGCTGAGAGTTATCGAATCTCGTAGCAAGAGCCGCTATCTGTGCCGAAATCGCCGTATAGTTATCCACGGCATGCACACCAGCCTTGGCAGATGAAGACCTAGATCTATCATTCTGCCGGGATTTAGATTTTAGGGACGCCTTCTCAATAATGCTCCACGCTTCCCTAGGAGACTTTGTTCCGATGTCTCCCCCAGCGTATACATCAAGGCGTTCCTGAGACGCATACCCGAGTCCCTGATAAAAAGTTTGCACCAAATGCCTTTTCGAAAGCTCATGGTGCGGGCAACTCAAGAGTAGGTCTTTAAACCTTTCCCAGGCTGTGTATAATGATTCATCGTCATCCTGACGAAATGTCATGATGCGATTCCTCAGTTTTTGTGTCTTTTCAGGAGGAAAATACTGCTGCATGAATTGTTGTGACAACTCTGCCCAAGTCGTGATCGACCCTGCGGGTTGTGACAGAAGCCAAGTCCGGGCTTTGTCCCGCAGTGAGAATGGGAAGAGTCGGAGACGGATAGCATCATCGGAGATGCCCGTCATCTTAAAGGTGGCTAAAACCTCTAAGAATGCAGCAATATGTCGGCCTGGATCCTCGTGCTCCAGTCCACCGAATTGCACCGAGTTTTGTATCATATTCACGATACTAGATTTGATCTCGAAATGGTCCGCCAAAATAGCCGGACGGACAATACTCGGCGCGAGTCCATCTCCTCCTGGACGACCACTATCATTCAGCGGAATGTCGTCATCCGCCATGATAATGTCGCTGTGGGCGTCCGACCCGTTGTCGTCGGCCAGATCGTGCCTCGCCTCCTCAATTGGGACCTCAACAATAGGAGCAGCAATAAGAATATCAGAAACAAGACGCAATTTATGAAGTCTAATCCGCTCGCTTCTCCTCAGGCGCCTTAGCTCCTCGTCAGAAAGATCACCAGAAGACCCTGGGTTTGTGGACATCAACCTGCATGTAAGAATGATATAGTTGCAACAGGCGAATATATGACAAACCCAAAAAGGCGATAAAAGACAGAAAAATAAATAAATGAAATAAAGAATCAATAAATTCATGCGAAAATAACTGAGCGCAAATATATTCAAGCTAATCAAATGTAAACAAATAGAATCAATAAAATGAACAGAATTAAGCAGACTAAGCCTAAAACTATACAAAGAATGAAATTAATAATAAGTCCAAATACGAACAAATAAATCTAATTAATCAAATAACGAACAAATCAAATTCATAGACAAACCAATTAATCCAATATTCAATAAATTAAATCTATCAACATCCTAATGAACGAAAAATCAAATCAAACAATCCTATAAGCAGATAAATGAACGAATCTATATGCAACCTATAAACCAATCTAAAATTAATCCAATATATCAACAGACAGATAAATCTAATAAAAATTTAAATAATCATATATGCAAATAAATTAATGAAATAACGAATCAAAGAAGTATAAACAAGTATTCACAAACATGTACACTGGTAAAAAGTTGACTCGGTTCGTTCCTAAAGCTCGTCGCGTCCCCGGCAACGGCGCCAAAAACTTGACGTGTGCGTAACTATACATATTTTACAATGGATTTTAACACACGTTTTGCTTTAATATTTATAAAAAAAATGGTTTCGACCTTCATATTAAAACACACACACTAGGGCAAGTGTACCCTGTCATATATGTAGTAAGTACAGATAAGAACCAAGTATCGATCCATGGACGCGCGCGGAGCAATTGTACTAAAACTCTGTCCCCGATTTACCAGTAGGAAAAGATAAGTTTGAGTTTTGTTTAAAACTAAATTAATTCTAAAACATGTAAATAACTTAACTACGACTCCAAATAGAAAATATGACTATATAAACTATATTTTTGCCAATCCTAGCATGTTATCTAAATATAATAAGTAATATAGGCGCGTGATCAACATTCCCATTTTCCGACAGTTAGTGTCCCTTTCGGGCATCCTAACATGACAACTATACAGAAAGCTAACACGAATAAACACGTTAACCGCTTCAAGTCGTTCATTAGCGAGCAGCTGATATGATCTCACGCAGATCTTCTAAAGATAAGTTAGTCATCCGTTAAGAGTATTCTAACCTCACTAATTTAGGGAAGCGATACCGAATACACAACACAGCCACCTAAACTAGCATAAAGTAGATCATTTCACAACCTATTCCATTTTACCAACTTTGACCCCGGATCTACTAAGATCGCCATTTTTACCAAAATAACTACCAAAGATCATTAACCGTGTCAAAGACTAGTAACGGCACCATTAGGCTTTTTAAACCCTTTTACGTGCCGGTAAGCATTTTTAACCGTTATTCGACTGACTTTAACCAAACCAATACCCGGTTACAGTTTCATGGCATAAACTATTTAACAAGTTAACTAGTCTACTACCGGACGATTAAACGGACGGTTTTTCAACATGTATCCGCCTAACACATTCGACAATCGCTAAAGTCATCCAAATACAGCTACAAATCCATCAACAACGAAACAAGGTTGCGCTATGATCATCAAGATCTAATCCGTGAAAAACGCCAAATTTATACAAAACATGATTACATACTAAACGATTGTTTAACGTACTAAATACTATTGTTCTTGCCCGTAGGCGTACGAATAACTATAATAACATCAAAATAGCATACAAAAATCAGATTTGAATCATAAAAAGCTTCAAGGATCAAACCATAAGAATGCTAAAGAGATGGATCGGATGATGAAGGATGGAACGGATGGACTTCCGAGCTTGTTAAACGGCTTTCCAGCAGCTTGGATCGTCCAAAAATCGCCCAGAAAAGCTTCCCTCAAGACCCAATGTTGATCAGTGAGCTGAAATGGGGGTTTTATAGCAGAGCAGATGTTTCGAGCGGCCGCGCGAAGCCTTGGAGCGGCCGCTCGCTTTATCACCAAGTGGACCAATTGCTGCAGACGTGACGTAGGCCTTCTGGAAGGTCCCCAGAAATATCTGGGAGGGGCGCGCGGCCGCGCGAAGGCATGGAGCGGCCGCTCGAAGGGCCTGATGGCCCGTTTTCGCGCCGAACTCTTCGTCTTTTCCTTCCTTGTGTTTCCGGGACATCGTTTAAGACCTGAAATCGTAAAGATACCCAAATAAGTACCAATTCCTATGTATGAGGTCAAAAACGTATGAAAAAGGGAGTTAAACGGGGACTTTTATATGTGTAATTTAACGTATATCAGTCTAACTTAGGACCAGTGGCGGAGGTTTGTAGGGGCGGGGAGGGGCGGCCGACCCCCCCGGATTTTCGCGCAGAAGTTCCGATTATATAGTATCCGTATAGAAAATTTTGAAAATATAGGGTTTCGACCCCCCCGAAACTGGTTTTCGACCCCCCGAAACTAGTGACTTCCAAATCCCCGGTGACTTCCGACCCCCCGAACCTTCGGGTCAAGCTTCGCCACTGCTTAGGACAATTGTACATGGCATATAGGTTTGTACACCACACACAGTTTTGTGGTTTTGTACATGTCGTGACATATTTAAATTTAAATTAATATAATTTTTTTTCTAATAAGTTATTTTTTAAAAACAATATATATGTTTTAATTAAACCAAAGAATCTTGTGATGCGTAAACAATCAAACATTCTTACATGCAATACAAAACAACAATATAACACACATTACATATGTAAACAACCAATAACTTATAACTGCATATAATACATGAATACGTACATACATAAGAGCAAAAGATACATCTGATGTTACGAAACAAAAAAAAAACAGACAATGCCAACAAGCTAGACTATGGAAGTGGCAATGGAGGATACTGAACTGTAGGTGGAGGCGCCGCCTCACGACACTATCCTGGCGGTCGCAGTGGAGGAGACTCGAAACCTGCAGCCCTAGCACGCTCACTCTGGAACTCAATCTGCCACATCATTAGATCCTCCAACTGGTTTATCTGACGACCCTGAAGCTCAATCAGACGAGGAAGGATCTAATCTAAAGGTTTACCTACCTCGATGACCATTTACCGGCGACATTTAAACCTTTAGCGTTGAACCTGTGGCCATCAAATTTGTACCCACGACTAGTCGTCAGGATAGCCTATGCCGATGACTTGTCGTCGAGAAAGGTCAACGTGTTAGACAAAGTTTTTTGTAGTGTGATTTTTCTTGCCTAAATGGTAATCACTTAATAATTTTTTAAAAAAAAATTGCAATCCGTTAGCTACTGATTACAAGTTCAAGTATCCAAACTCATTAATTACAAACCTTAAATTATTCCATAAATTCTTAAAATGAAATTTATTTATATTTCATGAGAATTCCAAGACAAAGGTTAAATTTTTTTACTGCATAGTATGGAACTTCATTCTACTATGTTATCGTCAAGTTAAAATAGGGCTTTATATATTGCCTCTTTTCAATAACGCCTAGGAAAGTAAATAAAGTCCCCTCATTACCCAATCATTTATTATTATTTTTATTTAAATGCAACAAAATAAAATAACATTTAAAAATATAAATACACGACATTAAAACGAAAATACATAACACTAAAAATAAAAAATACATAACATTATTATTAAACACCACAAGTAAATATAAAAGACACGAATATTAATGTGTCGTAAAGCGGTGTCCCATAATTCTCTAAACCGCAATGTTGGGAAAGGTTATTGTGCATGATACCGTACTCGCTATGGGTCGTCTCAATCACCTCATCCTCGTTTAAACCCCTCGCAGTTCAACGCAATGACAAAGAACCTCTCAAATGTTACACACTTTGTCCGGAGAGCGATAAACTTTCTAGTTACGGCATGTATGTTACGATGGTTGTCACCCATTTATTGATGGAATCTAGTAAGAACCGTGTTCCAAAACTATACCATATAGCCATGTAGTCCTCCTTGCTAATGTGTGGTAACCCAACTCCTTACCAAAGCGATTTCTTCTTCCACGGTCCAACGTCAGTTTTCTATTTGAAAATTAAATAGAAAAAAAATGATTGTAGAATGTAGAGTGGGCTAGGTTAAAAAAATGGAGTGATTGTGAAAGAATATATATATATAGTGGAAGTATATAGAGAAAACCTCTCAAAATGGAAAAACCTCAAGAAACCCAACCCTTGGTTCATATTGTGCCACATCACCCACTATATTATAATATTCTATAATATTAAAAGAGGCACAATAGACATTTTCACTACCCCTTCTCTCTCTCTCCCTATATATATTGTTTCTCCCCTCTCTCTCTTCATTTTATTTCAAATTCAAAAGTTTTTCTCTGCTCTCTCTCTCTCTCTCTTTACTCTACCCTCTCTCTGTCTCTCTCTAGAACCACCACCACCATCCACAACCACCATCCACAACCACCAGCTACCACCACCATCGCCACCTCCGACTAAACCAGGCAAGTTTTCCGACTGAGCCAAAGTCGATTAAGCAAGCTTCCGGACAGTTTGATCACCACTGAGTGAATTGGAAAGCAGCGTATACATGGTCGGTAAGTCCGACACAGACAGAGCCATTGGAAGCAGATTCTCTGCAAATTATTATTATTTGTTTGTAAAAAAAGGTAAGTGAAATGAGATGAATTCTTTTTAGATTATTAATCAGATGCGATGAAGATCAAGGAATTGGAAATGGTGATTATAATAATAATAATATGAATGAATGATGATTACCTGTAGGTTTTATGGTGGATTGAGAATAGATTATGTAGGGGGGATTGGGAATAACAATAATAATAATAATATGGAGTCAATAATAATAAGCTATTGCTTATTGTTTATTGTTTATAATGGATTGTTACTCTCTCTCTATTTGTGCGTTTTGTGTTACGTTTTGATTTTGTTAGGTTTTGGGTTTTGTTAGAATAATAATAATAATAGTTTTGGGGATAGTTTTTGTTCGCATACCAAGTGTTCGATCAAATGCTTGAGTAAAAAAAAAACTTATGTTAACCTTTTTTATTTTTTTTATTATTATTATTTTGTTTTATGTTAGATTTTTATTGGATTGGGGACATGCGATTGATAGATCACATGTGATTGATGAATAAATTTGTAGTCTTTTTATATTAGTATATGCTAACACATGCTAGTGATGCCCCCATTATGTATTTGAGGGTCCCAAACTAACATGTGTATCTGTTACAGGGTTGGTTTACATGAGTAGGCTATTGGAAGAAGGCGGCGTTGGTAATGTGGCTGTGGTAAGTTATTGGTTTTTATGAAGATTATAAATTTTTAATCTTTTGGTGAATAGGGTGTTTAAATAATTCTTGTATTCTATTTAATAAATTTTTGGCAAGTGAAATTGTTATGAACTCGTATAGGGTACATGTCTATTTTTTTGCGGTCGGAGTCTTGTATGCTCACACACGTTAGTGATGCTAACACATGCTAGTATATACCCAACTAACAGTTGTTAGGGTCCATATGACATACGTTATTTTCAGTAGAACATATGTTTTAGAATATGCTAACACATGCTGCTGATATCTTTTATTATATTATATATTTCATGAATATGAGAATATGCTAGTACATGCCTAACTAACAGGTGTTAGGGTTCATATGACATACGTTAGTATATGCCCAACTAACACGTGTTAGGGTTCATATGACATACATTATTTCAGTAAACCATATGTTTTTAGAATGCACTACACATGTCAATGACATGTCTCATTATGTGTTTTGGAGAGCCCAACTAACACGTGTTATCCTTTTTTGTAGGTGAAGAGATGTTTTGTGTTAGTATATGTCTAACTAATAGGTGTTAGGGTTCATATGGCATACGTTAGTATATGCCCAACTAACATGTGTTAAGGTTCATATGACATACGTTATTTTAGTAAAACATACGTTTTAGAATACACTACACGTGTCAGTGATGTCTCATTATGTGTTTTGGAGAGCCCAACTAACACGTGTTATCTTTTTTGTAGGTGAAGAGATGTTTTGTGTTAAAGATGAAGATGGGTATGAAGAACGAAGCATAGCTAGATCTTTTGAATGTTGTCATGATAGTTTTTTTTGTCATTCACAAATAATTATGTTTGTATTAAACGTTTTTTTAATACGTTTTTAGTGTTGATTGTATTGATCGTTTTTATCATTTCTTAAATAAATATACGTTTTAAGTGTATAATAAGAAAAGTGTGATCCATGGCTTGTTAAGAGTATATGCCTGTTAACACATGTTAGCAATGTCTTACACAAGGTCAGAATTTTGTATCACAATACTAACATACGTTAATATTCATGCTGGAAAAAGTGTCATAAAGTAGGAGAGAGGTGACTTGACAAGTGTCAAATCAACCTTTTCAAACATAGGATTCAGAAAATTAAAGTGGCCCACTTGCTTATTTAAGATTACCATATTGCCCTTAATCCTATTTTATATTAGAGTGGCCCACTTACTTTTGAATATTATATAGAAATTAATTATGGACCATTGATCAAACTTGATCAATGGTCACTATAGGGTTTGCAAGGTTTTTCCATTTTATAGGGTTTCCATATTATCCATTCCCTATATATATATATATATATATATATATATATATATATATGGTTTATTTATTTTATTTATTTATTTTTTATTTTTTTGGAATTGATCGTCATCAAATGGTCAAGTATTTAATGGCCCACCAAACTCTACAGTTTTCCTTCGTTATTGAACTCGTGAGCTTTGAATAGAGCCCCTGAATGGCACTCGGGAAATGAGAAAGTGAGCAGTATTGAACAAAAATTGGCTGAGGTGGAGGGGGCGCCACCCCACACCAGTCTGCCTTACAACCCATTAGCTAATTCATAATCAATTTGCATAACTAAATTAGTGCTAATTTGGTTTAAAACCACCTCATATTCTAAGGCTATGGGGTGTGGTCACCCTTCCCCCTTCCTTCCCCCTTGTCCACATCAGCGCCACGTCATTTCTCCCTTCCCCCTCCCCTTGTATGGGAAATGGTTCCCCCTTCCCTTTTTTTATTAATTCCATTTTTTATTTATTTTATAAATTAGATTTCATTAAAATATTTTTTCATTAAACATAAAATAAATTACACAGAAAATTAAAAAAAAACGAAAATACATTAAAAACCGGAAATAAAATAAAAAAAACTATCAATTAAACGCTCCTCCAAGCCATTTTTTGGCGATTTTGTCTTTTATTTTCGCCGCCACCGCACGTTCCGTTTCATCAAGGCTATCGAGAGGTTCTCTCATCAAGGCAAATTCGGTTGTTTCCTGTCTCGACATTTCCATTTTGAGGCGGTCCCTTTCCAACTCTATCCTCGCCAAGTCTCTCGCCGCGGCGTCTTCTTTCTCCTTCCTTTCCATCTCTAGCCTCGCCAAATCCGTCGCCGCCGCTTCTTCCTTCTCCTTCTTTCTTTCCAAGTACCTCTCCGTTTGCTCTTGTTTAAAATCGTTAAAGTTTTTTTAGCAACTTTTCAATTTTTTCCACCGCCTTATCTCTCGATGCGTGGCCGGTATCAACACCCTTGCCTTTTGAGGCCGCCGCTTTCTTGGCGCGGTCCCTACCAATTGGCCTCTCATTCTCACTTGGTGGAGCCTCGTCTTCAAACTCCGGGTCGCCGTTTATATTGATAGTACAACGAGCATCCGACCCACCACCACTATAACTCCCTATTGCACTCGTTTTAGACCTCTTCGCTTGTTCCACCTCATTAGGCACCGGTTTGAACTTTTCACACTTCACCAAAATCTCATACGCTTTCATGTACCCAAACGCCCCGTGCTTGTCGGTGTATGCTTCAAGAGCCACCTTCAACACATTCTCATCACTTTGCCCGGACGTACAATTATTCCAAGCTCTTTGATAAAAACCCCCAAAAGCATGACATTTTGTCATCAAGTCCCGACACTTGGTACTCACGGAGTGAACCCGACGATAATCTTCAAGTTGCAATTAAGGGTGTTAAAAAAGTTTGTAATTTAAAAAACAAGGACGTTCCCATATATTTGTGAGTGAATCCCCAATATTTTAGGAAATGGTTGTGAGTTGGAGGGAAGAGAAAATGTCATTGTTCATCTATATATTTGGGGTGACACTTGTAACATCGCAAAAATTTCCCCTAATTTTTCTACGTAAAAGCCTTACTACATACGCTATCCCTAACACAATTTATATATATATATATATATATATATAGGATTGAGATCAATTAGGAACCACCACCCTAGTTAGGAACTTAGGAACTAATCCTAACCATCCATCTACAATCTTGATCATAAGGGTAAAAGTGTAAAAAAACCAATCAAATCCTTTAATTATTTTAATCAAATATAAGTTTCGGAAACGTTTCCTATCTTTTTTAGGGCTTAAACTCTGTCCTTATCAGACCCATTAAAAACCCTTTCAAATTCAGGGTTATATAACTTTATCGATAATCATCCTCGATAGTTCATCTTCATCATCATTCTTCGACAGAGTACCAAACTTGTAAGTTTTGTGAAATTATTCATCTTCAATAAAATCGTCATCTACTTACTACCACTGTATTAAGTTTTGAGAAATTGTTAAAAAAAAAAAAAAGTCTGCAACTTTTCCTTATGGCTATGGTTGGTTTTCAAAGATGAGGAAGATGATGTATGAAAAGGTGGGCCACTACATAGTATAATAATATAAGTTTTTTTTTTTTTTTTTTTTTTGGTCTTTTAACAGGGTAATTCATGGAAGTCATCTTGTTTTTTTTTTTTTTTTTTTTTTTTTGTCTTTTAACAGGGTAATTCATGGTAGTTATTGTTTATACAAGGATGTATACATGGTTGTACATACGTGTATAAACCAATATTTTGTGTAACTGTGAATGTACATGAGTGTACAATGGCAAAATTTTTTACGTTCTTATATCTAATAACGAGTTCGTATGGTAATATGGAATTTGTACAATGTTGTATATAGTTTTTGTACAACCTCATTGGTTTAATGTACAAATGTATATCTGTGTTAAATGAAAGAAAAAAACTGATATACATCAATGTATATCTGTGTCAACGATGATGATGATAAATGGAAAAACGAATATACATTGTATATCTGTGTCAATGATGATGATAAAAAAAACTGATATACACCAATGTATATTTTTGTTGGTGATGATGAATGAAAAAACGAATATACACCAATGTATATCTGTGTTGATGATGTTGAATGAAAGAAAAAAACTGATATACATCAATGTATAACTAATGTACACCATTGTATATATGTGTTGATGATGAATGAACAAAAAAAAATTGATATACACCAATGTACACTTCAACTTACGACAGCTATATACCAACGTATAATATACACTAGTGTATTTTTTGCGAAATAGCAGTTTTTGGATTGCCCAGATTCAGTTTTCGAAGTACACTTCGAATTATACACTAGTGTATATTTTGCGAAATACTTGTCTTGGATTATACAGTTCATCTTTTTTCACGTACAAAATTGTAATTATACACTGGTGTATTACTTAGTGTTATTCGTTGAAGCACACAGATACAATTAGATTTCATCTTAGTTTATTAGGTTGTTATACACTAGTGTATATTTGCTGAAACTTACAGATACAATAATTTTTTTTTGAAGCGTACAGATACATTGTCTGTTAACCAATGTATATTATATATATACATCTATGTATACTAACATACGTCGACGTTAATTTATATTTACTAACAGTAGACATTACTACATTAGTATACATTAATGTATAACCTATTTGTACATCTATGTTTATTAACATACACTAATAATATTATATATTTTCTATCAGTATATTAAAACATCAATATACATTAATGTATATCCTTATTGTACATCTATATATACTAATATACACTAGTTTAATATACACTAGTTTTATTGTATATTTACTAATAGTAGAAACACTGAATATGTGAAGACCATGCAAGCACAAGTGTATATACGCATACACAAAAAACGTATTTAATAAAGAATTAAGAAACTAACTTAAATTAGAAAACAAATTTAAAAAAAAACGTATGTAAAAAGAATAAAAAAAACTAAATATATATATTTAATTAAAGATCCTAATCTAATTAATTAATTAATTAACTTCCTATTTTGGTGGGTGATGAAAAATACAAAATTACCCTTAATCTAATTTAATTAATTAAATGAAGTTGCATTTAATTACAATCATGCCATTAGAGATCAATGGCTAAGATTAGTTCCTAAGGTTCCTAACTAAGGGTTGGTTCTCAATTGAACCCTACCCTATATATATATATATATATGTATATATATAGTAATAATAATAAAAAAAAAATTATATAATAAATTTCAGATTTTATATTTATATATATATGTAATATTTAAACAAAACCACAACCATGCTAGCCCATAAACCATAACCAAACCCAAGCCCACCTTCCTTTGTTCCTTTACATTTTCTGAAGCCCAACAGTGCCCAACCCAGTAAATCCCAGCCCACCAGGAACCGGCCCAAACCCCTCACCCCTCTCCCTTGCTGTGTTAAAAAAAAACAAAAATGGTTGCCTCAGCCGGGTCTCGAACCGGGATCACGCCACACACAAACACACGCGTTACACCACCTGGACCACGTCTTTTATTTGATTTTAACCCAACCTTAAAAACATATATACACACTCTCGTCACCCTTTCTTTCTTCCCTGTAATCGCGCAGCAGCAGATATGAACTATAAATTCCAATTTGACCAGCCTAACTGACTCAATTAACGCGTAATAATCATGGGTTGACTTGGTGTTCGTGATTACCGGCCTATCAACCATCATTACACGATCAATTACAGATTAATTCTTACCAATCTTACCTATTACGCGTGTATTATTGAATAATTGGTCAAAACTTGCCAAATCAAACACCAATCCTTTACACTATAAATTGAGCGCTTCTAAACATTCACAATTCGCCAATCCTCTCTTCTCAATCCTTAATTTCTCTCAGAATTGTCTGTTTTTGATCCCTTTGTTCGAGTTTGACTTTTCATGTTGACTTACAAATCAAGATCATTATATAATTGTAAGTACGATTTCTATGATGGGTTTTAATCTTCGGCATCCACACGTCAATAGCCCTAAGGTTAATTGGGTTATTGATGTGTGGATTGATCAATTGGATAATTAGGGTTTCGAAATTTATTTTTGGGGAAGAACACATTTGTCTGTTTATATTTATTTTAAATTTACAGCAATCAAACACAACCATTGGCCTGGACCAAGTGGTTGTGTCTGGTGCACACTCCAAGATCCACGCGGGTTCGAGTCCCAGCTGTGACCTTTTTTTTTTTTTTTTTTTTGTTATTTCCTTTTTCCTTTTAACAAATATATATATATATATATATATATATATTATACATATAATCTTATAAATTCATTTTAAATTATCAAAACTCTTTTATTTATTCTACAAAAATTATCTTAGGTGAATCTGATTAAAAAGTTTCACTCACAATTTTTAGTTTTCAAAAATTAATTTATTTAATATATATAATAAATAAATCAAGTTTATTCTATTTTATTTATAAAAATCTATAAAAACATCAAAACGATCTTATTAATTTCCACAAAAATTATCCTGAGTTTTTATAACATTAAGCTTTTCAGAAATGATTTTTATTTCTGAAAAATCATTTATTTAATATTTTTAATCAATTTTTGTTAGTTTTAATCATAATTAAATCATAATAAATCCAATTTTTGGTATTTTTGCACCAAAATTTTATACAAATTATTTCTGAATATTTAGAACAGAAATATGAATTTTAAACTAATAATTCCTTAACTTTTATATTTTTAAATATTAAAGTTAAATTTTGACAAACTGTTATAAATAGAATTAATATTCTATTTTAAAGAAAATAATTTTGTAAAAATTATTTTTATACTTTAAACACATTATTGTGACCATCTTAAATTAAAATTCTTATAAAAGATTTTTGGTTATTTATTTACTAATATTCTCTCATTTATCAAACAATTTTCATATTAATCAAGCAAGCATTTATCCCCAATTCGAAGCCCTAGAAACTTATACATTGTAGACTTGATAGACTTAGACATATTTATTACCTTATTATAGGGTGATACTTGACATATTTGGGCAACACACTATTCTATTTATCAGCAAATACAACATTTTGCTAAGGTGAGTTTTACATAGCCCCTTTTCTATTTATCACCATTTTTGGGGTGAAACATGTTACAACAATATTTATGCAATTCAATCATCAATGTGTCTATGTGTATTTCTATGTTGCATTATGTCTTAAACATGACTAGGGTAAGCACAATTCTAGCATAAACATTCATCAGCCAAACGGTATACATTGATAGATCTATTGGACTGACAATCCCACCCGGATACGTGCCTCCTACAAAGGTTACGTGGGTGTTTGTTACTGCAATATAAACGAGTGAACCATGAGCGTATGGGATGTACCACAATTACAACAGTCAACAAGGTTGATTATGCACTCGATTTACTTCTAGTATGTTTTCGCATATGGACTAGATTGCCATGACACATGAATTGCACAACAATTTTATTCTATTATCAAAACCTATGTAATTCTCACCAACTTTTGTTGACCCAAAATATTTTCAACTTAACATGTTTCAGGTTCTAGTTGCTTGAAGATTTGAATTGATGCTTGAAGATGTTTGTATAATTTGATTCAGTTTGATGTACAAATTCTTAGAACAATTGTATGTAATTTATTTAAAACATTTAATGAAATTTATTATTCACCATGAGCTACTGAACAATCATCACTACGTGACATCCCGATGTTTCCGCCATCGGTTGGGGTGTTACAGATTGGTATCAGAGCCATGGTTATAGGGAATTAGGTTATTAGAAAAATAATCTAGTCTATAACCATATGATTTAACCAGTACTTGCTTCTTTTACTTGCTATACTCTATCTCCCTCCTACTTCTTATCCCTACTTTCATCCTTACAAGAAGATTGCTCTCCATCACTGGATCTACTCTTAGACTAATAAGACAAAATCCTCAGGTTTAACCTGAACCACCTTGAGATCTCGTCGAAGTTCTAGATTTTAATAACGAACACGTGCAATCTGGAAGGGTGAACGCCTGTATTCTGAGTCTTCTGTCTAGGCTGGCATTGTGCATATATCCCAATCAGACGAGGGACCCGGATGCCTACCTGGGAATTCTCGGGATGAGTGTTCACTTATAGGCTAAAGCATGTCTTCATATGTTATTAGAATTTAGAATCTTTGATAAGTCATCGTTTTCGTTTATTCGTTTTAACACTACGCCAAAATGTAGCTTTAGCCACACATTTCCTAAAATCGTCCTGCCACACTTTTAATTGAATGTGTGGCTAAAGGTCATTTCTAACATTTGAAAAACTTCCGGCCCACCTTTCGCCACACATCTTATGTATTCATGTGACCATTGTATAACAGCTCAAAACCTTTAGCCACACCTAAGAAAAAAATGTGACATTTATTAGTCACACCAAAAAAAGTGTGGCCAATTGTGATCTAAGGCAACAATATTTATTTCATGTGACATAAAACTATAACTTCTTGAATCCTTTAGCCACACTTCAAGAAAAAATTGTGACATTTAGTAGCCACAGTAGAAAAGTGTGGCCAAATGTGATTTACAGCCACATTATTTTTTTGATGTATAGCTAAAAGCTAATACATATATGGTCATATATATTGTTGTGTGACCAGAGACTAATCAATAGCCACACTTAAAATTAAAAAAATTTCATGTGGCTTTACATAAACATTCATCACACCATTGACCCTTTATTTATTTTTGTATGACGGAATCATAATATATGTCATGGAAAAATATATGTGACCAAAGTTAGACAATAGTCACAATTAAAGTTACAAAAAAAAAAAAAAAAAAAAAAATCATGTGTCTTTAACTATTAGCCACACTAATGTCATTGTTTATTTTCATGTGACGAAATGATAGCAAATGTTATTAAAAATATGTGTAACCAAAGTTTAGACAATAATCATAGTTAAAATTGTAAAATTTCATGTGGCTTTATATAACTATTAGCCACAACATCTTCACTTAGTTTTTTTTTTTTTTTTTTTTTTTTTTTGTGATGTAATAATAACAAATGTCATGAAAAAATATGTATGGCCAAAGGTAAAACAATAGTCACACTTATAATTACAAAATCTAATGTAACTATACATACTACAACTTCCTTTTCAAAATATTCCTCTCTTAAAATTACAAAATTTCAATATCCCTCTAAAAACTCCCCCCAAAATATTTCATCCTCTTAAAATTACAAAATTTTAATTTCCCTCCAAAAACTCCCTCCAAAATATTTAATCCTAAAAATTCCCTCTCAAATGCTACTCTCATTAAAAAAAATTACATTATATCATTTTAGTAATTTCTTTTCAAACTTTTATATATTTTCTTTGTAACTAATTTAGGTAAGAATATACATAACAAATGCGTCAATTTTGAAGCTTACGCGTTTCATCATGCAATGAATGTATTAAAGACTTATTGCGTTGTAATGAGTATAGATGACCTCGGAACCGAACCGAACCGATACCAGTAATGGAAGTACCGGTCCTGAAAATGGAAGAAATAGATACTAGTATAAGTAGAAAACGAGTATTATGATATAAGAATTTGAAGGTAAATCAACCCAAAATATCGGATTGTATTGAACTGGTACCGTTACCAAAAGTACCGCTGTCGAGAACGCAAAAAACGGGTACCGATACCAAAAATGGTCGTATATGTCTTAATAGACCATATTGGGCCTTAATGGATCACAATGGACACTGGTCGATCATATATGTCTTAATGGACCATATTGGGCCTTTATGGATCACAATGAACGTTAATAGATCACATATGTCATTATGAGCCATATTGGGTATTAATGGATCATAATGGACAATAGTATAGCATATATGTCTTAATGGGCCAAATTGGGCCTTAATGAATCATAGTGTCCTAATATGCCATTTTGGGTCTTTGTGGATCACAATGGACAATTGTAGATAATACATGTCTTAATGGACCAAACTGGCCTTAATGGATCACAATGAACAATAGTAGATAACACATGTCTTAATGGACCATATTGGGCTTAACAGATCAGAGTGAAAAAAAAAATAGATCATATATGTTTTTATTGGGCCATTTAGGACGTAATGGACCGCAATGAACAATAGTAAATCATGTATGTCTTGATGGATCGTATTAGGCCTTAAAGGACCAAAATGGACAATAGTAGATAATACATGTCTTAATGGACCGTATTGGTCTTTAATATATCACAATGGAAAATAGTAAATCATACATGTCTTAATGGACCATATTGGGCCTTAATGTATCACAATGGATAATAGTAGATCATATATGTCTTAATGGGCCATATTGGGCCTTAATGGATCAGAATGGATAATAGTGGATTATATATGTCTCAATGGGCCATATTGGGCTTTAATGAATCACAATGGACAATAGTAGATCATACATGTCTTAATGGACCATATTGGGCCTTAATGGATCAGAATGGACAATAGTGGATTGTATATGTCTTAATGGGCCATATTGGGCCTTAATGGATCAGAATGGACAATAGTGGATTGGATATTTCTTAATGGGCCATATTGGGCCTTAAGGATTAGAATGGACAATAGTGGATTATATATGTCTTAATGGGCCTTAATGTATCACATTGGGCAATAGTATGTAATACATGTCTTAATGGACCATATTGGGCCTTAAAGGATCACAAAGGACAATAATATATCATACATGTCTTAATTGATCATAGTGGCCTTAATGGATCACAAATGGAAATAATAAATCAAGACGACATGCAGGGTAATTCATATTTTCTATTTGGATTTTTTAAGTATATATATTATCTTATTAAGGAAGAGTGATGGCTAAGATTGTAATTTTATTATGGGTACAAGTTTTGTAGGTACATATACAACTTAATAAAGCTTAATTGATATGGGTAAATTAGGCACCTAGAGGTATATTAAGACACTTACAAGATTATTAGTGTAATTTTATCTTTTGATATTAGTTAAAACCTAAAATTTCATTCCATTCTTGTCATGCCATGTCCCTTCTTACCTTTCCATCCTTGCCCTTATGTCCAGCCTAACCGAACCCTTTCAATGACACGTACTTAGGTGTGCAAACGATTCGATCCGCTCACGAGCTACTCGAGATCGGCTCGGTAAAACGTTCAAAACGAGCCGAGCCTTATCGAGCTCGAGCCGAGCTTGAGCCTAAAACAAAACTCGTTTATTTATCGAGTCCGAGCTTGAGCCTAGCATATGAAGCTCGTTAGCCTATTCGAGCCTAGTGTAATATTAGTTTTTTTTTAATATTTAATAATATTTATCACTCATTTAAAGTTGTTTAGTAAACGAGCCCCGAGCTTGAGCTTCACTTATCGAGCTCACGAGCTTAAACGAACTATTATTTATATTGTTTTTATTCAATGTATTAACGAGTTGATAATTAACGAGCCGAGCCCGAGCTTGACAAATTTTCAACAGCCGAGCTCGAGCTTTGAAAACAAAGCTCGAATTGAGCACTTATAAGTCAATTGAGCTCGAGCTCGAGCCTGGTCGATCTCGGGCTCGGCTCGACTCGTTTGCACCCTACACGTATTCCTTTAATGGCATTAAACAACGTGCACAAAAAATGTCATTTTTTTTTGTGAAATATGATTTTTATGGTTTTTTTTGGGTTAGTAATTTTATGTCTATGTCAATAGATAAAAAAGATGAGAGTATCAAAATTGTGTGTCATGCTTTTTTTTCCCAAAAATTTGAATTCCCTCCCATATATGTCCCGCCCAGACTCGATAAACCCACCATAACAAAATAATAATAATAATAATAATAATAATCTCAAAATCAAAAGCAAAAAACCCCAACTCTCCCAACCCGTCATCCCAAGTAACCCTCTGTTTGTTCTCACAAAAATTCCAATCTCATCGAATATCAATCACTTACTTCCTTCCAGCACCTTCATTCATTACCCTTGATCGGCTCAATTAGACATTTTGTTACAACACCCATCATATGATACACTTAATTAGGGAAAATATTATTCTTTTTCTGCAAAGTTTATTGAAAACAATAGTCATGTGAGGCTAATATCAATTACTTTGATTTGACAGAGATTTATATTATTAGAGCATTGCATCTAGGAGTGATGGAGTCTAAAATGGATCAGTATGAAATGATTGTTTTCGTTTGGTTGTTGATTCACGTTGCTAATTTTCTCCTTTTTTTAGTTACTGAATATGGTTGGTGGCCACTGTTGAGATGTGGTTTTGGCTTTGTTGGTGACCGTGGTTTCTCGACGGCTGGTGTGTGGTTGTTAATGTAGTCTGGGCCGCGCCCTTTTTCCGATTGCGATGGCTATTGGTGTGCGGGCGTGCCGATTGCGATGGCACATTTGCATTGCAACCGATTGTCGCGCCGCCCTTTTTCTGATCCTTTGTTGTGCCCGTCATAATTTGATTGGTGTATGCTGATTGTTTGTATGCTCTGTTGGCGGGCGACGACTTGTTATTGTTGTGGTTGTTATGGTTGGCTGGTTGTTTGTATGCTTTGTTAGCGGCCAACGATTGGTCTCTGTATTGCCCCTGTCAATTGCGATGACATTTTTGTCGCTGATTTGATTGGGCAGTGCATATGGATTTGTTCATTGTTTATCCGCTGTTTTGTCGTATTGTTTGTGCTTGCCTTTGTCTTTGTGGTGCTAGGCGAATTGTTGGCCGACACTAACATAAGGTCTGTCTGGTATGCATCTGTAAAAAGTTTCCGTAACTGATGTCAGTATTTTATATCTTACAAAAATACTATTTGACTTTTATATTGTTTATTCCGCAGCTGCATTCGTGTACCGTTGATGTTACGATCAGATAGTTTGTTGAAGGTGCTTGAATGGCAGTTTCATGTTGTAACCGATTGGCGCGTCTTCGACAAGTTAGCTCATTTATTTTCTTTATCATACTTTGTCAACATCGAAGCAATTGATTTCAATAATGATTATTTTGATTTTTTTTCAGTGCTTCACATGATATTAAAGGCTCCTCAAAAAGTTTCCCAAAGCATGAAAAAGACGTTCAGAATACAAGGTATGCATATGTGTGAACTTAGAAGTGTTTGAAGTTGGCTTATATTTTTCCTGGACAATGTTATGCACTTATGCCATGTAGAATGTTGCAACATGTGCAAGATTTAGTCCTAATGGAAGCTTTCTTGCATTTACTAATTTGTTGCCATAGAAAATGGTTTGAGTCGCCAGCTTGCCGAGAGGTTGAATTCATGCTGCTACTGATTCTTAATGTTATCATGTTTCAAAGATTTGCTGAATCCTATGTGCCACAATAGCAAAGTAAAACAATCGTGTGTGTGTGTGGAGATTAAGGATTATGTATTATTGCTTTTGTTTTATCTTGAAATAACAATATTATTTTTTATTGTTCTTAAACTTTCAGTGTAAGAACAATTTGAGATGTGTCTTAGCTATATTCTACTCATGATCTGTACAGGATTGTACATGGCATATTGATACCATTAATTGCCTATCCGGATAAAGACAAGGGAAGGCCATTTTTACGCGCAACGACTAAAGCAACAACACAAACAGCATCAGGTGACTTTTATTGGCTACTATCTGTGTAAACGTTTTTCCCGCTGCAACGCGCGAACGGGTTAAATCCTAGTTAACTATTATAAATCAAAGTTATGGAGATTCTTTTAGTCAATTAACATCATAAACAATTGTGTTTCCAGACTGATTGATATGAAGAGAGCAATATAGAAATATTAGGTTGGAGTGATAGTTCTACAAATAAACACTTAGAAATCATGGGTACAAATTATAACCATAGCAGTCAAAGTCGCAAGCAGTGTTGTAAAAGGCGCTAGGCACTAGGCAGGCGGTGAGGTCCAGCCTAGGGACTAGTCGGGACTAGGCTATAATTAGGCGGAATTAGGCGGAATTAGGCGTTTTGGTATTTTATACGTATTATATATATATATATATATACACACACAAATTTAGGGGTTTTTTGAAAATATGTTAAGATATATACACATAATACTTAGACTAGTAGGAAACCCGCGCGATGCGGCGGGGTAACAATTTACAACACAATACTCGTTTTCTCAGTTTTCCAATCCTCTCGTGTTATATTGTTTAGCACTTCTCTTAGTTTCCTTATTCATATAATATTTACGATTTAATTTATTATCCGTTTACATGCAATTCTACTGTAAATTTGTAATGGTTTTCCAGTGCAATTTAGAGTTGGAAATGTTCTATTATATAAGTTTATAAATGTTGTGTGAATTCAAACCAACTGTACCGAGAGAATTTACAATTCAAATAAAAGTATATACAGTTATATACATGTTCGATGGTTGGATATTTCAATGTAAGAAATTACTTGTTAACATTATAAAAATTAAAGCTAGTAAAAAAGTTTCTCGGCAACCAAGCTGGTGCAGTGCATTTAGATGCAAGGTTCAGCAACATAAGAAAATCCAAAAGAGATATACGTCATTCATCTATCAAAAATAAAACCAAGGAAAAAATTATCCCATAGTAACAATTAATCGATCTCATACGTCGTCGCTCAAAAAAATAAATCTCATACATACGTACGTACCAAAGTCTCTAGAAAAACAAAAGAAATGTAAATTTACCAAAATACATAGAGCTCTACTCTTCTAGTATGTTTATGCCCAGTGTTAAAAAGATAACAGCTAGGAAAGTCAAAAAGATACTCACTTGCCAAGGACAGATAAATCTATGCTTGTACTTTTGTATTTTATTTTTGTATGTTCACAAAGAACATTAATTAACCTTAGATCACTCTATTTTATTTTTGTATGTTCCCAAAGTACATCAATAGATCTATTCTTTATGACTAACTTAAGCCATGTAAACCTTTCTCCGGCCAATGGTATGAACTCAGAACTAAGCTAGCTCATTACACCATCCAGTCCAATCAAATCCTGGTATATTAAAAATTGATACAAATTATATGTACATAGTAAAAAAAAATTATAATCCAAAATACAAATTCATAAAGTCAGCATACAACATAAAAATGTGAGACGTTAAATTGTTCATTCGGACTAATAAAAGGAACCTCAATTGCGATTTTGTGGTACTGTTTAATGTGGGGTTTCAGTTTGGGATTATTGTGCATTAAGATAGAAATAGGGTAACACTGTAAATGAAACTACTCAAATAAATTTTGGTCCACCATAATCAGGTAAATCGCAAAAAAAGACCATGGGGCAAACCTTACTATCTTAACACGTAATCCGGTGAAATACTTGCATTTTTAAACAGAAATGAGGTACCCAAACTATCCCGCGTCTCTCGATAATAAGTCTATTATGAGATAATTCCAATTTGGTTCGGGTCAAATAGGATCTGATCGAGTCTATGCAAGTACAATAATAATCCACATATTTAAAATAAAACAATTAGAATGTTGTACCTAGTAAAAGCATTAAAAATGCATAGTTTTGTTTTACCTCTGATCCTCCAAAGTGAAAGAGACAGTCTAGGGATAGAAGCGGAAACATTATCGGGCCGGGTCGTCTTATTGTCGTTTGTCCCGCACGTGTGTCACGCGATAATAAGTATGTTCCAGGAAGTCATTAGTTTTACTTAAAGAAAACCTTTCACTCATTTATATCAGTTATGAAAAAAACATGATATTTAAGTAAAACTGCGAACACATTACCAGATTATTGGACACTAACTTTAATTTTCAACAGTATAAAATAACCATGTGACATTATACGACAGCCTCCAATAGGGTCACCAATGACTGCTCAAGGGCACAATTCAGAGTTTTATTTAATATATATATATATATATATATATATATATATATATATATATATATATATATATATAGGGGATGAATATTTTGAAAACCCACTCGAGTTAAGAAAACTCTGAAAACCCGTAAAAAACTATCTAAAAAAGTTTTTTTTTTTTTTTGAAAAAAATACACAAGGTAACATACATGTTTTTAAGCGTTTTGGGCCAAAAAAATAAAAAAAGCGTCGAACGAATATTTTTAAAAAAAATAAACAACGCAAACTTTGTAACAGCGCTGTTAACATATGTTTTCTGCTTTTTAACATATGTTACAGCGCTGTTAACATATGTTTCTGCTTTTTAACATATGTTAACATCGCTGTTACAAAGTTTGCGTTGTTTATTTTTTTTAAAAATATTCGTTTGGCGCTTTTTTTATTTTTTTAGCCCAAAACGCTTAAAAACATGTATGTTACCTTGTGTATTTTTTTCAAAAAAAAAAACTTTTTTAGATGGTTTTTTGACGGGTTTTCAGAGTTTTCTTAACTCGAGTGGGTTTTCAATTTATACTTTTCCTATATATATATATATATTATGTTCATTGACAGTTATTAGAGCTGACCTGCATCAAATCCTGCTAGTAATTACTGTGCCAGGGTTAAATTCTCTTGCAACTGGGAGTAGCATGGGGTCCGGAATAGCATTATAATTGACATTCCCACGCTGACCATTCTATAAAGGAAAATTTATATTATATCCGGCGCCAGGTCCCTCACCAATCATGATGTGTGAACCAACGTCACAGGTAGGATTAAAAAAACTCCATACTTGTGCCTGCAAAAAATAAAGCTCTCACTTTTTGGTTAAGTTAAGAAGATAGTTGGTTGAAATTGCAACATTTTTGTACATGCAGAATCCATTGGTTCACTTTCTTAAGCATGGTATCTAGGAAGGCTAACAATAGCAAAAGCAAAACAAGTGTTAATTGCAAACCATTTACCTAAAAATGAATTTATTTGGGTCATATGTTACTTCTGAGTTCTGATAACTCAAAACAATGAAAAAAATGGAACATGTCAAATGGATTGACCGTGAGCCAATGTGTATCAGATTATTAATATGCAAAAAAAAAAGGGAACGGGTCGAATGGGTTGAACGTGAGGCAAACCCACTTGATCTCGGATCTTTTGCCACCCCAAATTATGCAAAATAATCAGACAAGAAAATCTAAAAACTATAATGATACATGTATAATGATAAAAATTATAAAACAAAAGAAATTGTCGAATATACTTGAAGAAGTGAAGAAATTGCTATGTGAGAAAGTAATCTACTTGGAGGTGAACATGTAGCTTCGCAGTAGTGAAAAACACAGAGAATGATAATAGAACAGAGTCACAGACGGTTCGGGCTGACCTTGGGAACCAAAAAGAGTGGCAAGTGGCGACCCAATGATATAGTTATCGCCTTTAGGCCCAGTAGCAGGTGGGTCATTATATATTTTGCAGCTTACTTGTCAGCTAAAGGAAAATGGAATTCTTACTTGCTTTTAATCATCGACCATCTTTCTACAAGAATAATTGTTTTCTAAAGAAGCAGCGGAATCATCCGAAACCTGACAACAAATCCACATTGTTTTAACTAAGAAATAGATTTAAAATGGAAGTGCAATCCATATTATAATTTGAAAGGTGAAAATAAATAACGTGTCGAAATTATAAGCTGAAACTAATTATTAACATAGATTGTTGAATATGTTTCTCATAATTTATCAATAAGAATTACTTAAAGAGAATTGTAGGTTTGTGTATAAGTTATAGCTATTTTTTTTTTTAACGGTGAGTTTCTTAGTTTGTGTGGCGGAGATACATCACACTCGGCCTACGGCCGAGCCCCTCCCACGTGTCCAGACTATGTTGTCTGAACCGGGTCCACGCTGGTACGAATGGGAGTGGCGTTCACCCGGAAACCGTACCGCCTCCACACGAGTTACCTCGCTGGAGTAACGGCTGGATGAAAACCGGGTCAGCTCAAGATTAAGCTTTCCACACATTGGTGGGGGTGCCCTCACCATCATTGCCATATATCAACCAAAGTGATATGGATGGGGATTGAACCCTGGTCACTTAAAGTGAACCAAGGCCCTCCTGCCACCCCACCACTTGTGGCTGATTATAAGTTATAACTATTACTTAGAGCAAACGATATAAAGATATATTACAACTAAAACAAAATCTTATAATCTGGGATTTTTGCCTCCCTATCTCTATAGATTTGTGCAGCAATGTAACTTGATTATAAAAAAAATGATGTGAACTAATAAATAAAAAGACCTTGGGTATGCAAGTGTGATGAAATTCGTATGACTAAAAACCATAGAGATTCAATTTTCCACAAATGAAATGAATGATTAGTTTAATTATGGTGTTAAATCCGTAAAAAGATCATATTAAGTCCTTAGATTTTATACAATGTTACAAATCCATGTTGTTTGGAATAGAGGAATTGCCAGGAGGATCATCCTTTGATGCTTGCTAGGAGAAATTACAGATTCAGTTGTCACAAAATGATATGTTTAAATATGATGATGATGACTGATCAAGGATTCACCTCTCGTCTAAAGCAGCTTTACAAATTGTAACTTATGTTTGTACCAAAAAGAAAGTTGCATTGATATGTTTAACTGAATAAGAATTGGCAACCATAGTCATGAGACTTGTTTCGTCACGTTAGGAGAGAAAAGCATTGACCATATTCAAAACATAGAAGGTGCTTCTGAGTCGGCCTGACCCGTTTTGACACGTTAGCCAGCATGCCCATGTGAAGGCTGCAATAAATTGTCAAAATGCAACAATCCATAGATGCAAATGCAAGTCACCCTGGCCCAGCCGATGTTAACACGTTACTTCCTTTAAAATTAGATTGTAACAAAAGAACTCTTGAGAATTTTCACACTATGTTTACCTACCTTATTTCAGATATTGGATCATCGTTTGCAGGTGCATCAGGTTCTTGCTTCACTTTTTGAAGCCCATTGGTAAAGGATTGCTTTTCTTCAGGTGAATGGTAATCCAAGCATGACTTTATCAAATTTATTTGTGTTACTTACATAAAGTCGCCACCAGCTTCCAGGTGGACCTGAAAATTTTCAAATCTGGATATTATTCAATGTGGTACAGGTGTAGAATAATCGTGCGCATTTGCAAGAATATATTTGAAGTAAAAATGAAAAGGAAAGAAAGTTTAACATAACCTGCAACGATTGTGTTGACCTAAACTTTATGTTTCCGTCTAGCTTAGAAAGCATGCATCTAACTAAAGAAAATAAAATAACAGATGGATGTTATGCAATGTAATTGATAATGAGTTGATAATGTAAAAGAAATGTAGATGGCATAAGAACTTACCCCACACCTTGTGTCACGCTCAAGTGCGGCTTTCACGAAACTCATAACCATTAACCACATGGTATGTGTTTTATATACCATACATGTACACAATAGGTCAAACATGTACACAGGGTTCGAACTTGACCTTGATATAATTGACATTAAAATGATTTAAAAAAAAAATCAATGTAGGACTTCGACTTGAAAGGGCATATGGAGTTACAGACTACCAAAACGAAAACCGTAATCGTCTCTGCACACATATGATCCAAATGTAAGTGTCACTAACATGGGGTTTGAATTTCAAAAGGCAAGACGCTTTCAATTTCAAAATGCAGGGCACGTATTTTTGCTTAAAATTATTTCCAAATAGATGTTGGCAACTACAATTAGCAAAACAAATCATAACTGTCAATAAAAGATTTCCATAATTTAGAGACAGATCAGGATTGAACCAACAATTCAACATTTTGATTATGATGGATCAAAACACATATTTTGGGTCAGGTTATTTTGGTTGACGTGACATTTTTGTTCCCCCTTGTCTTTTGTTTAGAAAAAAAAATGCATTGTTGCAAGTTAGGGCAAATTGCCAATTAAAGTTATAAAACTCTATGCTCATTAACCTTTGATTTTATAAAGTATATTTACTAAAATAGAAATCAACTACAAGAAAGTTGCTTTACAAGTTATATGAATGGGATTGAATACCTCAAAAACACCATGTAGCTGGTGGATAGGCAGACCAAGCGTGATCTGCCTAATAGAATCCAAGTGGTGTGTTTTTAAACCTGAAATTTAGTTTACAAAAGATATTAGGTAAAATTACAACATAATTACACTTGAATTTGATACAGTAAAACAAGATCCATTAGAACACATTGCTAATAAACTTCCTCTAGCTATGGTGATTTGCCAATGTGTTTCAACAATACTCAGGATAAAAACGCAATATTTATACTTTTTAATCAGAATGAGCAACCAATTGGCAAAATCTTACAAAAATGAATTTTTACCTTGTGCAGGGTCAAGGGGTCAAGAACATCAAGAGGCGACCCATGCTTTAATTTGTTGTTAGAATTCAACATTAACCTAAAAATATGTCAATTGTCCTCGTTTGACACATTAATTAATTAGAAATATCAAGAAAAAAAAATTCTGGACTTTGATTCTAAAGATTAGGTTTTTTCACATGGGTAATATGAAGAAAGAGCAATGTGAGTACCGATGTTGAAGAACCAAAAGTGAGAGATGAAAATAGAATGAAGAGGAGTTTTCTATCTTTTTTTTATCAGTCAATTTCTTTCACTCTAAAATTTTAAAGAGGGGAAAAGACAACAAGCAAAGGATGAACAAATTGGAGGAAAACAAAATATTAGACACATGGAATTACAAGTCAAATTAACCTTTGAGAAGATGAAGAAACATTAGCAAAATAACTGAAAATGGAGAAGGAGCTTGTAATTTAAACCATATACGTGACATTCTACCGTAAGCATGGATCAATCAAATAATCAAAGGAAAGAGATGCAAAAACTTACTAAATACAAGAGCGAAGAGTGCACCATGAAGCCGGAGGCCATTGCCCCTTTCATCACCGATCATCTATCCCTGCTCTCTCTCTATAATTCCTCTCTCAGATAATCCCTCGCTACTCTCTGCGAAAACACACATACAATGACAATTGCAAGATTTATTATCTAGTTGACTGTATAAGAAATCATGTCATACCTTAATGTCGCTAATTTCTTGAAGAGTGGTTCTTGATCTTGCTCATCTTCCGTGTTATTGGGCGTTATAATAGAACCATATGAACTCCTTGACCTCCTCTTGTAACATTTGCTTCCGGAAGCAGCTTTTTAGACTAAAAGACATATTTGCCCCTAAAAATTCTATTTTATGTGCATTAAGTGTTGTATATTGAGCAATTATATTTGTATTGTTTTAAATTTAAGAAGTCATTGGCTCATGCATTATAATATAGTATAGATATATACACATAATACTAAGAAATACCTAGAAATACTTAGAAATTTAATAAAAAAATAAAAAAAATAAAAAATAACACCGCCTAGGCTCGCCTAGGACCGCCTAGGCTCCGACTAACTGCCAAATCGCCCAGGAATCCGCCTAGGGCAAAATTCCAAGTTTTACCTCAGCCTAGCGCCTAGGCGCCGCCTAGGGTGCCATTTACAACACTGGTCGCAAGGTTCAAACGGCTTGCATGTCACATTGTCACCTAGGCACAAGGTGCAGAAAAGCACAAGTCGAGACAAGAAAGACGCAATAATAGGAAAAATAAAAAATATATGGTAGGCTTGGAAAATAAACATTGAATTTCTAGTTTTTATAAGATAATAAAAATTGCGCTTTTCGTCCTTGCCTTGCGTCTACACGGCGTGCTGCTTGAGCACTTTTGACTACTATGGATGTAACACATCTATATTGTGTTTATGTTAATTTTCTCTCTCTAACATGGATTTTAACCAAGTGCTACTGTGATTTAACAGGTTACTGCTTGTTTAAGTTGCAACTCAAAGAATGGTTAGCAAACTCCCGAGGAAGCAAACATGAAGCTGCATAAGGCTCCGAAGGTATATAATGCTTTATTATAAACTTACTGTTAAAGCGCGTCTCTCAGCAAAAACTTCATAGAGGTGACATAACCTAATTAATTGGATTCTAGGTCAATTGTATGGACAACAATCCGGGATTTAAGGACAATACTAAGGCTACCACATCTAATGCATAATGTAAATTTGTGCAAACAAAAGTTACTTCTTATAGTAATATATCTAAAACAGTGCAATAAGAAAAGCCAACAATGGTATGTATTTTACAATTTTCTTTTCTTAATTTTCCATGTGGTTGCTAATTTTCCATACGTCATTAATTGGATTTTGTAGGGAAGTGTGAAAACTAGAAAAAAAAAAATGTATTTCATCTATGCCTAAGACTCCACTTCTTGAAACGCCATCACATTTGCAATCTCAAGAAAATGTCCTATAGGTATGTATTGTGCAAAATGCAAATATATATTGACTTTAACTTTATTATGCTAATATGACATATTTTTTGGTAGACGCTTAAGCGTGTTATGTATTTTTGTTATGTGACCAACCGCGTGTCATTTGGTACAATTCACTATTCAACGGAAAATCAAACCATTCATGGAGTTCCATTACATGATGATTAGTATAGAGTTTCTATTGATGAAGTTATAAAAGAGGCAACACATTTACTAATTCAAACAGGGTCGTTAAAAACAGTTGGCGAATCATTAGGTTCTTTTGTTCCTTGGCCAAAATACCTTGTCAAATCTGACGAGAAGGTTTGTTTCTTAATTAATCTTTAATAATTAAGTACAACTAAATTAGGAATTTTTATATATGTTTTCTTGTTTTTGTTTCTCTAGATACCAGATTCACATTCCAATCAAGCACAAAACACCACAACTAAATTCGCTAAGAAGCAAAAGAAGTGTTTTACATCTCTAGATAGATTCAAAAACATGCAGGCAAAGAACAAGAAGACGAAAACTAGCTGAGAATTAGATTTTTAGTATTTAAGCTTGAAACTTATGTATGGAATTTGGTTTATTATTTTTATAATATCATTTGGTTTTCTCATTTTTAATGGTGTGTTTAATTGTTTTACAAAAAAAAAGTGAAAATAGGCTAATTACATATAATGGCCACATAGAATCACAGAAAATATGTGTGACCAAAGGTTAAACAATAGCTACATACTAAAGATTGTAAATTTTATGTCGCTTTACATAACCAGTAGCCACACAATCTTATTTTTCTTTATTTTTGTGTGGCGGAATGATAACAATTGACATGGGTAAAATGAAATACGTGTGACCAAATGTTGGACAATAGCCACAAATAATATTACAATATTTCTAGTGGCTTTATATAATCATTAGTCACACTATCCTCCATTTTTTTGTGTGACGGAATGATACCGAATGCCATGGACAAAATGGATTATGTGTCATCAAAGTTAGGCAATAGCCACACCATTGTCACTTTTTTTATGTGACGAAATAATAGCAAATGTCATAGGAAAAAAAAATACGTGTGACCGAAAGTTAGAATATAGTTGTACGTATAATTACAAAATTGTTTCGTGTGTCTATAAATAGTTTTTGGCCACACATACAATAAATTCATGTGACTATATAATAGAAACAGTCACACTTATAGTGAATTCATCTTGCCATTCCTACCCTTTAGCCATAGTTAATAGATGGAAAGCTTATTAAAACAATCATTATTGCCACATACTTTTTTTTTATTGATGTGGCTAAAACAAAACTTTTAGTGACTATATAACTAAAATGGTCACACTTAGAGTAATTTCATGTGGCCGTTACTACCTTTTAGTCACATTTAATAGACCGAATGCTTGATTTCAAAAAGAAATATTGGTATCCTTTAGTCACACTTTTTAAGTGCTACGGCCACTAAATGTGAATGTAGCCATGTGATACCTACGATGACTCGACCTATGGTCACACTTGAGCTGGAAAAAAAAAGTGTGGCGAAAGGCATATGGTCACACTTTTTTTGTGTGGCTGTAGGCATATTTTGGCGTAGTGTAATTAATGAATAAATGATTACACTCCTTATATAATCTCATTCATTTCACTGTGTCTCTTACAGATCATGCCTCCACGTCGCAGTGCTCGTCTTAACAGTGGTGAAAATCATGATGAAGGAAGTAGCAATCACAACCACAACCACGATACTAACCACAACAACAACAACAACAATGGTGTCGATGCTCAACTGGCTGCAATCATTTCTCAACAAATGGCGCAGCAAATCGCAACTCTGGTTCCCAACTTACTAGCTCAAGTCATCCAGTTGAACGGCAACGGGAACGGCAACGGCAACGGGAATGGAAATGGAAACCACAACGGGAATGGGAATGGTCTTCCAGCCTGTACCCTTAAGCACTTTAATTCTTGCAATCCCCCAAAGTTCAGTGGAGAAGAAGGAGCTACAGGACTCCTGCAATGGTTTGAGGGCATTGAGAATACCTTCATCAACAGTGAATGCCCCGGCAACTTTAAAGTCCGTTATGCCATGAGTGTTCTTCACAAACGAGCACTCACTTGGTGGAATGAAGAAAAACGCACCCGCGGAGCTGAAGCTGCACTAACCTTAACTTGGGATCAAGCTAAAGACATTATGAAGGCAGAGTTCTGTCCTCGTAATGAAATTAAGAAGCTGGAAGATGAATTCCATGATCTTGCTCAAGACAGTGGGGAAAACCTTGCTTACAACACTCGTTTTCACGAACTTAGCTTACTGCTACCCCACAAAGTCACCCCTTTGCCCATTGCGATCGAAAAATACATTGGAGGTTTACCGATGCAGATTCAAGACACGGTGTGGGGAAGGAACCCTGCTACCTTGGAGGAAGCAAAGCGTTTGGCTGCCACCCTAACAGATAACCATGTGAAGGCAGGAACCCTGACTCGTAAAGGGGAAAAGAAAAAGGCTACTCCCCAACCTGCCGTTGATATCAAAACCGAGGCCTCAACCAATGGAAAGTGCAAGGCCAGGAATTTTGCAATAGACACCACTGCCCCACCCAACAAGAAACAATACCACGGGAAGCTACCTAAATGTGACACCTGCCAGTACCACCATCCAACCCAAGTGCCCTGCCGTCAATGTACCAATTGTCAAAGGTATGGGCATCTTGCAGATGCTTGTCGAATCCCTGCTACAAACACTCTTGATGCTCCAAATAACCCCGCTTGAGACCCTCCAGCTACTTAATGATGTCTATATTCTCTTAAATTCTATGTATTGACACTTTTTGATTCAAGTAATAAATTCAAGTATTATCATAACATCTGTGTGCATGCTTGTTTTGATGTGAGCTAATTGCTATATCTATAATCATACGTGCTTACTTGTACAACAATTAGTTGACTACCAAACAATCTACTCAACGATTGGTAGAGGTTATCATGTCTTCCAACAGTCGGGAGAGGCCCTACCACCTGCTCAACGACTGGTGAAGACTATCGAACCTGCTCAACAATCAGTAGAGTCATAAAAGGACGCAAAACCCTAATGTAAGGTAAATTGGTAATTACGGTCCGGAACGTAATCATGAATTTACAGGTACGTTAAGGTAGTGTGAAATTTTATCAAGGTTTCCGGTAGTTGACCAATTGTAACCTGGTATTTTTCTTTTAACTTCGGGACGAAGTTTCCAAAAGTAGGGGAGACTGTAACATCGCAAAAATTTCCCCTAATTTTTCTACGTAAAAGCCTTACTACATACGCTATCCCTAACACAATTTATATATATATATATATATATATATATGTATATATATATAGTAATAATAATAATAAAAAAAAATTTATATAATAAATTTCAGATTTTATATTTATATATATATGTAATATTTAAACAAAACCACAACCATGCTAGCCCATAAACCATAACCAAACCCAAGCCCACCTTCCTTTTTTCCTTTACATTTTCTGAAGCCCAACAGTGCCCAACCCAGTAAATCCCGGCCCACCAGGAACCGGCCCAAACCCCTCACCCCCTCCCTTGCTGTGTTAAAAAAAAACAAAAATGGTTGCCTCAGCCGGGTCTCGAACCGGGATCACGCCACACACAAACACACGCGTTACACCACCTGGACCACGCCCTTTATTTGATTTTAACCCAACCTTAAAAACATATATACACACTCTCGTCACCCTTTCTTTCTTCCCTGTAATCGCGCAGCAGCAGATATGAACTATAAATTCCAATTTGACCAGCCTAACTGACTCAATTAACGCGTAATAATCATGGGTTGACTTGGTGTTCGTGATTACCGGCCTATCAACCATCATTACACGATCAATTACAGATTAATTCTTACCAATCTTACCTATTACGCGTGTATTATTGAATAATTGGTCAAAACTTGCCAAATTAAACACCAATCCTTTACACTATAAATTGAGCGCTTCTAAACATTCACAATTCGCCAATCCTCTCTTCTCAATCCTTAATTTCTCCCAGAATTGTCTGTTTTTGATCCCTTTGTTCGAGTTTGACTTTTCACGTTGACTGACAAATCAAGATCATTATATAATTGTAAGTACGATTTCTATGATGGGTTTTAATCTTCGGCATCCACACGTCAATAGCCCTAAGGTTAATTGGGTTATTGATGTGTGGATTGATCAATTGGATAATTAGGGTTTCGAAATTTATTTTTGGGGAAGAACACATTTGTCTGTTTATATTTATTTTAAATTTACAGCAATCAAACACAACCATTGGCCTGGACCAAGTGGTTGTGTTTGGTGCACACTCCAAGATCCACGCGGGTTCGAGTCCCAGCTGTGACCTTTTGTTTTTTTTTTTTGTTATTTCCTTTTTCCTTTTAACAAATATATATATATATATATATATTATACATATAATCTTATAAATTCATTTTAAATTATCAAAACTCTTTTATTTATTCTACAAAAATTATCTTAGGTGAATCTGATTAAAAAGTTTCACTCACAATTTTTAGTTTGCAAAAATTAATTTATTTAATATATATAATAAATAAATCAAGTTTATTCTATTTTATTTATAAAAATCTATAAAAATATCAAAACGATCTTATTAATTTCCACAAAAATTATCCTGAGTTTTTATAACATTAAGCTTTTCAGAAATGATTTTTATTTCTGAAAAATCATTTATTTAATATTTTTAATCAATTTTTGTTAGTTTTAATCATAATTAAATCATAATAAATCCAATTTTTGGTATTTTTGCACCAAAATTTTATACAAATTATTTCTGAATATTTAGAACAGAAATATGAATTTTAAACTAATAATTCCTTAACTTTTATTTTTTTAAATATTAAAGTTAAATTTTGACAAACTGTTATAAATAGAATTAATATTCTATTTTAAAGAAAATAATTTTGTAAAAATTATTTTTATACTTTAAACACATTATTGTGACCATCTTAAATTAAAATTCTTATAAAAGATTTTTGGTTATTTATTTACTAATATTCTCTCATTTATCAAACAATTTTCATATTAATCAAGCAAGCATTTATCCCCAATTCGAAGCCCTAGAAACTTATACATTGTAGACTTGATAGACTTAGACATATTTATTACCTTATTATAGGGTGATACTTGACATATTTGGGCAACACACTATTCTATTTATCAGCAAATACAACATTTTGCTAAGGTGAGTTTTACATAGCCCCTTTTCTATTTATCACCATTTTTGGGGTGAAACATGTTACAACAATATTTATGCAATTCAATCATCAATGTGTCTATGTGTATTTCTATGTTGCATTATGTCTTGAACATGACTAGGGTAAGCACAATTCTAGCATAAACATTCATCAGCCAAACGGTATACATTGATAGATCTATTGGACTGACAATCCCACCCGGATACGTGCCTCCTACAAAGATTACGTGGGTGTTTGTTACTGCAATATAAACGAGTGAACCATGAGCGTATGGGATGTACCACAATTACAACAGTCAACAAGGTTGATTATGCACTCGATTTACTTCTAGTATGTTTTCGCATATGGACTAGATTGCCATGACACATGAATTGCACAACAATTTTATTCTATTATCAAAACCTATGTAATTCTCACCAACTTTTGTTGACCCAAAATATTTTCAACTTAACATGTTTCAGGTTCTAGTTGCTTGAAGATTTGAATTGATGCTTGAAGATTTTTGTATAATTTGATTCAGTTTGATGTACAAATTCTTAGAACAATTGTATGTAATTTATTTAAAACATTTAATGAAATTTATTATTCACCATGAGCTACTGAACAATCATCACTACGTGACATCCCGATGTTTCCGCCATCGGTTAGGGTGTTACAACACTATTCTCCTGCATTTACTTTTAAATATTTTTGCGAAATTGGTTATGCTTTGAAGAGAGATAAAATGTAATGATAAAGGTATAAAAAAATATTACGAATTTAATTAAAAAAAGGAAATATATTGATATTTAGTGTAATACTTGGATGGGGATGATGAACCTATTGTAAATGCTCTAACCCGCAAAACAAACCATAGTCGTCAAACTTATACAAAGATTCATAAACAAAATAGTATAATCAATCAACACGTATGTTGCATATCATCGTTGAAGGAACAACGGCTTAGAGCCGCTATGGCTGCAACATGATTTGCCATGCCAAGAAGCATGCCATCATCATGCCAACCAAAAACAATAAGCCAACGCCCGTTTACAGCTACACAACAAAAATACAGGCTAAGCCACTCTAGTGTTCAAATTGGTGGCACCGCCACCACCATCTACTGTTCAAACCGGTTAGAGATACAAAATGAATATTTAAAGTAAAGATACCAAAATGATAAAAATACCCCTGTAACTTGAATCATTTGCATTATTAGGTGAGTTATCTTTTTTTAGTGTAAATAGGGGGTGTACCATCAAAAAACCACATCTAGTGAAGTCGCTGATTCAACCACATCTGGTCAAGTCGTTGATTGAATCAGTGGCTTCTATTCTAAACACAACCTGCAACAATGACAAGATGTGACAGCACTTTGACTTTCCTATCTTTTTCTTCTTTTATATTCTTCACATCATATTAATTCATATTTATATTAATAAAAAAGTTGCTCTTCCATTTTACAGAGAGAGAGAGAGAGTTACGATTAAGAGAGAGAGAGAGAGTCACCCTCTCCGGTCACCCTTCGACTCCGGTGAACGGAACCAAATGACGCCGATAACACCAACCCACAACCAACTATCTTCTCCGGCTCCACCTACTTGATAGCCACTCCCGACGACCTTCTTCTTCGTTCATGAACATAAATGAACGAACAAAACGTGTGGTCATGTTCGTTCATTATCTAAATAAATGAACATAAACGAACTTTCCGCCAAACAGTTCATGAACGTTCGGTTCGTTTACAGGCCTACCAACCATTAATACTATTATTATGGTTTAATTTGCTTCAGGCTTATTTTGATTTTAAATTGTTACATGCATTACAAAATCTTTATGGGAACATTGGTGGCACAGCTTGTTGCCCGCCTGTCCGCTATGTTAATATAATTTTTTCGGTCATGTTATATATAATTTTTACTTAGGATTAATTAATAAGTTTATGATTCTATTAAATACTTGGTACAAACCTTAGCATTTAATTATAATTCAATTTCATTCAATGATATTGTTCAAAATATTAATGTGGGACACGCAGAAGAAATGGAAATGCTGGACTCCTCTAAAATGTAAGACTATGGTTTGGAGAGCGATTCTTAACCGGTTACCAACTAAGGCCGAGTTGTGCAAGCGTAGGGTTAACCTTCAAAATTTAACCTGTGGGCTATGCGATATGGATATAGAAACGTCGACTCACCTCTTTACAGGATGCTTTTTTGCAGCCGAAATATTAAACCGTGTGAAGACGTGGTGCCATTTGGCCCCTTCGATTGTTTTTTTATGTTAGCGATTTAATGAAGATTGCAGGGTGTCAGCCGATTTCCAAACAAGCAAAATACATCTTACGAGGTATTATTTTCACTACTTTGTGGACCATTTGGAATGAACGCAATGATCGCATATTTCAAGATAAAAGGCGGTGTGCTCTAGAAGTGTTCGAGAGCATCAAAATGATGTCGTATTTTTTGTTTAAAAATAGAACTAATGTCAATAGTTTAGATTGGAAGGATTGGTGTAAATACCCGTTAGACTCGATGTAATTTCGTTTGTTTGGCCGAGTGTCCTTGTTTCGAGGACATCTCGTGTTGTTTTCTAATGAAATTTACCTTAAAAAAAATAAATAAATAAATAATTGTTAAAGCATTAACTACAAGAGGAATACATTAAATTTCTAAAATGGCTTTGAATTTATGTTAATGTACTTGTTGCATATAAATTGAGAATCAAGGTACTTGCGGAAACAAACTTTTCATAATTGGCATTTGTTGGTTTAACAATGCGTTGCTTTGCATTCATCTTTTTGTTCTTCTTGGCATCGATTTCGAATACTTCTATCGCTGATGATCCCAGCATAGAAAGTCGATGTATATTATTTTATAGATTTCATATGTTTGTAATCAATGATATCCCTGAAGATATCAAACTTCATGTGAGATCAAAAGACGACGATCTTGGAGATCATATCCTTCCTTACCATGCAAGTTACGACTGGTCCTTTTGCTTTGTACCCAAGACCTTGTTCTCGGGCCAGCTTTGGTGGGGTTCAAAATATATAGCTGTAACTTTGGTTGATAATCATGTTAAGGATATGTGTGAAAAACAAGCTTTTGGTACGGTACATTGTTATTGGTTGGTTAGACCAGAAGGACTCTATATTGGTAGAAAAAACAACACATGGCCAAATGCAAGCTGGAAATTTGAAGTACCTTGGCCTTAATAAGCTTGTAAACTCTTTTCTTTTATAAGAAAGAGATCCTATAAAATACAATATAATATCGTTTGCTTTGTTTGGCAAATCCCATCTTGAATTTCATTATATTTTCACCTTATTAAATGTGTATTCACACAGAGTCACACAACCAATTTGTTTTAATCACTCATCGTCACCTATACGCCTCATATAGAATCATACATGGCGTATAGATGGCAACTTTGCACTAAGCTCATACGAGGTCTAAATTGGGACACTTGTACGCCACACACTTGTACAAGTTTTGTGGTTTTGTGCATGGCGTGTCATATTTAAATATAAATTAATATAATTAATATAATTTTTTTTCTAATAAGTTATCTTTTAAAAACAATATATATGTTTTAATTTTTTTGATAAGTTATTTTGTTTTATATCTTATAAAATATTTATTAACACATAATCGCGAAAAAATACATCAAGATAGCGGGCAGACGGGCAACAAGCTGCGTCGCCACCCTTTTCTGGACGGCAAACCCTAACCTACTAAAAACGAACCCATGCCCCCGGGAGTCGAGACACTGCCATGAATGCCCTTTGGACTCTGGTCAGGAAACGGATGGCCTCCGGTGCCAAAGAGCCAAAGGTATCAAATGTCAGGGGTACGAAAACGTGTTGGTTCTCCTCGCAAGCTTTGGAGAACCAAAGAATTGTGTGATGCGTAAACAATCAAACATTACAAAACAACAATATAACACACATTACATATGTAAACAACCAATAACTTATAACTGCATATAATATATGAATACGTACATACATAAGAGCAAAAGATACATCTGGTATTACGAAACCAAAAAATAGACAATGCCAACAAGCTGGACTATGGAAGTGGCAATGGAGGATACTGAACTGTAGGTGGAGGCGCCGCCTCAGGACACTATCCTGGCGGTGGCAGTGGAGGAGACTCGAAACCTGCAGCCCTAGCACGCTCATTCTGGAACTCAATCTGCCACATCATTAGATCCTCCAACTGGTTTATCTGACGACCCTGAAGCTCAATCAGACGAGGAAAAATCTAATCTAAAGGTTTACCTACTTCGATGACCATTTACCGGCGACATTTAAACCTTTAGCGTTGAACCTGTGGGCACCAAACTTGTACCGACGACTGGTCAGGATAGCCTGTGCCGATGACATGTCGTCGTGTTAGAAAAAGTTTCTTTTAGTGTGATCAGTGGTGGATCCAGGATTTTTTTCCAATGGGTTCGTTGTTTTAGTCAGTGGTGGATTGGACGTTTTTCGGGTATCGGTGTATGGTTTTTTCGAATGAGTGTTTTTCAACATGTATCTCCGGTTCTTGCAAGTGACAATTCTTGATTCTTTTAACGTCTATTTTTGACTTTCCCTTATCAAATCTATTAGTTTGCAAGATGCACTAACAACATTTATTAAATTTGCTACTTGTTTGAAAAATTAACAAATGTCAAGATGTTTCTTGTGCCACTATATTCTAACCAATTTTTATGTTTTACTTTATACCATTCTGTCTTGAAAGTGTCAATTATCTTCTTACCTATATCATATTCATGTTTCAACAAATTACAAATTGACATCAATTGTCTAAATACTAATTATCTAGTTCACAAATCATAATTTCACATTATTAATAAAGCTAAACAAAATGAAAAATTAACAAACAACACATATTTCTCAATTTTTAATTCCTCATAGTATCATACTTACTAACCTATAGAAGATTCTGAATTAGCAAACAACTTGAAACTTAGATGGTACAACAAATTATAAAAACTTGAAGAAAAAAAAAATCAAACCTTAGATGCAGCAGCGGTTGTGCGAGTAGGAGCAACGGCGGACGGCGGTGGCTGGTGAGTAGCGGCGACAATACTACTGAAGCGACCTTCTCTGCAAGAAAATGAGGCTTAAGATTCCTTCTTTTTGTGATTTAAGAATGTACTTCTTTAAAAAAATCATGGATTAGGTATTTGATTATTGACATAGGAGTTACCATTGTAAGGGATTAAGGATGTGAGATGCTATAAGTCTATAACCTGCTCCTCAATATTGTAGTGATGTATGTTATTTGGGAGTTGGGGATTGGGGAAGGAAGAAAGAGGCGTTGTTATTGGGTTTAGAATGAGACAACAATAAGTGCATGTTTGGCTCTCCATTTCCACACCTCCTTTTAACTTATTAACTTACTAGATATTTGCCCGCGTTGACACGCAGTTCAACAAAGTACGATTATTTGGAGTAGTATAACGTATAAGAAAAATAAAGTAGAAACATTTTATTAAAATTTAAAATCAACGAATACACATTTATTCAAATATCGCTGAAAATTTCCTTATAAACCACATTTTTTGTTTTAGTCATCACTTTCCCACCAGCATCAAGTATAAGTAACTTCACGCCTGCCCTGCTTTTAACTCTTGACAATGCGACATAAGGCTGGCCATGTGAGAATACAGGGTTTCTTAAATACAATCCAGCCTGAATAAGGCGACTTAAATGGTATGTGTTAAAAATAGACTTATGGCATATTCAACAATAAGAAAGTAATAAAAATGAAAATAAGAAACTAACTACCACCTAAATTTCACAATTTAATTTGACACGTCTGAGAAGATGAGCATTACCCATATCGACCCGCTAAAAAAACTTCGAGCATATTTTATTCTATGTTTTTATAAAAGAATTTATTTTTTAAAAATCGAAAATCATTCATTAATGTTTCGGTCAACGTGTTTAATAACTTTCCTAAACAATATAATCCACATTTTTTTGTTTTTTAAAATAAAAAACATTTAATAATTATTCTATTTTTAAAATTCAAAAAAGAGTTATTAATGTTTTTATAAAAATTTTTTTTTTTAAAAATCAAAATCACTCATTAATGTTTGGGTCAACGTGTTTAATAACTTTCCTAAACACTGTAATCCATATTTTTAATTTTCTTAAAATAAAAAACATTTAATGACTATTCTATTTTTAAAATTCAAAAAAGAGTCATTAATGTTTTTATAAAATTTTTATTTTTTAATAATCGAAAATTATTCATTAATGTTTCGGTCAAAGTGTTTAATAAGTTTCCTAAACACTATAATCCAGATTTTTAATTTTTTTTAAAATAAAAAACATTTAATGACTATTCTATTTTTAAAATTCAAAAAAGAGTCATGTTTTTATAAAAGAATTTATTTTTTAAAAATCGAAAATCATTCATTAATGTTTCGGTCAACGTGTTTAATAACTTTCCTAAACACTATAATCTAAATTTTTACTTTTTTTAAAATAAAAAACATTTAATAACTATTCTATTTTTAAAAGTCAAAAAAGAGTCATTAATGTTTTTATAAAAATAAATATTTTTTAAAATCAAAAATCATTCATTAATGTTTCGGTCAAAGTGTTTAATAGGAAGGAACATTATCTAAAGTGACCCATGTATAAGTAAAAGGAGCATTACTCAATAATTTTAACCGACTATTACCTTATAGATGCTATTTATACGCTAAAAATAGTAATGTGACAAATCAAATAATTCAGCATTTATTTTGTGTTTAAATGTCATTAATTTTAAAAACTGGTTTTTTTTTTTAATTTTGATTTTGAATGTTTAAAAATAAATTTATAAATGTATTTATATATGATTAATAATTTTATGTTTAAATGTTATTAATTAAATGGTAATCATAATTATTAACATTAGATGTTTCCAATATTGAGTAACTCACGATAAATGCTAATTATACGCTCCATATTTGCGAAATCGTTGCTAACCCCACATTGTGTAAATGTTCTTCCACATTTTGCTTCCCGGACTACTCCACAGCCGGGTGTTTAATAACTTTCCTAAACACTATAATCCAGATTTTTAATTTTTTTTTAAATAAAAAACATTTAATAACTATTCTATTTTTAAAATTCAAAAAAAAGTCATTAATGTTTTTATAAATGTTTTTTATTTTTTAAAAATCGAAATCATTCATTAATGTTTGGGTCAGCATGTTTAATAACTTTCCTAAACACTGTAATCTAGATTTTTAATTTTCTTAAAATAAAAAAATGTAATGACTATTCTATTTTTAAAATTAAAAAAAGAGTCATTAATGTTTTTATAAAATTTTTTATTTTACATCAACGAAAATTATTCATTAATGTTTCGGTCAAAGTGTTTAATAACTTTCCTAAACACTATAATCCAGATTTTTAATTTTTTTTAAATAAAAAACATTTAAAGACTATTCTATTTTTAAAATTCAAAAAAGAGTCATGTTTTTATAAAAGAATTTATTTTTTAAAAATCGAAAATCATTCATTAATGTTTCGGTCAACGTGTTTAATAACTTTCCTAAACAATATAATCCACATTTTTTGTTTTTTTTAAAATAAAAAACATTTAATAACTATTCTATTTTTAAAATTCAAAAAAGAGTTATTAATGTTTTTATAAAAAAATTTATTTTTTAAAAATCGAAATCATTCATTAATGTTTGGGTCAACGGGTTTAATAACTTTCCTAAACACTGTAATCCATATTTTTAATTTTCTTAAAATAAAAAACATTTAATGACTATTCTATTTTTAAATTTCAAAAAAGAGTCATTAATGTTTTTATAAAATTTTTTATTTTTTAATAATCGAAAATTATTCATTAATGTTTCGGTCAAAGTGTTTAATAACTTTCCTAAACACTATAATCCAGATTTTTAATTTTTTTTAAAATAAAAAACATTTAATGACTATTCTATTTTTAAAATTCAAAAAAGAGTCATGTTTTTATAAAAGAATTTATTTTTTAAAAATCGAAAATCATTCATTAATGTTTCGGTCAACGTGTTTAATAACTTTCCTAAACACTATAATCCAAATTTTTACTTTTTTTTAAAATAAAAAACATTTAATGACTATTCTATTTTTAAAAGTCAAAAAAGAGTCATTAATGTTTTTATAAAAATAAATATTTTTTAAAATCGAAAATCATTCATTAATGTTTCGGTCAAAGTGTTTAATAACTTTCCTAAACACTATAATCCAGATTTTTAATTTTTTTAAAATAAAAAACATTTAATGACTATTCTATTTTTAAAATTCAAAAAATAGTCATTAATGTTTTTATAAAAAAATATTTTTTTAAGAGCACTCGAGAATTCATGCTAACTCAAGAACACATTTGTATAAGTAGAACATACCTATTGAAATTAATTCTTCGGTTTTTGTATATGAAGAAGATCGTTCAAGTGTAACCACTCAAACAAAATGGAGCCAAGTATTAAGGTTTGCGAATGAAAGGGGATGCCTAAATACTTGTCGAAGATTGACTAATATTATGAAAGAAGAAAGTTATTAATGTGATATAAAAATAATTTTGATTAAAATGAGACAATTTTTGTATTGTTACCTCGTATGATATGTTATCAATATCGAGCCACCTATCCATGCCATAGAACATTAACCTGAAAATCAAATGAAATTACGAAATCATACACACTCGAACTCAATGAGCATACTGTAAATTATACTGTAAATTAAAACATAAAGGTATGGATCATATTGGAACACATAAAGGTATGGAACAAAGGTGAGCATGTTATCCGCTTGACGTTACTCTATTAGTCGTCACCAACCCACCGAACACAACATCAGCATAAAATAACAATGAAAAAAATGCAATGATCAACACAAATTCATCTTCCATTAATTAACTAACACTGAATCTTTCGTGGGTTTTCAAGAATCAAACACCATTTAAACCATTTTTTAAATCTTTAGTGGGTTTTCAAGAATTATATAAAATAGATGCAATTTTATACCTGTTGTTGGCATATTCATAGAAGCGATCGCGGCTCGAGAAGACAATAAACTCAACCTTGTCATTACAAAGAACATTATAGTATCACACCTCGCCATACTTGTACCTGGATGAATATTAGAAATTTAGCATACATCATAATATCACACCTCTTGTAAATGAAGATAAACTGAAATCGTCATGTTACCTCAACAATTCTGCATCTAATCAAGCACACTGTGCATCATAAGCTTCCAACATCACTTGCTTATGCCTACACTAAGAAGAAGTATTATACTTCATATTAAGATACATACAAACATCGATTTAGTAAATTATATAACAAACAAACAAACAAAGGAATAACTCTAGTAATAAATAACAATGACGAAATTGAACACATGAAACTCACTATTTCTTTTGTCATCTGTTCTTTCCCTCCAAATATTCACTTGTTCTTCCTGTTCATTCAAAATATGAAAATGCATAAAATTAAAAGAGTATCAAATGTTTGTTGGTCATTATTTATTCCCATTTTGTTTGAATAGAAATACAAAGAATGTAGGGTTTCAGAACACAAAATAAACAAAAAAACAGGAAAAAACGTAAAATAAAATAAAATAAAGAATCATGAAGATAAACAAACCTTGAATCACAGAAACACTTATTGCAGCGTTTCTTATATTCGGACTTCAGCAACACAACAATTGAAACCAATAAACCATTGCAAAACGTTAAGACTTAAGAAGCAACATATATCATTCATACTGTTCGAAACCGTAGTATCCTTCCGTTCGACACGACAAAAGGTTAAACTTAATCAATCCAACTTAACAGCAATGGTTTACTTGATGCCTCAGTTTTGAAGTTTAAGCCAGTACATCACAAAATATATCCATTAATTGCTGCAGAAAAGGGTTTAGAGAGAGAAAGTTATTAGAAAGATTGGTTTTAATTAACAAATAGGAAACTTATTAATGGGAAAATTACTATTAATGACCGATTTTGACCAACTTATTAATGGGAAAATTAATATTAATTACCGATTTTGACCAACCAATAAATGATTTTTGATTTTTAGAAAAAAGAAAAATTTTATAAATTCCCACAATGAGACACTTGGCACAATATGATTGGCTACACAATTGAGGATGAATGTGGGAGTGCCAAGTGTCCTCATGGACTTTAGTTTATTAGATGTATAGATTCAATAAGTCATAAGTTAAAAAAAGTGTTTGGATGGTTTTTTGAAAAGTAACTTATGGAGAGGTTTTATGCTTTGAAAAGGAGATTTTAGAGGAAAAGTCATAAGTCACAAATTGTGACTTATGAGAATAAGTAACTTTTGAAGGAGGAAAAGTTATAAGGAGAAATGAAAATGGAGAGCCAAACATGCCCTAAAACACTATTTTAGGGTTGGGTCACTTTAGTAAAAAAAAATAAAAACGGAGACAACAGTTTCGAACCCGAGACCTTCAATTTGAAAGGAGGAAGACTTAACCATGAAGCCACTCATATGATATGGTATGGGTTGATGTGTCGTAAAACACATCTATTCTCCTATGTATTTTGAGTTATAATTGAGTCTTTTGTATATAGTTTTTAGTAGTTTTAGGCGTGTATTCGTTTGTTGGCCTATTTTTGTCATTGTATAGATTTTTATTAATTTTTAGTACTTATTTATTTATTTTATATTTTGGTAGGTGTTCGTGTGGACGTTGGAGCGTAAACGATGAACTTTGGTCAAGCCAAGAACACCCGAGTGTAGAGCACCGAGTAATAATAATAATAATAATAATAATAATAATAATAATAATAAACTAATAATAATAAGTTTAATAATAATAATATATAAAAAAAAAACTAGACCGTGACTTTTGTCACAAAAAAAAGCCTATGGCCCATCTCTTGAAGAACAAGAAAACAAAAATAGGTTTCATATATATGATTGAAAGGAGCGGCGCACATATAAAAAAAATTTGGAAGGGATTATATTTTTGGGAGGAACCATAATATTATTGAGGCGACCAGGGGACATCAACATTCAAGGAACAATTCATTCTTTCGCACAAAAACAAAAAGGCACCGGCCATAAGCGGTGACGAGCGGAAGGGCACGGAAGGAGAAAAGGCCACGGGCACGTTAAAGATCAATAGCCAACGAGTCTTGGGTTAGGTTTAGTTTTCGCTCTATATTTTTATAGACATGATGAAATTGTTTTTTATAAACTTTGAATTTATGTTTCTAAATATTATGAGTAGCTAGACTTTTATGGTTGCTTAGGTTTATGAACTAGACACGTAATTTGCAGTATTTAATGATTTTTGGTTTTTAGTTTTGATGTGTAGAATTACATGACTTTAAATTTATTGTTGGATTTGATATATGTGTGTTGGTGTTAATTTTATTTGAAGTTTGTTTATTGGTTTTGTGGAGCTAGGCATGTAGAGATACCCCCTAGGTCTTGAAATCAATCTAGTTCGTCAACTTAGGTTAGCGTGCTAGTATTTGGAGTTGGAGTACGACACAAGTATAACAAACTAATATAATAAATTAACTAAGACGTGCAGTCCATTCTTGAGGGTGAGAAATCTAACTCGAGTTTGCTAGGTAACTAACTAGGCATTGTTCGGTAGTTGGCAAACGCTAGGGCGGGAGTCGCTACTTGTCCGTGTTTAGAGTTTTCCTAGGTTTTCTTCAGTAGAGTTTAAGTCTGCTTCATAGTTTGAGGGTTTTAATCCAGGAGAGGTTTTAATCTGATTTCTGTGGGATTTTGGTACGCTAGGGCGATCCAGATCCATCTTAGCATTTCTACACTTGTCCCGCCTTGAGTCTAGTGAGCTATCTTTGACAGGAGGTTTATTAGGTAAGAATAGGGTCTCAAGTTAATTACCAGATTCAGGATTTATTGCTAGTGTCTAGGGATTTTACCTAAGTAACCAGCCTTCTTCCTATCCGATTTCTCCAATGTTGGATTAGTTTGCTCTTGTTTGCTAAGTAAGAACTTGCTATCTTGACACTTTAAGTGTTTAGCAAGTCCTTGTAAATCAGATTATAAGCACAGCGGAATGTTATAAGTTAAAGCAACACTTTTTATACAAAGGCAGAGTTATAACTCCCCCTTGATGTTTGAAACTAATAAATGACAAAGTATTTATTATGAATCTAAGTTGTAAATGAGAATTAGATACTTAGAGAGATTCACAATAAATACAGAAATGGAATATAACAATGAGAGTGTTTGAAGGATTTTTCTGTTGAAAATCAATGTCTAAAATAGAAGGTTGAAGCCTTCTATTTATAGACGATTACATGCATGTATCTTGCCTAAAAAGCAAGCACAGAAACTCCAGTGACAAGTTGCACAAGTTGCAACATTGAAAGAAACAAATACAGCTAAAAGTAATATTAAACAACAAACTACTGATGCAAAAAGGCGGTGGGAAATATCTTCTGCTAAGTGCTGATGAAGGACAACTACTGAGAGTAGTTTTGCCTTCAGTACTTCTGAAGTGAACTTGTCTGGTTTGGACTTCAGAACTTCTGCAACTTCAGCACTTCTTCATATCTTCTAATCAGCAGTTTCTTGTCTTCTCTTCAGTACTTCTATACTTAGCCAAAAATGACAGAAGTGAATTAGACTAAGGTTTACAAAAGTGGTTTCACCAATCCTCTTTGTCCTAACAATCTCCCCCTGGATTGATGAAGCCAAAACCTTACTAATTCCTTATGTGTTTCTTCTGTCTTGAACAATCTTCCATATCTCTTTGTACATGGTGTTCTTGAGCTGGTTGTACTGATCATCAGATAGAGATCCTCTCTGTGGTTCTAGATGTTGAATTGTGAGCAGGTCTTGTGTTGACAGTTTCTTCAGATCACTGATCTTCTTGTAAGCCCTGCTTGAGAAGTCTCTTCTTGTCAACAGTACTGAGTTGTTATCAGTAAGTGACCATCTGATGATAGGGATCTTTGACTTGTTAAAGTCAGAAGAATAGGGAACCAGACTTGTCCCTTGGGTTGATGGTCCTGAGTGCTGGATGTCTTCAGTTTCAGATAGCCTCAGGTGGGATTCTCTTCCTTGTTGTTGTTGCATATCAGGCATCTGAACAGTTGGGAGATGGTGTTCAGTCACTACTCTGGTATGCATCTTCTCTTTGATGGTCTTTTGTATTTGATAAGCAAAAGTGGAAGGATCCCTGAATTGTGTCAACAGAGGTTTCTCCTCAATGTCAAAATCTGAATGGACTATTGAACTTCCTTCAAGTAGTACCATTTTGAAATCAGTTTTGACATTGTCCTCTGCCTTCTTCTTCTGAGCAGCAGATCTTCTAGATGTACCAGAAGTTCTAACTACTGATCTTGAAGGATCAGCAGTTTGAAACTTCTCAGGATTTGCAGCCTTGGCAGCCAAGTATTTTCTATATGTATCCATTAGTCTTTCTTCTTTCCATCTGGATACAGAGGCTTTTGAACCATATCCTTCTGCTACTAGCTCTTCTATTATCTGGGCTCTCTTGGCCTTTCCATCTTTGCTTGTGGCCATTTTGTCTGCAAGCAGTTGTGCTCTTCTTGTCAGCTCTTGCATAGAGAGTCCTTTGAGTGTAAAGGCTTTAGTCTTGCTGTTCTTGGTAATATAAGACACCAGTTGTTGTCTTTTATCCTGTTCAGCAATCTCATCAAGGCTAGCCTGCCTTTGTAGTTCAGCTGCATAAGCCTGAAGTTTTTCTTCATGGCTTAAGTCCAAATCATCCCTTTCTTCCAGAGATTTCCAAATCTGATCTTCTCTGGCCTTCTTGTTGGCTGCAATTAAGCTCTTCTCTAATAGTTCAGCTGATTGAGAGATAGGAGAAGGGTTTAATACAGTCATTGTTGTAACAGATGTAGGCCTGATGGGATCAGATGTTGGTTGAATGGGAGCAGTGGTTCTGGAAGGTTCAGTTGTTTGAGGTTGGGAAGTGTTAATTTCTGATGTGCTGACAACTGCTGATGGTATGTCAGCTACTGAAGGATTGTCTTCAGTACTTTCTGATTCTTCATCAGAAGTTTGGTCATCAGAAGTTTCTTCATTATGCCTTAGGGAATCTTCAGAACTTTGGGTCTCATCTTCTTTCTCAGCAGCTTCAATTTCTTCAATTGAGACACCAAATTGTTTGGCCAATTTTTCTTTTCTGGCCTGATCTTTCTGATCTCTTTCAAGGAGTGCCACTCTTGCCTTTATCCTGGCTTGGAATGACTCCTTAGGTTCCCTGATCTTCTCCCCCTTTTTGGATTCATCAATTTTAACCCTTGAAGCAGAGGGTTGGGAGAATTGTCCTTGAAGATGAGCAATCTGTTGGCTGTTGAAGTCTATTTTGTTGGACAGATCGTTCATCTTGGTCTTGATCACTCCAAATTGGTTCTTGATTGACAGCTCCAAGTCAGCTGTATATGTTTGGAAGTGATTTCTGATGAGTGTATTCATCATGTGGTACAGGGGACCCTCTGGGCTGCATAGCTGGTTCAGGTCTATGCTTGTTTGCCCAGGGAATTGGGTAGGCATTTGCTGTGAAGGGGGTGTTTTTGGGAGATCCTCATGTTGTACAGAGGATGCCACTCTAGGGGTTTTAGGGATTGAGTGGGCTTTAACCTGTGCAGAGGTGACTGGCTTCTTGAGCCTGGATACCTTTGCAGCAGGACCTTCAGAAAGTGCCGTCAATTCAGTAGTTTTGAATTGTGAAACATCATCCAAACTAATGGAATCATCTGAATCCCTGATGTTGCCCTCTGTGAGGACTGTCTCAGTTAAATCATGAGCTGAGCCCAACTCAGTTCTCTCATGAACCTCTGTTTCTTGGTACTGAGGATTTCCTACTTCAGGCATTAAGCCTTCATCAGTAGTTGCCACATCTGAGGTCTTAGCTATGTTACTTCTGTCCTCAGATCCACCACTGGGTGGTAACTGAGTAGTAGCAGCCTCAGATGCCCCAAGAGTCTCTAAAATTGGGCTTAAAGACTCTGGTCCACCCTCATCTCTTGGGATAGGGCTAGTGATGTCCACATCCATGTCTGATGTAGGAGTAATGTCCCCTGTTTGTTGTGGTTGATGGGGACTGACATGGTCAGATGGGACATTCTCTTTTAGCCCAGAGAGAAGTTTGGCAATTTCTATTGCCTCTTGTTCAGAAATTTATGGGGTTGGTTCAGTAGTTTGGGCAATAGGTTGTTGTTCAGCAGTTTCAAAAGAAGAGTGTGTTTGATATGTTTTTCTAAGTCTTTTTCTTTTGAATTGAACAGATATGGGTGCTCTTGGTGGGGTTTGAGATGGATGAGACTGAGAGGGTGTTTCAGTCTCAACAATTTGAAGAGCAGAATGCTCAAGAGCATGTTCAGGCATCTCAACCTCCTAAACAGCTTTTCTTTTGGGTTGGTGGGGTGCAGTTTTTGTAGGCTTGGGCTTTTTGGCTTTTGGTGGTGTGAGTTTGGAAGATGTGGGCTTCAGGGGGACTTGTTGTTGTTCTCCCTGATCATCTTCTGGCCAGGCAGCCGGTTTGTTAAGTCTTGAGTATGCTTGTGATGTTAAAGGGTTTAAAGTTGAAATTTTTCCCACAAGCACCTCATTACCCAGTTCCCCTATTATGCATTGCATAATGAACCTTGGGTACAACAAAAACTTTTTCTTGGTATTATTGTGATGTAACACCAACTCATTGAAAAACAGTTTTGATGCCCTGAATTTAGTTTCATTCACAATGGAATGAAATATTGGTTGAAAAGTGGAGGGCATCTGGTCATAAGACCCTGTTTTTGGACTCAAACACATAATTATATAATGAAACAAAAGTTTGTATTTTGGTTCAAAATATTTTTGAATATTGTAGCATGGGAGAGAGTACCTTGATAACCATACTCAGTCATGGTTAGATGAATATCTTTGTTAGCAACATGGTCAGGGGCAGCTACATCATCCAGACCCAGTCTTGTTGCTAGTGTGGCCGGTGTGATGGTCAGTTGTTTCCCTTTTATCTTTGAGTTGAGGGAAATGACCTCACCACCCATTGTAACCGTCTCAGCATTTGCCCAGAACTCATTCAGAGTTTCAGTGTGAATTGGTGGGTTTATTGTGAGAGCAGTAAAGTATTGGGATTTGACGACAAGATCAATGATCTCATCGTATTGGGACCAGCCTTCTTGTTTTTCAAGAAAGGCTCTTTGATTGTGTCCCTGTTTTAGAACTAGAGCCATTGTGGTTTGGGTGTTTGATCGAACAGTGGATTTTGCAGGTTTAGGTTGAGAGAGTTTTGAGAGAGAGGGAGGGATATTTTTGAGTTTGAAAGGATAAGTGTGTAGAAAAGGTATTTATTAGAAGTTTTAACCGCTTGAATCTTCTTTATTAGAAGTTTTAAAACCGCCTTTGGTTAAAAATCTCTTTATCAGAGGTTTTAAACTGATTAGGTCAAACCTCTGATGATGGGAAAAGTCAGATTTGCCCTTTTGACTTAAACTGCTGATGAAGGATTACTTCATCAGTAGTTCCCATTTTCTCTTCAGTAGTTTTAACATCTGATGAGAAATGTTTTTATAAATACTTTATTCATAACTTCTGAAGTTTATTTTATCAGAAGTTACACACTTTTTCAGAAAATTATCCCATACTGATGATTTTTGTTCATCAGTAGTTTCTCTCATACTGATTTTTGTTTAATCAGTAGTTTGTTTTTCAGAAGTTTTGTTGCAGACTTTGTAAGTGGAAACCAGAAAAAAGATGGAAAAGGTTAACTTGAAATCCACCAAGGTAAACAGGATGGAATCAAGGATGGAAAAAGGAAAAAGAAAATTTTTCATTTTGATTCCACCATGGTAAACAGGATGGAATCAAGGATGGAAAAAGGAAAAAGAAATTTTGATGCATAACAGTAGTGATTGATGTAGAAGTTTGATGTAGAGTTGGGTAGAATCAAGTGTTAACTTGGATTCTAACTGATATGCAGAAAAAAAATAAAATAAACACTTACAAATTTAGCATTCCAAGCATGGATACTAACTTCTGAAATGTTGATGTATCAAGGGGCTTAGTGAAGATGTCAGCTATCTGATTAGCTGTTGCTACATGCTTCACCTCAATCTTGCCTTTTTCATAGCAATCTCTTATGAAATGGTACCTGATCTCAATATGTTTAGTTTTTGAGAACTGTACAGGATTTTGAATGATGCTAATGGCAGATTTGCTGTCTACAAACAAAGGTGTCTTGGTCTCTTTGATTCCATAATCAAGAAGTTGATATTGGAGCCATTGTATCTGTGATGTACAACTTGCAGCTGCAATGTATTCAGCTTCAGCAGTTGAAGTTGCAACAGATGTTTGCTTCTTTGATTGCCATGATACTAGACAGTTACCCAGGAATTGACAACCACCAGATGTTGACTTTCTTGTCATCTTACACCCTGCATAGTCACTATCTGAAAAAGCTGATAACTTGGTATTGCTTGAAGCAGGATACCAAATTCCCAGTGTTGGTGTTCCTTTCAGATATCTAAAAATTCTTTTGACTGCTATAAGGTGTGATTCCCTTGGTGCTGATTGATATCTAGCACAGACACATGTTGAAAACATAATATCTGGTCTAGAAGCAGTTAAGTATAAAAGGGAACCTATCATGCATCTGTACATGGTTTGATCAACCTGTTTTCCTTGATCATCAGGTTCAACTTGTGTGATTGGTGTCATGGGAGTGGAACATGATTTACAGTCATTTAAAGAAAATTTGTTCAATAATTCTTTAATATATTTTGATTGATGTATAAAAGTTCCATTTGTTTGTTGTTTGATCTGCAGTCCTAGAAAGTACTGCAGTTCTCCCATGGTACTCATCTCAAATTTTGATTGCATGAGTTTCTTAAAATCATCACACAATTTTGTGTTTGTTGAACCAAAGATGATATCATCAACATAAATTTGAACAAGTAAGACATGATTTCCAACATGTTTAATGAAAAGTGTTTTATCAATGGCACCTCTTGTAAAGTTATTTTTGAGTAAAAAGGTGGAGAGTGTATCATACCAGGCTCTTGGAGCCTGTTTGAGCCCATATAGAGCTTTATCCAGTCTGTACACCCACTCAGGATGAGAAGGATCCTCAAACCCAGGTGGCTGACAGACATACACCTCCTCTTTGATTTTTCCATACAAAAATGCACTTTTCACATCCATTTGATAAACTTTAATTTTGTTGGAAATGGCATAGGGCAGAAATAACCTGATGGCCTCAAGCCTTGCAACTGGAGCAAAGGTTTCATCATAGTCAATTCCCTCTTCTTGAGAGTACCCTTGAACTACCAGTCTTGCCTTGTTCTTGATTATCATACCAGCTTCATCTTGTTTGTTCCTGAAAACCCATCTTGTACCAATTGGTTGCTTGTTTTGAGGTAAGGGACAGATTTCCCAGACCTGTTGCTTGTTGAACTGTAGTAGTTCATCTTGCATAGCCTGCACCCAATTATTGTCTTTGAGGGCTTCCTGGTACTTCTTTGGTTCCAACTGTGAAATAAAGGCTGAGAATAGGCAAAAGTTGGAGAGCTGGTTTCTGGTCAGAACACCTGTAGCTATATCACCCATGATTTGATCAAGTGGATGATCTCTGTGTTCAATCAGTTGTTGTAAACCACTGACAGGTGTGGGTGGCTCTTGTTCTTCAAACAAACTAATGAGGTCTATGATATCTGGTTCAGCAGTTGCATCTTCTTCAGTAGTTGCAGGTGCTGAAGCAGATGTTTGAGTTTGGCCTTCAGTATTTGTTTGATCAGAAGTTTGAAAAACTTCTGATGGTGTTGTAGTTGACTTAATGACTGTTTGAGGAGTCCATGGTGCAGGATCCTCATCTTCAAACCTTTGATCACCATAATAAGTAGGTTTGGAAGAAGTAACAGCCTTTTCAGGTCCAAAGTGAAAGTTGTCAAGGTCAAAGAGTTCAGCAGGATGTGCTGGAATAAGAGTGTGTTTTGACTCATTGAACTTGACATTCAATGTTTCTTCTACTATCCTGGTGTGAGAATTAAAAACCTTGTAGGCTTTTCTAGTTGAAGAGTAACCAAGAAAGTAACCTGAGTCAACTTTGGCAGCAAACTTTGAAATAGATTCCTTGATGTTCAAGATGAAACATTGACACCCAAAAGCCCTGAAAAAGGAGATAAGGGGCTTCATGCCATGAAGAACTTCATAGGCAGTCTTGGAATGTCTCTTGACCACAAGAACTCTATTCTGAACATAACATGCTGTGTTAACTGCTTCTGCCCAAAAGTACAATGGCAGTCCAGAATCAGCTAACATTGTTCTTGCTCCTTCTATCAATGTTCTGTTCTTCCTTTCTACTACACCATTTTGTTCAGGAGTTCTGGGAACACTGTATTGTCTAATAATCCCTTTAGACAAACAGAATTCATCCAGAGTTTTGTTCCTGAACTCTGTCCCATTGTCACTTCTAATGGTTTTGACAGATAGAGAATATTGTTTCTCTACTTGTAGAATGAAGAACTTGATGATTTCAGCAGCCTCATCCTTGGAAAATAAGAAGAATACCCATGTGAATCTTGAGTAGTCATCAATGATGACTAAGCAGTACTTCTTTTTACCAAGGCTCATAATCTTGACAGGTCCAAATAAGTCCATATGGAGTAGTTGAAGACATGCAGTTGTTTTTGATTCTTCAATAGACTTATAGGAGGACTTATGCTGTTTTCCCTTTAAACAGGATACACAGTGTTCTTGACACTGGTATACTTTCAAAGGTAGACCTCTGACCAAGCCCATTTTTGTGACTTTATTTATGGTTTTAAAGTTCACATGGCCAAGTCTCCTGTGCCAGAGATCTGTTTCTGAAGTTGATGCCCTTGAGAAGAAACAGGCAGTGTTGTTCAATACTTTGTCTTTCTCAATGTCCACTGCATAGACATTGCCACATCTTTTGGCAATCAGCAAAGTATGATCTTCTATAATCTTCTCAATCAACTTCTGGCCTTCTGGTGAGATGATCTTGCAAGCTGTCTTTGTGAAAAAGGAAGAATATCCTTTATCACACATTTGTGACACGCTCAGCAAGTTGTATTCAAGATTTTCCACCAGATTGACTTTGTCAAACTGTATTTTGCCAGAGGAGACATTGCCATGTCCTAGCACATATCCCTTAGCATTGTTCCCAAAGGACACAGATCCTTCTCTTTGGCTGATAAAATTGTTTATCAGGTATCTGCATCCAGTCATGTGCATAGAGCCTCCACTATCAACATACCATATGCTGTTTAAGCCCCTGGAAACTCTCTGCACATAAAAGCAAATTAGTTAGATTTGGAAACCCAAGCCTGTTTGGCTTTGGGTTTGCTCTTGAGAACAGTTACAGTTTGTTCTTGACCAGGTTGAGAAATCCATGTCTTTTTGGCAATGGATTTTTCATGAAGAACCATGGTGGTATTCTTTTTAGGACCACCATCAACCTTGGTCATCAGTAGTTCTACCATGTTCTTTAGATTTTGAATCTCAGCAGTTTGTGAAACTGCTGATGATTCTGGTCTAACTACTGAAAAGGAATTTTGAGAAAAAGATTTTGGTTGAGATTTTATCTTTTTCTGAGAAAAGGTGTTTTCAGGTTGTTGTTTCTTGGGTTCAAAGACTTTTTCATAATCATTTCTGATTTGATTTCCCACAACCTGTTGTTTAAATTTTTGATTGAACTGAATTCCTTTTCTGTATCTACAAAATTCAGTTTTGTGGTTGAACAGGCCACAAATTTCACATTCTTTTGCCTTAAGTTTTTGATCAGAAGGCAAATTTCTGACAGCTGTGAAAAGATTTTGCTCATCAGTAGTTTTCAGGGTCTCAACTCCTGAAGTAGATGAAACTACTGATGGCTTGTTGTCAGTTTTTGTAAATACTTCTGAAGTACTTTCTTTAAAAATGCCAGGATTTCTGTTTAGAAAGTTTTCATGGAAAGATGTGCATTCTTTCCCTTCAGAAGTTTCATTTGAAACAATTCTTCTCCCATCTTCAGTAGTTTTGGGAGAAAAATCTGTTGGTGTTTCAACATGATGGTATCCTATGCCAAACTTAACATTTGAAGCACTTTGTTTGTTTAGCAGTAGTTGATACCCCCTACAAGATTCCACCCATTTTTCACAAGTGATCCTGGTGTCAGCAAGCTCTTGTCTGACATCTCCCAGGTCATTTAGCATCATTTTGATTTGTGCTTGGGTTTCAATAGCAGAGTCAGTTAATTTAGAAACCTCTTTTGTTTTAGCACACAGTTTTCTTTCTAAATCACATTTTATCTGTGTGTATTTTCTTTCTAAATCATTGGCTTTGCCTTGTAGGTGCACGTTTGTCTCTCTTATGAGAGCAAAAGTTTCTTTGCAAGAGTTTGAACAAAGTTTTGTCAAAGATTCTTTTGATACCTGAGACAATGCAGATTTTGAGGTACAGCCTTCAAATGCCATTAAGGCAAAGTTCTTTCTGCCATTGTCTGGTTCTCCCCAGTTGATGTCAAACACTTTGTTGTCTGCATCAGGATTGCACTCTGTGGTGTCATAAGGGAGACTGCTCCAGTCAACATACCCCGAGGTAAAGAGACTTTGTTGAGGGGGTTGTTGAGGCTGTGGAGGAAGTTGAGCAGCTGGAAAGGGAGGGATTGATTGTTGGCTCTGCATCTGTTGAGCAGGCACTTGAACATATTGTACTTGAGGCATATATTGCTGTTGAGGAGCTTGTGCCTGTACAAAATGAGCACTCCCTTGAGTTCCATTGTTCCTATTATAATTGGGGTTATAGTTATTTCCAGATTGTGATTGGTTAAAGCTAGAGCTTCTACATTCTCTAGCAAAGTGTCCCAACTTCTGACACTTGTGACATCTCAGTTTAGATTTGTCAAAACCAATTTTTGTATTACTGGTCAATCCTGGAAATTTCCTTCCTGACCTTTTATAAAACTTGTTAGTTTTAATGCTTAGCATGGCCAGTTGGTGTAATATGTCCATTTCTTCCAAGTCATCACTGCTAAAAATTTTCAAATCATCCATGATAAAACATAGATTATCAGCAGTTTGACTTTGGTCATCATTGTCATAACCTGGGAAAGATCTTTCTGATGAGATCCCAGTGGTTATGTCAATATTGTCATAAGATCCATAGGAACAAGTTGGTGAATCTTGTCCCAAAAGTGCTGTACTACCTGGTAGGTAGTCATCAGCAGTTTTACCAGAAGTTTGTAATTTCTTCTTTTGATCGATTTCTCTTTCAAAAGTAAGTAATCTCTCATGGAGTTTTGTAAGAGTGAGGGAGCTAAAATCTGGTGAGGATCTTAAGACAATGGAGTAAGTTTCCCATTTGTCAGGTAGAGACCTTAAAAATCTATGTAACATAGATACTGTTGTATAGGTCTGACCATTTAACTTTAGCTCAGAGATTAATGAGGAGAATCTTTCAAATTGTTGTGTCAAAGTTTCCCCATTAATATAAGCAAATGTTTCATATTGTTGAGCCAAAATTTCTCTGGTGTTGGCAATCACCTCTTCAGTTCCTCCAAACTGTTCTTTAAGACAGTCCCAAAGTTCTTTGGCACTTTCACAATGTAAAAGGCCAGAGTATATTTCATTTGGGAGAGCCATTGCCAACATAGAGAATGCCTTAGCATCTAGCTCAAGTTTTAGGAAATCCTCATCTGTATAGTCTTTGGGATCCTTAGGAATCCCTTCTTTAGTTTCAAGATTTATATTTACTGGTTTGTGTGGACCATATATCACAGATCTCCAACAAGCTGTGTTGGTTTGTGACAAGGTATGTGCCATTCTCTTTTGCCATATATTGTACTCGTTTCTCACAAGCATGGCAGGTTTGGTGGCAGAACCAGTATTATGTGGATCCATTTTTAAAGAGTATAGATTTGTCTGATGACTCTTTTAAGTGATGGATATTGATAAAAAGTGAACTTTTGATCTTTTTATTGAATATCAATAAGAGCTTTGTGTCTGATTCTCAATTTGTTAGATTGATATGTGATCAGATAAACCAAAGCTCTGATACCAATTGTTGGATCAGTTTGCTCTTGTTTGCTAAGTAAGAACTTGCTATCTTGACACTTTAAGTGTTTAGCAAGTCCTTGTAAATCAGATTATAAGCACAGCGGAATGTTATAAGTTAAAGCAACACTTTTTATACAAAGGCAGAGTTATAACTCCCCCTTGATGTTTGAAACTAATAAATGACAAAGTATTTATTATGAATCTAAGTTGTAAATGAGAATTAGATACTTAGAGAGATTCACAATAAATACAGAAATGGAATATAACAATGAGAGTGTTTGAAGGATTTTTCTGTTGAAAATCAATGTCTAAAATAGAAGGTTGAAGCCTTCTATTTATAGACGATTACATGCATGTATCTTGCCTAAAAAGCAAGCACAGAAACTCCAGTGACAAGTTGCACAAGTTGCAACATTGAAAGAAACAAATACAGCTAAAAGTAATATTAAACAACAAACTACTGATGCAAAAAGGCGGTGGGAAATATCTTCTGCTAAGTGCTGATGAAGGACAACTACTGAAGAGTAGTTTTGTCTTCAGTACTTCTGAAGTGAACTTGTCTGGTTTGGACTTCAGAACTTCTGCAACTTCAGCACTTCTTCATATCTTCTAATCAGCAGTTTCTTGTCTTCTCTTCAGTACTTCTATACTTAGCCAAAAATGACAGAAGTGAATTAGACTAAGGTTTACAAAAGTGGTTTCACCAATCCTCTTTGTCCTAACATCCAAGTTCCTAGGTTCGTTAAAGCAATTGAGGTTATTTAATTTATATTTAGTTTCTTTTAAGTTTATAATTATTAGTTTAACACCCCCCCCATTTAAGTATATATTTATTTAGGCTAGTTTTCGGTAGAGGTTGTGATCTAGAGTTGCATTCGCGTCTTTGGGTTCGATACTCGGTCTTATCTGTTTACTACTTTGCGACCGGTACACTTGCCGTGCGTGTGTAGTTTTTAGGTGAGTCGTTTTAATTAAAGCTTGTGTTATTTTTATATATACATTTACACACATCAAGTTTTTGGCGCCGTTGCCGGGGACGCAATTGGCACTCTTGAGATTTATCTTATCCGTTACTGGTCTACTATTTTGTGAATAATTTTTGTTTTTATTTTTTATTTTTTCTTATTATTATTATTTTTATTCGTAATATATAATTTTTTTTATCATGTGCGAGATCTGCGGAGGACCCCATTTTACCATAAGATGCCCTCATTCATATTCATCGGGGTATTCCACGGATTATTATTCTAACACGTATTTGCAGCCGCAGCCATATCAGTCATACCAGCCTTCATACCCGCAGGCTAACCGGTGGTTTAACCCTGCAACATCTGAGTCACTAGATAGAATAAAAAGTCGGCCTGATCGTCTACAAGCTAAGATGTATGAGGAAAGGCATGGTGGGAGCTCGTCAGAGTATCCACCTAGCCAACATTTTTATCAACATCCCGATTATTGGGATGTCTCGTCTCACACTAGACCCGATTTTGCCGCCTTACTTGCTAAACAACAGCTCATGCTCGAGGATATCGATTCTTTGCTATCCAAGCGCACCGACTCTTTGAGGGAACAAGATGCGGCACTTAAAAGGCTAGAGGCTCAGGTGGATGAACTGAAGACCATAATGGACGTTGAAGTCCCACCTCCAGTTCAGCAGGTTTATTTCACAAATGATGACCCAGACGAGATGGTAACATTTACATTACCTGATTGTATTAGTCCCGTTGCTGAAACTGTTTGTCCTTACTCATCTGATTCTGTGCATGATTTAACTGACCCATATGATTCTTTACACTTGTCTTGTGAGGATGATATTTTGCAGGATTCAGGGTTAGAGCCAGAGACCATAATGGACGCCTTAGTCCCACCTCCGGTTCAACAGGATGAGCAGCCTTGCCAGATCTCTAGTTCAGTAGCATACCCTTGGGAGGCAGATGTCTGGAGTGATGATGAGGAGATAGAAAGGATAGCTTGGGACGCGCATAGGAAAGCCATGATGGAGAAGATAGGGGAGGCTGAGGAAGATATGGATTTTTCAGAATCCACAGGCTGGCTGTTTGAGGAAGAAGTGGTGGAAGAGGAAGACACCACTGACCTGCTTGAAGAAGCAGCTGATGGGGAAGCAGATTTTGGTGACGAGTTAGTTGATTTGTCAGCTCCAGAAGTGGACAAAGATTTTGACCAAGTGTCACCAAACAAGGACGATGAGAAATAAGCAGTGGTGGAAGAAGAAGAACACCACAGCCGGCCCGTGCAGACATTGGATATTACACTGCTACTAGCGCCACCAGCATGGCCACCACCACGGGAGAAGGCGAAGAGGCACCTGGACCGACACAGGGTGAGGGTCAGGAGTTGTAGAGATAACAAGTCCCCTCATTACATGCCAAGAATCAGGTTTGGTCCAGGTAAATTTAAATATTGGTGGCCCGACCCATTTAAATTCGATAAAATATTTTTAAATTCCACTAATGTAATTTTTCTAAATAATATGGACCGGGTGGAATTAAATGGGTTGGATCGGGTCCAGATAAAAGAGAAGCCCCCTGATTAAGTTTAAGTGTGGGGAGGCTCTGTAGAGTTTGTAAATTTATATTTATACCTATTTTTTTTTCTAGCTTTTCATTTTTTTTTATTATTTTGTGGTCGTTCTTCGGTAGTGGTTAATAGGTTTTTATCTTTCTATTTTATTTTTGTTTTGTGTCTTTGAGTCTGTTTGCGTGTTTGCTTAGGTAGAGGAAATTTCACCATGAGCGGATCCCATTTATTTATCTTTATATATATTTTATGATTGGGAGTTCTGGTAAAGGTTTGGGTAATAAGAGAATTTTTCTTTAAAAAAAAAAAAAATTAATTAACTTTCTCTGAAAAAAGACTTTTCACGTAATGTGAGGAGTCTGGGCTGACCTGTTCGCCTCATGCGACCAGCTATTACCCCGGAAAGTTATATTTTTTTTTCGCTTGCAACGCGTGTTGTGATCACCAGTGTCCTTCACGTTGAGCGAGAACCAGATTTTTTTTTCTCTACCCATTTGGTTCTACCACCATTCACCGCTATTTTGCCAAGCAGGTACGTCTTCTTGTTTGTTGTTATATTATGAGTCTAAGTTAGTAGTTTGAGTCTTTTTATTTTTGTGTGGTTCGGTATTATGCTCGGGTTTTGTTTGTTCCATTTTATGCAGGTTTGGATTGTACCGCTCGTACTCAATCTCCATTCGGGCGATTCTGGAGCTATACTTTATATTGAAGCAACCCGAGAGTTTACCATTGTGTCAGAGCCGATCGCGACCAAAATGCTATACGATCGAGCTGGATTGGACTAGAGCTTACGAAGAAAAATTAACCAGCTAAGTCCTTTTCAATTTGCCCTCGTTTTTTTTATTTTGTATTCGGAATTTATTTTTTATTTTGAGTCGTTTTCTATTCCTACATTGAGGGCAATGTAGAGTTTAAGTGTGGGGATGGGAAACTGTCGTTTAGTCTGTATATAGAGTCGTTTTGAGTTCAAAATAAAAAAAATAAAAAAAAAACTGAAAAAAAGGCCCTGATTTTGAAGTTTGCATTATATAAAATATGGAAAATGATATGTAAAGTTAGGTGTCCGGTTTTCAAATAGTATGTATAATAAGAGATTAAAATTGATTGAAAACGTGTCTGATTTGGGATATGTGGGTAGGCTCGGCCGGTAGAAAGGTTTCCTTAGAAAAGTAATAAATTAATTATGTTAGGCTATTTTGTGGGTTCTCATCTAGGAGAAACGAGGAGACCGAAACCGCCAAAAATAGTATAAGAAGCACCGTTATAAGTAGAAAACCGTTAGAATTTCTAATCACTTAAAAAAAAAAATTAGAAATCAAAGCAAAAATGCTGAAGCTTAAGGTGCCTGGCCACTGGGATAGCGACTTGGATTGGTCACACCCTCTGAGTTAAGTATGCTGAGATGAAAAAAAAAAATGCTGAAGCTTAAGGTGCCTGGCCACTGGGATACCGACTTGGATTGGTCACACCCTCTGAGTTAAGTATGCAAAAAAAAAAATGATTTTAAATTCTCTTGGTTTTCTACATAAGACGGTTGGGAAATGGTCAATTGGTCGTTCCTTTAGCTTCATAAGCTTGAGGTGGGATTAGGAGGAACTGTAGCTTCCTTCGAGTGAGACCCTAGATAGACTAATCAACATGAACTTAACATAAATAAAAAGGGGCTTGGAAACCGGTGTGGGTTTAAGAGGATCAGTATACCTGCAATCGCAATCAACACGTTAGTAGATTATTAATTAAGTAACCTATGTTTTGAAACTGGATGTAAACCTAACTGTGATTCCATAGCATAATTCTTTTTCAGGGACGAAAAAGGTTTAAGTGTGGGGATGTTTGATGTGTCGTAAAACACATATATTCTCCTATGTATTTTGAGTTATAATTGAGTCTTTTGTATATAGTTTTTAGTAGTTTTAGGCGTGCATTCGTTTGTTGGCCTATTTTTGTCATTGTATAGATTTTTATTAATTTTTAGTACTTATTTATTTATTTTATATTTTGGTAGGTGTTCGTGTGGACGTTGGAGCGTAAACGATGAACTTTGGTCAAGCCAAGAACACCCGAGTGTAGAGCACCGAGTAATAATAATAATAATAATAATAATAATAATAAACTAATAATAATAAGTTTAATAATAATAATAATATATAAAAAAAAACTAGACCGTGACTTTTGTCACAAAAAAAAAGCCTATGGCCCATCTCTTGAAGAACAAGAAAACAAAAATAGGTTTCATATATATGATTGAAAGGAGCGGCGCACATATAAAAAAAATTGGAAGGGATTATATTTTTGGGAGGAACCATAATATTATTGAGGCGACCAGGGGACATCAACATTCAAGGAACAATTCATTCTTTCGCACAAAAACAAAAAGGCACCGGCCATAAGCGGTGACGAGCGGAAGGGCACGGAAGGAGAAAAGGCCACGGGCACGTTAAAGATCAATAGCCAACGAGTCTTGGGTTAGGTTTAGTTTTCGCTCTATATTTTTATAGACATGATGAAATTGTTTTTTATAAACTTTGAATTTATGTTTCTAAATATTATGAGTAGCTAGACTTTTATGGTTGCTTAGGTTTATGAACTAGACACGTAATTTGCAGTATTTAATGATTTTTGGTTTTTAGTTTTGATGTGTAGAATTACATGACTTTAATTTTATTGTTGGATTTGATATATGTGTGTTGGTGTTAATTTTATTTGAAGTTTGTTTATTGGTTTTGTGGAGCTAGGCATGTAGAGATACCCCCTAGGTCTTGAAATCAATCTAGTTCGTCAACTTAGGTTAGCGTGCTAGTATTTGGAGTTGGAGTACGACACAAGTATAACAAACTAATATAATAAATTAACTAAGACGTGCAGTCCATTCTTGAGGGTGAGAAATCTAACTCGAGTTTGCTAGGTAACTAACTAGGCATTGTTCGGTAGTTGGCAAGCGCTAGGGCGGGAGTCGCTACTTGTCCGTGTTTAGAGTTTTCCTAGGTTTTCTTCAGTAGAGTTTAAGTCTGCTTCATAGTTTGAGGGTTTTAATCCAGGAGAGGTTTTAATCTGATTTCTGTGGGATTTTGGTACGCTAGGGCGATCCAGATCCATCTTAGCATTTCTACACTTGTCCCGCCTTGAGTCTAGTGAGCTATCTTTGACAGGAGGTTTATTAGGTAAGAATAGGGTCTCAAGTTAATTACCAGATTCAGGATTTATTGCTAGTGTCTAGGGATTTTACCTAAGTAACCAGCCTTCTTCCTATCCGATTTCTCCAAGTTCCTAGGTTCGTTAAAGCAATTGAGGTTATTTAATTTATATTTAGTTTCTTTTAAGTTTATAATTATTAGTTTAACACCCCCCCCATTTAAGTATTTATTTATTTAGGCTAGTATTCGGTAGAGGTTGTGATCTAGAGTTGCATTCGCGTCTTTGGGTTCGATACTCGGTCTTATCTGTTTACTACTTTGCGACCGGTACACTTGCCGTGCGTGTGTAGTTTTTAGGTGAGTCGTTTTAATTAAAGCTTGTGTTATTTTTATATATACATTTACACACATCATGGGTTCATCTCAATTTTTCTTATGGGTTCATAACTTATTTTTCCTATATATTTCTACTAAAAATCAAAAACCCAATGGGTTCGCCTGAACCCGTACAAGCCTTCTTAAATCCGCCACTGAGTGTGATTTTTCTTGCCTAAATAGTAACCATTATTAAATGGTAACCATATAATAATAATAATGTGATTTTTCTTGCCTAAATGGTAACCACTTAATAATTTATGAGAGTGGTAGTATAAGTAACGGGTGCAGTTCGTCATTTATCACCCAGATACCTACGGTGGACAATCCGGTTTCCCTGAAAGACTATCGGCCGATTACCCTCATAGGCGTTACCAGTAAGGTTATCTCCAAGGTGCTAGCGGAAAGGATAAGAAGGTTTTATAGGTTGTGATTTCAGATGCTCAGTCAGCTTTTCTGAAGAATAGATTTATTTTGGATGGTCCACTGATGATGAACGAAATCCTAACATGGTTGAAAAAGAAAAAGGTATCGGGGTTTTTCTTAAAAATAGATTTTGAAAAAGCCTACGATAATGTCAACTGGGCTTTTTTATTATCTATTTTGTCTCAAATGGGTTTTTCGGATAGGTAGATTCGATGGATAAAGGGTATTCTTGTGTCGGCTAGAGCGGCGATTCTGGTTAATGGGTCACCAACTTTCGAGTTTAACGCTCTAAAGGGCCTAAGGCAAGGAGACCCGCTATCTTCCTTTTTGTTCTCGGTTGTTATGGAGGCTCTTTCTTGTTTGATTGATAAAGCTTGTAGGGTAGGGGAATTCAAAGGTATTAAATTTACAAAGGAAGATTGGTGGTTATCTCATCTGTTTTATGCGGATGACGCCCTTATATTTGAAAAGAGAGAAGATGGAAATGTGGAAAAATTGACGACGCTTCTAAGATGCATCCATCTATGCTCAGGTTTAAAAATTAATTTGAGTAAGTCTAATTTTTTCAATGTGGGGATGAATGAAGAAGAGTCACAGGGCATTACGGAGAGGTTGGGATGTAGACGCGGAGATATTCCTTTCTAATATTTAGGTATTGTGGTAGGAGCGAATATGAGAAGATGTTGTCATTGGAATAAGGTTATAGACGTGTTCCAGAAACGACTTTTAGGATGGAAAGCAAAGGTGATGTCCATTGGGGGTCGCATTACGTTAATAAAATCGGTTTTTACTAGCCTCCAATCTACTATTTTTCGCTTTACAAAGCTCTGATTGGGGTAATAAAGAGTATGGAAAAGATAATGAAGCGATTTCTATGGTCGGGTAATAGGGACATTCAAAAAATACATTCGATTTCGTGGGAAAGAGTAACGTTATCTAAACAAAAGGGCGGTCATGGAATTGCAAACCTACAACAATTGAATGATGCTATTTTATTCAAGTGGGGTTCGAGGTTCCGTTTCAATCAAGAAGGGTTGTGGAAGAAGGTGATAAGTTCAATCCATAAGTGTCAAACCCGAATTGTTTCCTTGCCGGTAAGCTCTCAGATCAATGGTTTCTGGAAGGCTATTGTCAAAAATAGTGATGCTCAAATAAGGGAAAATGGGAAGGTGTATTTTAATTATAAGGCAATGATAAGCAATGGTAGGAGTGTTCGCTTTGGATGGACTCTTGATTAACTAATGTCCCTTTATATATTAAATGTCCTAACCTTTTCTCTTTGGAAACCAAAAAACTATGTTTAATTTCAGAAAGATTAAGTTATCAAGGGCATAAATGGAATATCAAATGGGAACACTTTGTGCAGCCTATGACTGCAGCCTGCAGTGATGAATTCGCTGAAGTGTTGATGTTGTCTGAAGGTATGAGTCGTGCAGATCATAGTAGTGACAGATGGGTTTGGAACTTAAACAATGAGCAGCAACCTGATGTCAACAGTATCAAGAAGTTGTTAGATGTTTCTGCAGGTACAATTTCTAGCCGAGAGTTTAAATGGGTCCCATGGGTTCCATTGAAATGTAACGTCACGTCATGGAGGGTGAATCTGAATAGGTTACCTGTTAAAGAATAACTGCAAAGACGTAATGTGTTTGTACAAGATGGGGGCCGTTCAGAGTGTGGTTATGGGTCGGAAACAGTAGATCATATTTTCACCGAATATAGAGTGGCGAATGAAATTTGGCATCATATTGGTCTATGGTGTGGCCTTGGATATATATTTGCTTTTGAGTTCAAAGACTGTCTAGCTTGGTATAAATCGGTTGCAGGAGGTAAGTGGGGAAAGCGAATAGTGCACGGTATTATTATGGTCTCACTTTGGAGTATTTGGCGAGCGCGTAAAGACAAAGTTTTCAGCAACAAAACGTTTCTTGTGTTAAAAGTGCTTCTTAGTTTTGGTTAAAGCATAGGTCGAAATTTAAAAATCTAGAGTGGATAAATGGCGTATCCAAGTATCCAAACTCATTAATTACAAACCTTAAATTATTCCTTAAATTCTTAAAATGAAAATTAATTATATTTCATGATTTCATTCTAATATTTTAGCATCCTGCTAAAATTGGGTTTCATTGGTCTTCTTAATAAATCCCCTCATTACCCAATCATTTATTATTTTTATTTAAACGCAACAAAAGAAAATAATATTTAAAAAAATATAAATATTACACAACATTAAAATGAAAATACATAACATTAAAAATAAAAAATACATAACATTATTATTAAAAATAACACATAAGGGAGACATGGGCAAATATGTCCAAATTGTCAAAGTTAAGATGACATTGAAAAGACACATGCTTTAAACCTATAATGTCATATAAATCTTTCCCATATTACCCCTTGATGCATTATTACTTGTACATTTATTGCCTTCACTCTTCACATATCATTTTACATATATATTAAGATGGCATAAGAAAAGTATCATACTTAAAACCCAAATGTCATGTAATTTTTTTCCTTTCTATCTTTCATGCAAAACCTATTTGAACATATTCTTTTATCATAACCTTCAATTACCATTAAAATATATCTATAATATTCTTATGTCTATTTTTGTACCACAAAAAACTACACGATTTCACATCCACAATGATATCCACCACAATTTAATGTTTATTTAGAAAGATAGTTTTCGGTTGTAGTATAGACGGACTTGTGCCATATGACCACACATCATGTTTTAAGAAAAATGTTTTTAAAGTGGAATTACTATATATAGTGTATGAAAAAATATTAACATTTTTCACATAAATAATGTATTTACTTACATACTTTGTTGGTTTTAAAAATATATGTTTTCTTATATATTTAAATTATTGCTATTATTTATATTCATTGAAATTTTCTATGACATTATTTCGTTTTAATTACATAGTATCTATAATCTATACTATATTATAAAGGAGGAGGCATGGGCAAATATGTTCAAATTGTCCAAAGTTAAGCTAACATACCAAGGGTTTCTTTACAATTTTTTAAATTTTACCACTTTTCTTCCCTAAATGCCCCTAGAAGATAATTAACTTTTATATGAAAATTGAAATTACCCAAATTAAATAAATACACGGGATAGCAATATTTTTGAACAAATCTCATATAATGATGCTGAAATATAATAATTTATGTTACCACAATGAATAATCTTATCTCAGCTAAACTTGTATGAATTTTAAAACTTCACCATAATAATACTTATTTATAAACCTTTTTTCATATATATGCGTCTACCCAGCGAAAAAATGGACGGGATGGTTCGACTAACTGCTACATTGGGCAATTTTTTAGCTGCTGGGTCAAGTTGGGCAAGTCTATTACAAACTTACAAATCACAACTTTTAATTTCAAAATGGACATTGACCTTCATATGATAGTTTGTTCAATATCATATTATTACTACATGCTTTTGTCATGTAAATGAACTTTATCATTTAGAAAGGTGTCTTCAATGGCACGATTATGTAGATATGCAATGATCAGACAACTTACATAAGAGTGATGTTTATGTTCATATTGGTCTGTTACAGTGTCATATCTTTGGTTTATTAAGATTTATTCAATAATGAGTACATGGTTTTTGTGGTGAACTGCAATCAGTTGTAAGTGGTAGTGCACATTTCTTTTCTTTTCTTTCTAAAAATACTTGTTAAAACATAGTATGCACATTTCTATTCTTTTTGCGTAACTTGCAGCAAAAAACCTAAGTATCATAATGTTGTATTGCAACCCATTTGTGGATCCCGCTGCAACGCGCGGGTAAACCCACTAGTAAATATAAAAGACACGATGATTAATGTTGTGCAAAGCGGTGTCCCATAATTCTCCAAACCGCAATGTTGGGAAAGTTATTATTGTGCATGATACTAAACTCGGTACGGGTCACCTCAATCACCTCATCTCCGTTTAAACCCCCCCCCCCCTGCAGTTCAACGCAATGATAAAGAACCTCTCAAATGTTACACACTTTGTCCAGAGAGCGATAAACTTTCCAGTTATGGCATGTATGTTACGATGGTTTTGACCCATTTGTTGATGGAATCTAGTCAGAACCGTGTTTCAAAAATGTACCATACAGCCATGTAGTCCTCCTTGCTCGTGTGTGGTAACCCAACTCGTGGACAAAGTGATTTCTTCTTCCACGGTCTAACTTCAGTTTGCCATTTGAAAAATAAATAGAAAAAAAATGACTGTAGAATGTAGAGTGTGTTAGATTAAAAAAGTGGAGTAAGTGTGAAAGAATATATATATATATATATATATATATATATATATATATATATATAGGCTAAGTATCCCTTAGAAACCTTGTTTAGTTGTGGAAACTCTAAAAACCCATCCAATGGTTGTCATGCTTCCACATCTCCCTTCTCATCATTTAGCAAAATGGCAAGATGGTAACTTCCACCCATCTCATTGTCTGACCACTTTTTTAAACAAACATCACACACATAATACCTTCTGTCTCACTCACACTCCTTTCTCTCTCTATATCTCTCTCTCTCTCTCTCAGACGCACACTACTCTCTCTCTCTCTCATATGATGATGTGACGGTGGTGGTTTCGAACAGATGACAGACGAAGACAGACGACGGTGGTGGTTCAACGACGACTGTGAATAGTGGCGGTGGTTAAGATGTTCTTAGAAGATCTTGGATCTGGAAGAGAAGACGTGGATGCGGTTATTAAGCATATGTATGCTCCAGATCTAACGTCTGGGTGGGGTATTCATATTGTTCAAGAGATTAAATTGCTTGCCAAGAAAGTAGATCGAGCCATTGATGAGTTTGTTAATCTTGGTATGCAGAGGTATGGTTGTTTTAGATCTACTCTATATTATTATTATTATTATTATTATTATCATCATCATCATCATCATCATCATTATCATCATCATCATCATCATCATCATCATCATCATCATCATCATTATCATTAACATTATCATTATTGTGAAATGAAAATGAGCTTTCAGTTCCATCAAAGCCGGACAATATTGGCACATTTCACAGTTAAAAGGCCAAGGTGAGATGCATGTGTACAACTGAAATTCGGTATTTGGTTTTTGAGTTAATTTTTTATATGGTTTAATGATATTAATCATCCCCTTGTTGTACTACTTGTATACTTTTGAGCTGGATTTTTAAGAGAATAGTGTATAGATAATTGTGTTGAATTAAAAAGATGTTGAAAATATGTGTTGTTGGGCGCAGAGTCTATTTATAAAGAGAGATGTGGTGACTTGCACTGATTTGTTGTTGGCGGTTCGTTTGAAGAACAAAACAGGGCGGTGAAGGTTTGATGGTTAATTTGAGGTACGAGGTAGAGTTTGAGACGAGCTTACAGGTCTATAGCATCATTTTTTTTGGGAAGGAATGTTCAGGTTTTATTTTTGTTGAAGTTTGAATTTGTTTGTGTATATATGTCAAAGTTTGAATGTTAAGTTTTTTATTTTTGTTCAAGTTTGAATTTGATTGTGTATATATGTCAAAAAAAAAAAATCATTGTGTTCTTTAGTAGTATAGTGTGTTGTCAATTTTAAGATGTTTATGTAATAAAATTCCAAATCACTTTTACTGATTTAAATAGTTACATAAGCACCATTAACTACGATAGTACGTAAATATGTAAAATTGCTCTTTTTACAGTGTAACCTATTTTAAAATGTAACAATGTAAATACATACAAATGACACCATTAACTACGATACGTATGTAAATATGTAAATTGCTCTTTTTACAGTGTAACATGTTTTAAAATGTAACAATGTAAAAACATACAAATGACACATATAGCATGTTACAACGTAGCCTTTAAGTTGTTACAGAAAAATCTAACTAATTGGTACCTATTAAAAGGTTAAAAAATTGAAAAATGTAAAAGCAAGGAAAAAGATAGGAGAGAAGAGAGGGAGTCAAGAGAGAGAAGAGAGATGAGAGAGATTTAAGTGAGAGAAAAGATAAGAGAGAGGAGAGAGAAGAGATGGACAAATACCTATATTAGTCTTATCTCTTAAAAACATAAAAAGAACATGTACTTTAGTGATAGAAAATAAACAGGATTAATCTCAACCATAGATGCTTGTTGATCAATGGTCATCATAGGGTTTCTAGAGTTTTCACAACTCAAGAGGGTTTTCATTTTAACCCAACCCTATATATATACATATATATATATATATATATATATATAGGGTTGGGATCCGTTGAGAACTCGATGAGTTGCGAGAACTCGCGAGAACTCGACGTAAAATGCGAAAAAAATGGCACAGTGCTGTAAAACAACCTAAACCTTGCGGTAAAAAAAATTAAAAAAATACATGAATTTATGCCGAATTGCACCGATGTAAATGATTTTTATCTCCATGTAAGTATATTAATATTTTATTCAGTATTTTATTGTTGTTTAATTTTGAACCACATATTAATTTTTTATTAAAATAAGTTTGGGGTTATAAAGTGGGTTCTTATGGTTCTCACAGCTCATATAAGTTTATCAAATGATCCTAATCCTATATATATATATAGGGGGAGGATAAATTGAAAACCCCCTTGAGTTAAGAAAACTAAGAAAATCCTTGTAAAAACCATCTAATTTTTTTGTTTTTTGTTTTTTTTTTTGAAAAAAATACACAAGGTAACATACATGTATTAAAGCGTTTTGGGCCAAAAAAAATAAAAAAAAAGCGCCGATTGGATATTTTTTTAAAAAAAATAAACAAAATTTGCGCTGTAACATATGTAACAACTGATGTTACATATGTAGCAACACAAACTTTGTTTATTTTTTTTAAAATATCCTATCGATGCTTTTTTTATTTTTTTTTGGCCCAAAACGCTTTAATACATGTATGTTACCTTGTGTATTCTTTTCAAAAAAAAAAAAAGTTGGTTTTTACAAGGTTTTCTTATTTTTCTTAACTTAAAAGGGTTTTCAGTTTATACCTTCCCTATATATATATATATATATATATATATATATATATATATATATATATATATATATATATATATATATATATATAGGGGAGGGTTATCTTGAGAACGCTAAATATTGTGACAACCGTGAGAACAAGTAAAAAAATCAATCAAAATCAATTTTTTTTAATACAAACCCCATTATAATCAAAATACAACATTAATAAATGAATTTTCTTTCCAAATAATTCATCTTTTCTTGCAAAAACACTTTAAAATTAACTTTTTACACATGTGTAAATGAAACAGTTTACACATGTATAAACAGCAAATTTACACATGTGTAAAAACAAATTATTTCCGTATACGTTTGAATTTTTACGCGTAAATTGTGTTTTTGAGATTGTATGTTAGTAATAAAGACAAGTGTAATTTTTTTTTTTTTTGAATTTGAATGGTTTTAGATGCCGTTCTCACGGTTCGCACGAAATATAGGTGTTCTCAAATTAACTTTCCCCTATATATATATATATATCTATAATCTATAATCTATAATCTATAATATTAATATACATTATAAAGGAGGAGTGATGTAGAACATTGTAATTTCCATTTTCATACAATTTAACAAGCATTATGTACAACATATTCAAGCAAGAAATGAAAGGGCATTATCGGGACAATTAAGACACTTAAAAGGGTAATGTAGACATTTCACCCACCTCATCATTTACAGTATCAAAACACTCTTACAATATTACCCTCCTCCTTTCATGCCTTCTTACGAACCAAGCTACTGAACCTTTGATCTCCCTACCATATTCATTCAATCGGCTGTTCATTGGTATACATTTAATAGCATAATCAATTAATCATCAACAGATCAATCACATAAGCTTCAAATTTATGTAAATGACCGAAACCGCCCATTAAAATCAGTCATATATATTATATGGTATCACCTTCACCAAAACGTTCATAAACAACCAGAGTTGGAAAAGAAGAAGCATAAGCTCAAGCTTCTCGTGCAGTCTCCCAATTCCTTCTTCATGGTACTTTTTATCATATATAAAATCGCTCTGTTGAATTAATTGTTTCATCATATATTTAGGAAAATTAATAATCACTATTGCTATACGCCTATACATGTATTTGAGTTTGAGCTTTTTAACTGTTGTAAAATTTCCTTGATTTTTTTTTTTTTTTTTGTCACGTGTAGAAAATATTAAATGACTATTACTAAACATGTATATGAATTGAACCTTCTTTGGATGTTAATCAATTTTTTTAAATATATGTCTATAGGAAAATATAGAATCACAATTGTTAAATACGTTTTTGAGTTGAAGCTTTTTTGGATGTTCAGTTGGTTTTAAAAAGCCTTTGATTAAGTTGTTGGCCCCATATAGAATCACAGTTGGTTTTAAATTTATGTAATTGCAGGATGGTATGATGCGACACTTCTGAACACAAATAAATATGCAGGATTTAAGTTTGCCAACACACCCAACCCATGACACGTTTCAACCCATTAAAGTGAGCGATATGTGTAGGCTTGACGTTTATAGAAAATGTAGTTTAGAGAAATATGAGGTGGTTATAGGTTCAAATCCTTACAAGTGAAAGATAAAGGTGCAATTAAGGATGTTCAAATCGCCGACCAAAAACAACAAGCCAACACCAGTTTACAAATTCACAACAAAAATACAAGTTGAGCCACTCTAGTGTTCAAATCGGTGTCACCGCCACCACCATCTACTGTTCAAATCGGTTAGAGATACAACATGAATACTTAAAGGAAAACCTAAGATACCAAAATGATGAAAATACCCCTGTAACTTCACAAAATCTCAAACATGTCATTCTGCTGTTGATAAAATTTTCAAATTAATAGATAGGGAAATCGGTGACACCGCCGCAAAAAACAACATAAGACATTCTACTGTTCAAATCAGTCACATCGCACCACCATACAAAGGTGATTTACAATGACGACGTCGGTGGTTTCTAGAGAGAGGAAAGAATAGAGTGGCTAAGGCTGGTGTTTAGAAGGAAAGAGAAAATGTAGTTTAGAGAAATAGAGTGCAAAGATTGTATCCACCACCACTGCCATGCGGCAGTGGTTTCTAAAGAGAGAAAAGGCAGAGAAACTAACGGTTAGAGAGAGAGAGAGTGCAGAGGTTATAGAGAGAGTGTGTGCAGTGACGGTATACATAACCACCCACTAGCGGCCTATGGTTTCTAGAGAGAGAAAAGGCAAAGAGACTTAACGATTATAAAGAGAGAGTGAAGAGGTTATAGAGAAAGAATGCAGCGACAGTATACACCCCACCCACCACCATGTGGTGATGGTTTCTAGAAAGAGAATAAGCGTTAGAGAGAGGGGAGGGAGAGGAGTGAAAGGTTAGAGAGAGAAAATGTAGACTTATGAAGGAAAACCCTAAGACACCCAAATGACAAAAATACCCCTATAACTTCACAAAATCAAAAAACATGTCAATGATTAGGGACCAACAAAATAAAAACATTAACAAGTTATGACTATTATCTTACAAGTTTCAAGTTGGGATTATTCCCTTCCAACCCCCAAAGTTGGGATTATTTAATTCCATTTCCCCTTTTACTATTCATAAAGTTTGCAAATTAATAGATGAGCGGATGCGCTGATTCTTAGTGGGGTTCCAAATGTAAACCCTACGTGTTCGTCATGTGGTTTATTCTCAGAATCAGCGCAACACCTAGCAGTTGATTGGTGGTTTGCTCAGTTGGTGCGGTGGCAAGTGTGTGTTTGGGTAAGGATTCCGCTTCGGAACCAATTTACCTCAGTACAACAGCTTCTACAACATGGTAGGGATGCAGCTACACAAGAGTACAAGAAACATGTGGTATACGCGATCTTTCTAATGACAATTTGGCAACGATTGAACGGAAGGAACCAGAAGATTTTCAATGGTTTAGGGGCGCTGGCTTATTTCATTCCAACAATGGAGATGGTTTGGAGACATAAAATTCAATGTATATATAGTCTTTGTTAGGCTCTGTTGCTTCCTGTGTTACCTTAGTTTGTAGATTTGCTGCTTAGCTTCTGGCTAAGGTGGTGGTGGTTAATAAAAAGCTTCATTTGGCCGTTAAAATATAAAATAAAAATAGATAAGTTTACAAATAGATCTAGGAATGTATGCTTCTTAAATTCAACCGGTTATAATATCTCCCAAATCTATCATATCAAATTTTATTGACCTGTGGACTCGTTTTACATTTATAATTATTTTATTTTTTAGAGCATTTGATTTGCTTTAACTGTTTTATTTCACTTGTTGGCATATTTTGTAGTTCTTTTACTTCTAACTGTTGTTTTATGTACCAATTCTCTTAGACGTCTTCATATGAATTGGTGGACTACTAGAATGACCAGATGAATCTGATAGCTGATTGGACTGAATTTTCAAATATAAACTTTTCTTTTTTGTTTATAGTTATTACATATTTTATTATAAGTGTAAAACTTACGTGTTGTGGATTAACAATCTACCTCCATAAGTAGCAAAAAAAAAAAAAAAAAAAAAAAAAAAAAGATCACATAGCTGCTATGTCAATGCCACATAGGAATTTGAGCAACAACTAAACACTAAATAACCAAGTGTAGTGGAGTAACTAAACAAATTTATTTAAAAAAAAACACTATGGGCTCCATTTGATCACTCACGCCCACCATCTTAATCACGACCGCTTCATTGTCGCCCATGTTAACACTCCGACGCGTTTTTTGGCGCCTCACCTGACCGAGGTGACGTGGAGTGCTAATCCGCAATACATAGCCTAACGATACATGTCATCTTGTTTTCGTTTTATACCATTTATAATCTTTTAAAAAGCAAAGGCTTTATGCAATGGTCATATGTAAGTTGTGCTTTAAGGGTTGCACATGCTTTTGTGTGTTGTGAGTTATGCTTTAAGAGTTGTATGTTTGAGATAAGGTTGTACTTCAATTTTTTACACCTCTGTGCCATCCCTGCCATTCCTTAGACCATGCTTACACCTGACCGTCGACTCTTGCTTCCACCTTACCGTCGACTGCTTCTTTATATTTCCAGATTTCAGAAACATTTCAGCAGCCCTTCTTCTCATACTCTTCCAGCCAATTGAAGGTATCAAAGACTAAAATTTTGATTTCGTTTTCTTCCTTCTTCCCTTTCTTAAGTTTTAGTTTCTGAATTGTGCAGGGTTTGGTTTCATTGTCTCATCATTCTATCCAGGTAATTGAATTAGCAAGGTATTATTGTTTACAATATAGTATGTGAACAGAATATGTGTTGAATTGTTATTGTAAATACATATCATAGTTGTCAAAAGCGCGCCTAGGCAAGTGCCTAGGCTCGAGGCGCACCAAGTGCGCTGCGCCCTGTGAAGCGCGCGCCTAGGCACTGAGGCACACTATCAGGGCTGATTTCCGGCCAAATTCAGCCTAAAAGTTGCATAAACCTCTAAAACATCCTAAACGAGTCATGAGCAAGTCCTAAACAACCCTAAAACATCCTAAAGTAGCCCTAAACAAGCCTAAAACATCTCTAGAATCCCTAAAAAATGTATTTTATACTATGCACTTAATTATAAAAAGCCGTCGTTTTTATGCGCTTTGTGCCTAGGCTCCGGGCTCGGCCTATGCGCCTTGAGTGCGCTTAGGCACTTTGACAACTATGATACATATATGTTCTGTATTGTGAATTTTTTATGCTTTATTGTAATTTTTTGTAGTATGTTTGTTTCAGTGTTTGTGTGTCTTTGTTAGATTGCTGTTTGTGGAAGCTTTTGAAGGTGAGTTTCTCTTTGATTTCTTTTTGTTTTCTTAATTGTTGCTTTGTTGCTGTTTGTTTTTTAGCAGTTTATTTCTGTGTTTTGGAGACTTTTGGTTAGCTTTCAGATTAGGTTAGGAGATGAACGTGCGTCTGGTTATTTTAACGTAGGAAGAAAGGCATGGACAATTCCAGCCTGCGGTTAGTAAGTAAACTAATATAAGAGATAAATATAATAGAAATACATAGTCATACCTATAAAAATGAAGCTACAATTGACAGACAAAAATATGAATTACTACATACAATAATTATACAGAACATACTGAAGTGTTCATTCTTTTTCACTTAAGATCAAAAGTAAAAAGGCTAAACAATCAAATGTGGAGAGCTTTTAACAATAAATGGGTTCGATGCCTCAAGAAATCAGGTGTAGTTCATAAATGAATATAAAGTAACATTCAACCGTTGAATGTTGTAAAATCGCCAAGTTGAATGTTGGCGATTAAGAGCCGTTATAGTAAATAGTTTTTTAGTCCAGCAGGCTGTTGTCGATTAAGAGCCGTTATGGTAATCGCCAGGTTTATTACCAAGATCCTGGTAATAAGAGCCGTTATAGTAATCGCTAAGTTTATTATTCCAAGATGCAGAAAAAAAGTTAAACGGCCAGTTTAGTTTACTCGGTTGGGCCAATTTTTAAACCATTAGTCTTACCATAAAACTGTCGATGGCGAAAACATATAATTTTAAACCAGGTGACTTACCAAGACAACTTTAACAAATAAAGTAAATATTCGTACGACTCCTAGATGTATGACCAAAATTAACCATCTTCACATAAATTGACCCAATGTAACAACCCCTAGTCAAAGAATCCAGCACCACGCCTCTTAACAGTTTCAGCCGGCTCTTAACAGCTGCAGCTGGCTACGTAGCAGCATCAGCTAGCTGCCTGTTAACAGCTGCAGCCCGCGAACAGCTGCGCTTATGCTTGATTTCTAAATGCTGGGATTTATGGATGCTGGCATTTAAGAATAGAGGGTGAAAGATCATGTGTTGTGAATGTGTACAGTAAATGAGTAAAAAAAAACCTAAAGCAACGTGAGCTTGTGTGTAGTGGCTGCGGTAAGCTGGCCCACTATAAGTGGTTGGTTGAAGGCCGTAGGTGTACAGGCGAGGTTGTGTGTAGTGGCTGCGCCTAGAAAATGTTCGTGGTAAAGTGGGTCTGTTAAATAGCTTTCTATGTCAACCCGTGCAAACTTGCGTTTTTTCTCTTCATGCGGCTGATATGTTTGTAGGATGTGTGTTAATATTTTAGGTTAAGGTGCAGCCTGTTTTAAGGTTATGTTTATGTCTGCGCCTTTTTTGTGTCCAGTTCAAGTGACAATACGGTTTAGGACAACCCTGTTTGGTATTTTGTGTGTCAAAAAATTTGGTGTTTATGTTTAACACTGTACGTTGAACAGGTTCGCCATATACTTTTTTTTGTCTAGCATATTCTTAAACTTAATGTGTGGTGGAGAAGTAGTGTACCTCAAGGATGATGGTCTTTCTGTTGGAGGTGTGGGTTGTCAGCCGTTAATGACATAAGGCCTGATGGTGTTGTAGGCCGAGACGTGTGTTAACGGCTGTTAACGACAACTGATTCGCTCAGCTACGTCTAGAGCTGGGCGTTCAGCTGTGTATGGTCGCTGGTTGTTAATGACAGCAGTAGTATTGTTGTATATGCGTGTTTTGATTACCGAAATGAACGGAAACAAACTAAGGCTATGTTCAGCATCTAAAAATTTGCATATGATTTTTTTTAGGTTTAACTTTGTTAGTATACATTTTCTTGAATCCTTTGTCTGATTTCAGCTTATGTTAGGTATATGTATGCAAAGTATGTTAGTTAATTGTTGGCATAAGATAGATAGATGTATAGATAGAAATATAAGGTTACGTTATGACTCTTTTAAGGTTATTGAGGTAGTTATGTATGTGACACCCGGCATATTTGGCTTAAACATTTTAGTAACATCTAAGTCTACCTTAGCGGGAAACGTTAATAAACGGACTTAACTAGGTTGGTTGATTCGGGTCAAGTTAGGATTGTCCAGGGTTCAATGATCTGGAGGATCATTGAGAGTCATTTTGGGAATACACTAGTACCGGGTCCCGTTGTTGGTGACATTACATAAATCAATTAAGTGTATGTGTAGATTATGGGTCGTGTGGTGGATTATATACATAGATGTGTTTAAATGGTGTGTAGATGATTATCCGTGCTTAAATATGTTAAACATAGACTAAGGTTGCATGCTCATGTGTTAAGGTGTGTTAAAATGCGTTAAACACGACAAACTGGAAAACTAGATATACATAGGTCCTGGTTCGACCACTTCGAGTGGTCGAAGGAGGAAATGTGTCTTGGTTCGACCTTTTGCAAAGGGGCGAACCTGGGATATGGAATTGGAAAAATTTCATTCGACCAAGTCAGGGTTCATTCGACCCTGTGAAAGGGTCGAAGGAGGCTACCTTCGACCACTGAAAGGGGGCGAAGGTGGAATAGTATAAATACCACACTTTGTCATTTTTCATCATTTCACAAACCCTAACCGTCTCAAAACACTCTCAAACGATTTTAATCACTAAGGAAGGAGTTTTTGCTCTTCTTTTTCATAATCCAACCTATCTACAACATCTAAACAAGAATCCAAGGTGTGTTCTTAATCCTAAATCTTTTTAAGGCATTTTAATCCGTTTTTATCTAACCCTAAATGTCCAGATCTGTTCTAAGGAAGATTTTATCAATAAAAACCTTTCAAACACCTTTCTAAATCTAAACCCTATCGTAAAACTAGGTTTTGGTATCAATAAACATATGTTAAGTATATGTTATGTGATGTTATGTGTTGTTTAATGATTTGCTGCTGTTCTAATGTTAGAAACATGATCTAGGGCTGCTATGAATGATAGTTTTAGATTGTAAAGGTTATTATTAGATAAATGATGATATTGTGGGTATTTTGGGGGATTTTATGAAATCTAGGGCTTGTGCATGTCGGGTATTATCAATGAAATGATTGGGGGTTTTCGATTAATAAACTGAGTATTTGTAGATGATTATAGGTTGGTATTGAAAAGTTTCCAAATTGGGTAAAGATTTCATGCATGATGTGACATTCCCATAATTTTGCCATTTTGGAAAAGTATTAAAACAAGCTGGTTTTGGGGCAAAATTGGTGGGAATATGTAGGGATATGTTAATCATACTTGACTGTTGTGTTTGATGATGTTTCGGGATGTTTCGAATGTGTTTGAAGCGTTTTTAGGAAAATTATTAAAACAGGGGCGATACTTGACTGTTGTGTTTGATGATGTTTCGGGATATGTTAATCATACTTGACTGTTGTGTTTGATGCTTGAACCTTGTGTGTAATCTATGTGTACTTGATTAGTTAGGGTAATGAGTCACCAACGGGATGTCGGGTCGGTCTAGTGTGTCGGTTAAACATTTAAACACGCTTTAAAACATACTTGGTTATGATCTGGACAATCGGGGACTACATAAGCTTATGGTTATTAGTCGGAACACTTATGTGAACATTTTGATAGATCTCCGGTAGAAGGATTATCAAGGGCTTAGCATTTTACTAATAACCGAAGAACGCTATCTAAGGTGAGTTCACGGCCCCACTTTTACTGCTTTAACTTTTGGGGGAGAAAACATGCGCTAAACTATTTTGGTAACATATGTCATACTATGGTTTTAACTTTGTATTGCTATACGATCTTTGGAAGTCCCGGGGGAAACCATGAATGTGCGGGGATGCACAACGGGGGAAATGTGGATAGATTTATTTGGCGTGACATGCCCCACTCGACGGCTTGGAGTGCCGGGCGGGTTCATGTTGTCTCGAACTTTGCTAAACATGCTGAACATATTCGGGCTGCTTAAACATATGCTAAACATTGCTAAACGTGTCCCGTAATGGTTTCCAGTCGTAGTAGTAATAAAACATACGCCTTGCTAGCGTACTTGGTGACATTGGTATAGTATGGACATGGTAACGTTTTGGTAACTTTGGTAACTTATTGAACAAACCTGTGAACTCACCAGCATTATATGTTGACGTCTTTTTGGCATGTTTTTCTCAGGTCGCTAAGGTAGCAACAGAGGACTTGGCGCACGAGTCTGCATGGCGTCTAGGCTTAGTTTCATGTTTTGAATAAAGTTTTTGAACATTGTCATACATGGTTTTGTAATTGGTTAAATGCTTCCATATAGTGTTGTTTATTGTGACCGTTGACTTGGATTCTGGTTTGTCATGCGCCTCGCGGTAAAACCCCGCAAGTGGAAATTTGAGGGTGTGACAGATTGGTATCAGAGCCAATGGTTATAGTGAACTAGGACTGCATGTAGAGTCTGGTCTATAGCCGAGTCGCACACACTAGACGGTCACATACTTTGAGTCTATTAGTGGGATACGTACTAACGTTGTCGGGGTGTTATTACATCATCATCATACTTCTTTGTTACATCATCCGCTTTTATTTGGGTTCTTACCTACTCTTGTCTTCTTCTTCGGGATGGAGGGAGAAGGGGTTGATTTGATGGTTCTAGCACACACATGCCTTCTTACACTTGCACCTATCGTAACACGTTACTAGGCGACGATATTCGGTGACCGGAGTCTGGATTAGGGGTACATCTGGAGGACCATGTAGAGCAGTTTATCATTTCGGGTGCACACGAAATAATAAACTGAAATGCATGAAAATCCCGATGGACTTCGAGTTTGGATGTATAGTCCTGGATTTGTCCCTAAGTTAACTCTTATAAACTTCTAGTGGTTGACACTGGAAGTGAATCTGAACCCTCGATTTCTTGATTTGTTAGATCATGTCTGGTACTCGCGGTGGTGGACGTCGTGGTGGCGGCGGTGGCCGTGCTGGCGGTGGTGGTCATGCCGGTGGTGGTGGTCGTGGTAATATCAACATGACCCAAGCCGAGCTGAACAACTTGCTACAGCAGCAAGTGAACATGGCTATGGCTAATTTCCAGGCTGGGATTAATGCCATGGGTGGTGAGTTGATTTCTGTCGACCTTGCCTCATTCTTGGGTTTCACTTCCTTTCGTTTGTGTTTTACTCGTGTACCGTGTTTCAGGTGTTGGTGCCAACCCACCCCCACCTCAGTGCTCTTATAAGAAGTTTCGGGATTGTCAGCCCCATAACTTCGCTGGAACTGAGGGAGCGGTGGGACTGCTCCGATGGCTGGAGAAGGTTGAGTCTGTGTTCATCGTGTGTAACTGTCCTGCTGGGGACCGGGTGAAGTATGCTACTGCGACATTTGAGGGGCCTGCACTGTCGTGGTGGAATGCTACTACTCAGAACATGGGATTGGGGGAGGCTATTGCTATGCCTTGGGCAGAATTTGTGCAACTGTTGAGAGGTGAGTACTGTCCGAGGGAGGAGGTACAGAAGTTGGAACATGAAGTCTGGAGCTACAAGATGGTTGGGTCCGAGATAGAAGAGTACACTGTGAGGAGGAATGAGCTGGCGGTGTTGTGCCCCGATTTGCACACACCTGAGTATATGAGGATCGAGCACTATGTGTCTGGGCTAGTGCCGGAGATTGCTGGATTGGTGGCTGCTGGGAATCTTCTGTCACACCACGACAACGGCGGAAACACGTGGCGTGGACGCGAAAGAGAAATGCTTCAAAGCCAAGATTAAACAAACACATAATTTAGATAATAAACATTCATTAGACGACGAAAAGTATTTTGTTTAGATACACGTCCCAAAATGTAGTTTTTAACAAAATAAGGATTTTCAACTATTTCCCAATCCCATAGGAAATATTAGTAAATCCCTAACAAAAGTCCGTCTCGTCTTTATTTCGCCCGCCCTAGCCATTGCACGCCTTCACATTCTTAGTTACCTGAAAGATATGTTAGGAAAAACGTCAATATATAAATATATTGGTGAGTTTCACAGGTTTTGACACACAAATAAATTAACATTCATTTGTAAATAAGTGTGCATAACGAAATAAGAAATGTGCTACATATGCTATTAGGGTTGCAAGTCCTAATACCGATGGAACCCCCATAGGCCCGTAACCAAAACCAGACTATTTTACTTTGCCCCGCAAGTTGTTTACATGGTAACAACTAATTTAGAATATCGTCGCACCCCGTGGTCCTTCCGTGTTGATCGCTAATCAACCAGGGTGGGTCTCGTCAAGAACCAATAGTACTATTCCCATATTCTACGGCTACATCCCTTTGTATAAATGGTTACAGTTAACTGCGGAGACTTCACGTCCCATGTGACTTTACCGTTACCCATGTGCCCATCTTATGTACCATTTCATACTTTTACATGTTATCGCACATTTAATTCTTTCTTACATATCTTTCCCCCAAGTTTAAAAACAGTAAAACATAAAAGGGGCCGTGAAAACTCACCTCAAGCGTGTCACGAAATCAGAAAATAGTCTTTGCCAAGTCCAATGCGAGACCACCTACATGTGTCCTAACTTAATAAGGCATCGGTCTCAAAGTGCGTGTCTTACTGGCAAGTTGTCTTTCCCCAACTCCCGACACCACGTTTATACTTACGGTTTAATTAGGAATATACCCTAGTCTTAGGTCCGTTGGTGATGATTTATCCCGTTACAAGTTTCACTTAACTTATATTATAACCGTTGCTATTAATTACCAAGTTAGTTGGTTTCGTCATCGTGAACCCCGATCATTGTCCGTTTTCCTTACACGTCATGATCTTTAAACATATTTATCAATATGTATTTACTAACTTGTATTAATATTTCGTTATATCTTCCGACTCGACTCACTTTTATTATATATTTATTTCCCCATAAAAATAAATATACAAAGATCTTGTCGAACGAGATTTATTTTATGTTAAGTATTTATTTTTCATATAGGTATACATATACTTATAATAACATACTTAACTTATTTTATTTCTTACAAATTCTCCCATCTCACTTCCAACACTTAGGAAAGTGTTTATGTATATTTTTCACCCTTTATTATCCTTACATATATTTTGTTCACAAAATATATACATATTCTCTTACTTAGAATAGGTAAATCGTAATCGCCGCAATAACGTATGCTTGTATCTTGTAGGAAGTTATACTCGTATACTTATCCGTCCGATTTACGCTTTTGTTCGATTTATGCTTTGTTCGTTTTACACGTAGTCCGATAGCTCGCCGCATTGACATACGTCCGCTTTCCCGATTTCTTAACTTATATATATATATATCTTTTGTAGGAAATCATACTACTTGCCGGTTTACGCATTTTCCTACTTTTGAATATATATATTAACTTGGATGTTTTATTCCTAAAAATTCTTACAACACTTTTACATCCCCATAAATGTAAAAATGCTTATTTTTATATAAAACATCACAAGTTGTTTATATTACCATTTTTCTTACAAAAATATTAGTGTTTATATTTTCCAACACTTATGGTAAATTTATATTTTTATAAAAATATCATTCTTACAAAATAAATATTTGTGTAAGTTTCCTTACTTTTACAAAAGCAACCCTTTTAAAATATAACTTTTCATTCTCAACCTTTTACTTTCTAAAGTTACATTTTTCAACATAAAGTTTTCAAAATCACATTTTACACCCATGGACTTTCCAAAGTTACTTTTCGAACCTCTATCTCTACAAAAGTTACATATTATTCCCAAGACTTATAAAAATGACAATTTCCGCTAAAACTAGTAAACTTTAACATGTCAAAATTGACAATAAGTGTTCTTTTCACCATCCAACACTTTTATTAGTCTCATATGGTCATTTTAAGCCTATTAACATGTTTGATTTAAGTCTTGGAGTCCATTTGTTCATACTTGTATTTTTAAAGTCTACAACTTTATTTTTGTGATTTTAGCTTCATTACATTTTGTTACAAATATTTCATGTTCAAATGGTTCCATTAGTCATAATATAATGATCAAAACCATTTTTTTAGGTGTGTTAGGTGTTACTTTATGTTTTTCATCCAAAACAACTTCAAAAAAAAAAAAAAAATACTAGAACATACAATATTTTTTTTGTAACAAAATAACATCACCAACCATCCTAAAACTTATGTTCATGATCATCTTTGTGAACATTTTATTTCATTTTTAGAAAACACACAAAACCTTGTTTAAAAACTTTGGTTAAAAGAATCCCAAAAACAACTTGCAAGTTAAGCATATAAATAAATAAAACTTGAACAAGATAAGTTTCAAGAAACTTACTACTAGCACAAGGCTAGGGAAGTCACAAAAACACTTGATTATGGAGGGGTTATGTGTGTCTTCCAAGGGTTATGCTCCAAGCACTTGTACACACTTGATTTAGGGTAGGAATGGAGTGTTTATTATGTGTTATAAGCTTGAAAATCAAGGTGGTGGTGGGGGTTAATGGTCTCGGCAGCCACAACAGAATTTTTAGGTGATTTGGAGTTGGTTTTGTGAAAAAAATAAATGAGTTTCAAGTCTTATATGGTGTAATTTTTTATTATAAAGCTAAAATATCTTAATTGTCCCCAAACATCATGATATTGCCTCTTAGATTAGCCAACACTAGGGTGGCTTAAGCCACCATGTTGGGCTGGCCTAATGCCCCTTGTGGGTCCCACTCTTTGTGCCAAAAATATCTCCTAACTATTTGGTTAGAATCGAATCGGTTCGGTTAGGGTTTTTCGGGTTTTTATGCGTTCTTATTACGAGCTATTTCGGACATATAATTAGTTTTAAATTACCCTTAAACATAACTTAGTTTAAGTATTGGTAAGTTATTTAGGTTCTTACCGGGTGAAATTATATATTTTACGCGCATCGGGCGCGATACGCGAACTTTATTTGCTACCGGGAGATTTTAATTTGGAGTTTTCATTTATAGTTTTGGGGTTCCAAAACACTTTATATTTCATAAAAATAACCTTCATTTTATATCCCGGGCACTCGGGATCGTTTTCGGTTATTTATTTATTGCCGGGTAATCACCAACGTCCATTTCGGACTAGTTTATTCTTATGCGATTCCTTCGCACTTCTAATTAAACTAAGGCATTCCTATACCATCTATTGGACTCCGCTATTTTCCGAATACTCAATTATAATTAATTGATATTAATTCTTGCTTAGAACGGTTAATTACATATATTAATTACGTACGGATTTACCTTAATTTTGCCGAACGTCACATTCTCCCCCTGTTTAAGGAGTTTCGTCCGCGAAACTCGGCGTGAGCCCTTCTTTCGAGGGTTTTTCTTAAACAAGGTGGGATATTTTTGCTTCATTTGATCTTCCCTTTCCCATGTGAACTCCGGTCCACGCTTTGCGTTCCAACGCACTTTCACCAACTTGATTCTGCTACGCCTAAGCTTTTGAACTTTCCAGACCGTTACTTCTATCGGTTCTTCGATAATATGAAGCTTATCGTCAACATGAATCTCATCAGCGGGAATGATCAAAGTTTCATCCGAGAGACACTTTTTCAGATTAGATACATGGAAGGTATCATGGACTCCATTAAGCTCTTCAGGCAACTTGAGCTTATAAGCAACGGGACCAATCCTAGCCAAGATTTCGAAAGGACCAACATATCTAGGATTTAGCTTCCCGCGCTTTCCAAAACGATCTACACCCTTCCAGGGTGAAACCTTCAATAGGACCTTATCACCGACTTCAAATTCTAAAGGCTTACGCCTATTATCCGCATAGCTTTTCTGTCGGTCGCGAGCCGCTTTCAAACGATCTTTTATCAGAAAGATCTTGTCAGTCGTCTCTTGAATAATTTCTGGTCCGGTTAATTGCTTGTCACCAACCTCTGCCCAACACAATGGAGATCTACACTTACGCCCATACAGAGCTTCGAACGGCGCAGCTTGAATACTTGAATGATAACTATTATTATATGAGAATTCAACAAGGGGCAAATGTGAATCCCAGTTACCACCAAAATCAACAGCACAGGCTCGCAACATGTCCTCCAATGTCTGAATAGTCCTTTCACTTTGACCATCAGTTTGAGGGTGATATGCTGTACTCATATCTAAGCGAGTACCCAGAGCATGTTGCAGTGATTTCCAAAATCTTGAAGTGAATCGGCTATCTCGATCCGAAATAATAGATACAGGCACTCCGTGCCTAGATACCACTTCTTTGATGTACAAACGAGCCAATCTTTCCATTCTGTCGGTTTCACGAATGGGCAAGAAATGAGCAGATTTTGTTAAACGATCAACGATTACCCAAAGAGTGTCGTGACCACTAGATGTTTTGGGCAACTTTGTAATAAAATCCATAGAAATCTGCTCCCATTTCCATTCAGGAATTTCAGGTTGTCGGAGCAGTCCAGACGGTTTTTGATACTCGGCTTTTACTTTCGAACATGTCAAACAACGAGCCACGTAAGCCGCAATGTCTCGTTTGAAGTATGGCCACCAATAAAATTCGTTCAGATCTTTGAACATTTTGTCAGTGCCAGGATGAATCGAATACCTTGACTTGTGAGCTTCGTCCAAAACTAACTCACGCAGGCCACCATACAGGGGTACCCATACTCGATCCATAAAATACAAAGTTCCATCCGTCTTAGACACCAATGAATCAACCATACCGCGAAGATTTTCCTTCTTCACGTTTTTAGGTTTTAGCGCATTACTTTGGGCTTCACGGATGCGATCGGTCAAATTGGTATGGATCGTCAAGCCCAATGCACGAACACGTAACGGCTTCGCCCTTTCTTTCCGACTTAAAGCATCCGCTACAACGTTTGCTTTGCCAGGATGGTACTTGATTTCACAATCATAATCATTTAACAATTCCACCCAACATCTTTGCCTCATGTTCAGCTCTTTTTGATCAAAGATATGCTGCAAAGACTTGTGATCAGTGAAAATTGTGCATTTGGTACCATAGAGATAATGCCTCCAAATTTTCAGTGCAAAAACCACGGCACCAAGTTCCAGATCATGTGTCGTGTAATTTTTCTCATGCACTTTCAACTGTCTGGAAGCATAAGCGATTACTTTATCACGTTGCATTAATACACAACCCAAACCTTGATGCGAAGCATCACAGTATACCACGAAATCTTCCGTACCCTCAGGTAGGGAAGGAATAGGAGCATCACACAACTTTTGCTTCAATAATTGGAAGGCTGACTCTTGTTTATCGGTCCATTCAAACTTCTTGTCCTTTTGGGTTAACATCGTCAACGATTGTGCTATCTTAGAAAAATTCTCAATGAATCTTCTATAATAACCCGCAAGACCAAGAAATTGACGCACCTCGGTAGGGGTCTTTGGTGCTTCCCAATTTTTAATCGCTTCAACTTTTGCAGGATCGACATGTATACCCTTCTCATTAACAACATGGCCTAAAAAGTGGACTTCTCGAATCCAAAAGTCACACTTAGAGAATTTGGCATACAACTTTTCATTCCGCAAGAGCTCGAGGATTAACCTTAGGTGATTTTCATGCTCCTTTTTGGTTCGTGAATAAATAAGAATATCATCAATGAACACAATCACGAATTTGTCCAAGTAAGGTTTGCACACCCTGTTCATCAAATCCATGAAGACAGCAGGGGCGTTCGTTAGTCCAAAAGGCATGACAAGAAACTCATAGTGACCGTAGCGAGTTCGGAATGCAGTCTTCGGTATATCTTCTTCCTGAATACGCAACTGATGATACCCGGACCTTAGGTCAATTTTCGAATAATAACTAGAACCTTGAAGTTGGTCGAACAAATCATCGATTCTAGGCAAGGGATAACGATTCTTGATGGTAAGTTTGTTCAACTCACGCTAGTCAATACACATGCGAAACGTACCATCTTTCGTCTTAACGAACAAGACCGGCGCTCCCCAAGGTGAGAAGCTTGGTCGAATGAAACCTTTGTCCAACAATTCTTGCAACTGGTTGGACAATTCTTGCATTTCGGAGGGAGCTAGTCGATATGGCGATCGCGCCACGGGAGCAGCTCCAGGAATAAGATCAATACGAAACTCAACTTGCCGGGGAGGCGGTAATCCCGGCAAATCTTCAGGGAAAACTTCAGGAAAATCTCTTACCACGGGAATATCTTCGAGCTTACGCTCTTTGGACTTCTTATCAACAACATGCGCTAAGAATGCATAACAGCCTTTCCGCAAGCACTTCTGGGCTTTCATGCAAGTAATGATTCGCAAGGGCGTTCCACGCCTTTCCCCTTGAATAGAGAGAACTTCATCGTTCACTAGAGGGATTCGAATTAACTTTTCGTCGCATACCACGACTGCACGGTTTGTTGACAACCAATCCATACCAATAACGACGTCAAAACTACCCAAGACGACCGGTAAAAGATCAATACTAAACTGATGCCCACAAAGACCCAATTTACAATCTTTCGCTACTTCATCCGTTTCTATAGTTTTACCATTGGCCAATTCTATGGAGTAAGGTGTCTCTAGTTTACTAGTCTTTAAACCAAGATAGCGTTTGAAATCAATAGAGACAAAACTAAAATCGGCTCCGGTATCGAATAGAATAGAAGCATAATGATTGTTAAGGAGAAACGTACCGGTGACAACATTGGGATCCTGACGTGCTTCAACGGCACCGATAACAAAGGCTCTTCCTTGGGCTTGATTTCTAAGCTTTGGACAATTCTTCCTCCAATGGTCAGTGGATCCACATTCATAGCACGGACGCTTGTCACTAGGAACCACAGGCATACCTGTATAGCATTTCTCACCACTATGACCAACCCTTTTGCACTTCCAGCAAACAGTTTGGTTTCCACCACCATTACCTTGTGAATTTTGTCTTTTACCACCATTTTGAGTAGTGGCAACAAAACCTTTACCTTTTTGATTAGACCCAGATTTGTTACCAGCAGAGTTGTGGTTCTTGTTTCCCCAAAACTTTCTTTTACGACCAGAAGACTGACCTTCAACCGCAGTATTCTTAATCTCAGAAACTTTTACATCCGAAACATTACCACCTGTAGCCTTTTTCGACAACGTGCCGATACGGATAGCATCCTCTGTCAGGCTGAGAGCAAGATCAATTGCTTCGCGCATAGTAGCAGGCTTTGAGGAAGCGACCATGCCACGAATTTGAGGGGCCAAACCATAAAGATACCTCTCAATTTTCTTCGACTCAGGAGTGACAAGGCGGGGTACCAAACGAGAAAGATCGTGGAATCGGGAGGTATAGGTAGCAACATCCGCCCCGATCATGGAAAGGTTCCAGAATTCAGTTTCCAACTTTTGAATTTCGCTAGCTGGACAGTACTCCTTAACCATTAGATCCTTCAAATCAGGCCATGAAAGAGCATAGGCTGCTTCATCGCCCATGGATTGCACTTGACTGTTCCACCAAGACAGTGCGTTGTCCAGAAAAAAGGTTTGTAGCATACATGACTTTTTGCTCATCAGTACACTTGCTGATACGAATCACAGCTTCGGTTTTCTCAAACCATTTCAGAAGTCCAACGGATCCTTCAGTTCCGTTGAAGTTGATTGGCTTACAATCCAGGAACATTTTGAAAGTACAGGGGGGAACAGGATTGCCAGATTCTGCAACATTACACAATAATGCCATCATAAGATAAGTCAATTTGGGACGTAACCCAACATATACGACATATCAATGATATATACCTGACGTGGATCTTTCGCGAGTATTGTCACCTCGACTACCAGTTCCGCCAGAGCCCCCGCTTTGAACGGTGCGGTTGGCCTCGAACTGGGCCAGGGCGGCAGCAATTCTGTCAGCAATTAATTGGTCTAGTTGTGCCTGAGAAGTAGGCAACGGGTCTTGCGTTGTTTGTCTTGTCGTAGGCGGCATTTTTATACTTCAATATAAAATATCAAAGGATAATTAGACATATATTTAACCAATATTGTCATGCACGTCATACTAATAAAATAAATATCCCACAAGATTCGTAACTCATCACCAAATAATCATCACATCAGAATATGAGAATCACATGGCAAGAATAAATAATAGTTGTAATCATAACAATAATAACAACCATAACGGAAAATAACCACAATACAATAATATATTTTACCATAATACATCATGATTTTCATTCATTTTCATTAATAACGATTACATCATTTGTTCATACAACAAAAGGTGGTGATATCTAATCCCACATACATCGTTTGAAAACAACAAAATATCATAACATACTACGCTAGTCATAACTAGTCTAGCTAGGTAAAATACAAAAGATACAATATCCATCACTACTACAACCATCTCTAACAGCTACCACGATCCACCATCAACTGGAAACTTGACTAAAGCTGGGAAGGAGGTCGACGAGCGTACTATGGAGCATTAAGCCGAATGGCTGCGTCCACGGCAGCAATGTGATCATAAATCCGTTGGGCACGATCCATATGCTCACCAAAAGGAAGACCACGTAAACTATCCACGCGAAGTAGATCATCAGCGACGCGAGTCAGCATAGAGTTCGTCTCTATGATGCGTGCCCAAATGGACCGCATCTGTGCATCAACGTGGGAGACAGTGGAAGAAAACGTCTCTGTCAGGGTCAAAAAGTCTTGCTCAAGAGCGAGCAAAGAGGAAACAGCAATAGCAGGCATACGTGCCGCCTCACGGGGCGGACAGGGAGAGAAGCTAACAGGTTGAGACGGACCTACCATCTCAGGGACACCAGGAAAGACAGGAGCTGGCTGGGAAGAACCAGCCTCAAAAGGTACACTGGTAACCACAGGGGTAGCAGGGACAACTGTAACAACAGGGACAACTGGGATAACAGGAGCAATAGGGACCTCAACTGGGTCGACAACAGGCAACACGGGGGAGTGAGGTGGTGCCTCCACCTCGGGGCTGGCAGGGACAACATCCCTGGGAGCGTCATCACTATCAGTAGCGTGGGCACGCATCCCAGCGCGTCTAAGCTCGCTACTACGGGCAGGACTGCCCTCCAGAATAACAGCAGGATGATCACCCTCCATGGGCTCATCCTCATCATCTGAAACAAATGCACCATGAGGCGCTACCGGCACCTCACCAATATCAGGAAAAGGCTCGACAGGAGCCACGAGAGTGGGGCAGGAATCGGCTTGATGGGAGCCTCTGACACGACAGGCACACTCGGGCCAGCCTGACCCGATGGCCCAACACGAGAAGAATGGGCGACCGAATCAAAGAATCCCGTAGGGAAGGTACGAATAGCAGGGACAGGGTAAACAGGGAATGTGGGTGCGGGAGCGACGAGTGGTGGGGAAGTGACTGACGCCTCAGACATCGCATCCTCCTCACTAGGGTCCTCCTCATCCTCATCCTCCTCATACTCACCGTCGACCATCATCTCGTCCGGCTCGACCTCATCGTCCGAACTCAATACCACAACAACATGGGCATTGGGAACGTTCTCCACGATCTGAACACTGCTATCAGAGTCGGACATGTACTCGGATTCTTCAGAAGCAGACATTTTCTTTCCTGGCAAAAGTACCGTACTATATATACATAAATATTTAATCAATTTAAGCAAGAACATCTATACTTCCAAAATTTTACCATCTACTTGTTGTTACTTCCCTTGGCGTGCTTGGCTAGGCGATTCGGGACTTCCTTTTCTAATATATTTTTCGTGTTTGTTTTAAAGAAAATATATTTTTTCTCTTTCAAACCAAAACCGGTTATAGTCTAGATTTTTCCAAAATACTTGTTCGCTATAACCTTGGCTCTGATACCATTTCTGTCACACCACGACAACGGCGGAAACACGTGGCGTGGACGCGAAAGAGAAATGCTTCATAGCCAAGATTAAACAAACACATAATTTAGATAATAAACATTCATTAGACGACGAAAAGTATTTTGTTTAGATACACGTCCCAAAATGTAGTTTTTAACAAAATAAGGATTTTCAACTATTTCCCAATCCCATAGGAAATATTAGTAAATCCCTAACAAAAGTCCGTCTCGTCTTTATTTCGCCCGCCCTAGCCATTGCACGCCTTCACATTCTTAGTTACCTGAAAGATATGTTAGGAAAAACGTCAATATATAAATATATTGGTGAGCTTCACAGGTTTTGACACACAAATAAATTAACATTCATTTGTAAATAGGTGCGCATAACGAAATAAGAAATGTGCTACATATGCTATTAGGGTTGCAAGTCCTAATACCGATGGAATCCCCATAGGCCCGTAACCAAAACCAGACTATTTTACTTTGCCCCGCAAGTTGTTTACATGGTAACAACTAATTTAGAATATCGTCGCACCCCGTGGTCCTTCCGTGTTGATCGCTAATCAACCAGGGTGGGTCTCGTCAAGAACCAATAGTACTATTCCCATATTCTACGGCTACATCCCTTTGTATAAATGGTTACAGTTAACTGCGGAGACTTCACGTCCCATGTGACTTTACCGTTACCCATGTGCCCATCTTATGTACCATTTCATACTTTTACATGTTATCGCACATTTAATTCTTTCTTACATATCTTTCCCCCAAGTTTAAAAACAGTAAAACATAAAAGGGGCCGTGAAAACTCACCTCAAGCGTGTCACGAAATCAGAAAATAGTCTTTGCCAAGTCCAATGCGAGACCACCTACATGTGTCCTAACTTAATAAGGCACTGGTCTCAAAGTGCGTGTCTTACTGGCAAGTTGTCTTTCCCCAACTCCCGACACCACGTTTATACTTACGGTTTAATTAGGAATATACCCTAGTCTTAGGTCCGTTGGTGATGATTTATCCCGTTACAAGTTTCACTTAACTTATATTATAACCGTTGCTATTAATTACCAAGTTAGTTGGTTTCGTCATCGTGAACCCCGATCATTGCCCGTTTTCCTTACACGTCATGATCTTTAAACATATTTATCAATATGTATTTACTAACTTGTATTAATATTTCATTATATCTTCCGACTCGACTCACTTTTATTATATATTTATTTCCCCATAAAAATAAATATACAATGATCTTGTCGAACGAGATTTATTTTATGTTAAGTATTTATTTTTCATATAAGTATACATATACTTATAATAACATACTTAACTTATTTTATTTCTTACAAATTCTCCCATCTCACTTCCAACACTTAGGAAAGTGTTTATGTATATTTTTCACCCTTTATTATCCTTACATATATTTTGTTCACAAAATATATACATATTCTCTTACTTAGAATAGTTAAATCGTAATCGCCGCAATAACGTATGCTCGTATCTTGTAGGAAGTTATACTCGTATACTTATCCGTCCGATTTACGCTTTTGTTCGATTTATGCTTTGTTCGTTTTACACGTAGTCCGATAGCTCGCCGCATTGACATACGTCCGCTTTCCCGATTTCTTAACTTATATATATATATCTTTTGTAGGAAATCATACTACTTGCCGGTTTACGCATTTTCCTACTTTTGAATATATATATTAACTTGGATGTTTTATTCCTAAAAATTCTTACAACACTTTTACATCCCCATAAATGTAAAAATGCTTATTTTTATATAAAACATCACAAGTTGTTTATATTACCATTTTTCTTACAAAAATATTAGTGTTTATATTTTCTAACACTTATGGTAAATTTATATTTTTATAAAAATATCATTCTTACAAAATAAATATTTGTGTAAGTTTCCTTACTTTTACAAAAGCAACCCTTTTAAAATATAACTTTTCATTCTCAACCTTTTACTTTCTAAAGTTACATTTTTCAACATAAAGTTTTCAAAATCACATTTTACACCCATGGACTTTCCAATGTTACTTTTCTGTAACGACTCGTTTTTTTTTTTTTAAAACATGTAGATAATATATAAACATCCATTATATATATATATATATATATATATATATATATATATATATATATATCCAAAACGTCAAGTTCACAACGTGCCAACAACCTTGGCGACACTAGTTAAGTTACAAAAGACAAAGCCTAAGTTGGCTACCATGCGAATCTTTGACCCATATCCAAACCATATACAAAACATTAACCATTTGTTTTTAAAAGACTCAAAGATCCTAACATAACCATGGTACCCAACCCAAAAGAACGCGAGCGTGCATAACCCATCCTTGCTTGAGACTTGATCTTCATTCATGTGCTTTACCTATTTCAAATCAACAAAGCAAACATTTAGTAGGTTATAAACCATATGATCATCTTATCCAAGGGACCCAAGAAGTCCATGGAATCACAATGAAATCCTTACTTCTACCATTTTGACCCGTTAAGGGTATTCCTACCATTTGACCCGTTAAGGGTATTCCCACCATTTTGACCCGTTAAGGGTATTCCTACCATTTTGACCCGTTAAGGGTACTTCCACCGTATTGACCCATCGAGGGTGTTCCTACTATTTTGACCCGTTAAGGGTGTTTCCACCATCTAAATCATTCTACCTATTTATACCCTTCTTAGCCACAAGGATACTACATGTTACTTCCATTCTACCAATTTCATTCACAAAATGCATACATAACAATTATGACTAACATACTCATTAAACTACATAGTTGGTAGTAACCAACTTACCTTTATCGTGCGCACCTTGCTCCTTGTAACCGCTTGTACCTTCCACCTTCACACCTACATAGCGAAGGAATTCATACTTTAGCTTTTTGCACTTTACCCTTTACCATTCTAGGTACAAGGTAGATAAACTAGCATAACCACATAGCTACAACATCTACCATCATAGTTATCATGTATTTTCCCACAATTTCACCTATTCTAAATCACTAGGCATTTTATCATACACTTGATGTGCATATTCCTACATCCAAGTGATTATACTATTCCATGACACAACATTCCCAATTCTACACTTATACTTACAATCTTCATGAATTTCTTAACAATAAGCATAATCAATTGAGTTCTTATGAGATTAAGGTCCTGTTTGACTTTTTAAAAGTCAACAGAAACTTCATCCCAACACCCACTTAACACATTCTCAATTCAACCCTATTACAAGCAATTAACATACATTTTCTTCAATTTTACACTACTTACACATATAAGCATGCTTTTCTAATCACAAGAAGTAATTATCATAACATAATCATGGAACCCACCAAACTACTTCCAATTCTTACAATTACTAGTTCTACAACTTACCAATAGTATTAGGGCCACTAGATGGTTATGAACTCCTAGACATGCAGGGATTTGGGGGATGATTTCCTTCTCAAATTTTCAGCTATGGATGGCTGATTTTGAGACCTCCTTGTCGCCTCCCTCTCTCTCTCTGCGTACTCTCTCTTTTCTTTTTCCCAACAATCCCCAATTTCCTTCTAACCCCTCTATTTAGTTAGTTGTTTAATTCCTTCTAAGACCCACCCCTCAAGAAGAGTGTTGGGTCATGTTTAACCCCTCCCCTTTTTACCAACTAAGTTCTACCAAATTAACCAAGTAGCTAACTTGGTTAAATTTTTATTTTTGTTACATGTACCACTACAATGCATTACTTACAACTAGGGGTACACATATATACATACATACATCCACGCATACATACATACCCGTAATAACATATATATATATATACATATATACATACATACATACCATATTATCATTAATTTAATATTTTTGGGGTGTTACAAGTCTACCCCCCTTAAAAAGGTTTCGACCCCGAAACCTGAATACGTACCGAAAAGAGCCGGGTAGTGTTTCCGCATTTCTTCTTCGGATTCCCACGTAAGATCCGAACCCTTCCGATGTTGCCATTGAACCAAGACTTGGTTTATGGTCTTATTTCGCAACCGCTTCACCTTGAAATCTTTTATAGCCACCGGTTTTTCTACGTAATTCAACTTGTTGTCTACCTCTATGTCTTCAAGAGGCACGTACGCGGTTTCATCTGCGAGACATTTTCGTAACTGGGACACATGAAAGGTGTCATGGATCCCACTCAAAGATGGCGGTAGCTCCAACCGGTAAGCCACTTGCCCGACCCGTGCCAAAATTTTGAAGGGTCCTATATAACGCGGGCCTAACTTCCCGCGCTTACGAAATCTGATGATGCCCTTCCAAGGGGAGACTTTTAGCAACACAAAATCTCCCACTTGAAATTCGATCGGTCGTCTTCTACGATCCGCATACGCCTTTTGTCGGTCTTGAGCGGCTTGAATCCTAGCCCGTATTAGGCTAATTTTTTCGTTAGTGAGAGCCACCAAATCACTTGGAGCTAACTCCCGCTGACCCACTTCTCCCCAACACACCGGGGTTCTACATTTTCTCCCGTATAACATTTCAAATGGTGCCATTTGGATGCTACTGTGATAGCTATTATTATACGAGAATTCCACTAATGGTAAGTGTTCATCCCAACTTCCCCCAAAATCTAGGACACATGCCCTCAACATATCTATGAGGGTTTGAATGGTTCTTTCGGTTTGTCCGTCAGTTTGGGGGTGGTAGGCGGTACTAACCAACAACTTCGTACCCATTTCTTCTTGGAACCTCCTCCAATACCGGGATGTGAATCGAGTGTCCCGATCCGACACAATAGACACGGGTACACCATGCCGGGATACAATCTCATTCACATAAATTTCTGCCATCCGTTCGGAGGTGTAGGCCTCCCGGATAGCCAAAAAGTGAGCGCTTTTAGTGAGTCGGTCCACCACTACCCAAATCGCATCATAACCCTTCCTTGTCTTTGGTAATTTTGTCACGAGATCCATAGTGATCTCCTCCCACTTCCACACCGGGACCTCAAGTGATTGTAATTTCCCGTAAGGCTTTTGGTGTTCGGCTTTGACTTGAGAGCAGGTCAAACATTTCTCCACATACTTAGCGATGTCGCGCTTCATTCCCGGCCACCAATAGTCTTTCTTTAAATCCCGATACATCTTGGTCGCCCCCGGGTGGATTGAGAACCGGGACTTGTGGGCTTTGTCAAGTAGTGAAGTCTTGACTTCACATGTCCAAGGGACCCATACCCGCCCATATCGGGTCTTCATCCCATCCGCATTCTCTTCCAACTTGTCTATCATCCCTTTCATTCTTATCTTCTTTGGGTCATTGGCTTGCAAAGCCTCGACTTGGGCCTTTCGTATCTCACCCAAAAGGGTAGGTGTAATCACAACACCCAAGGCCTTAACTTGAATCGGGGGTGGGTATTCCTTCCGACTTAGAGCATCGGCCACCACATTAGCCTTGCCCGGGTGGTACACGATGTCACAATCATAATCCTTGATCAACTCTAGCCATCTCCGTTGCCTTATGTTGAGATCTTTCTGTTCGAAGAAATACTTGAGGCTTTTGTGATCGGAATATATGGTACATTTTGTCCCGTACAGGTAATGCCTCCAGATTTTCAACGCAAACACTACGGCCCCCAATTCCAAATCATGGGTTGGGTAATTACATTCATGGGGTTTGAGTTGTCTTGATGCGTAGGCGATGACTTTCCCCCGTTGCATCAGAACACACCCCAACCCTTGATGCGAGGCATCCGTATAAACTACAAAATCATCCGACCCTTCAGGCAAGGTCAGAACAGGCGAACTAGTCAACTTCTCTTTTAGCATTCGAAAGGCTCTTTCTTGGTCTTCGCCCCACATAAACTTTTCACTCTTCTTTGTCATCCGGGTCAAAGGTAGTGCCACCTTTGAAAAATCTTGGATAAATCTTCTGTAATAACCGGCTAGGCCCAGAAAACTTCGAATTTCACTCGGGTTCTTAGGAGAAACCCATTCCACCACCGCCTTCACTTTCGAAGGGTCTACCGAAATGCCCTTCTCATTCACTACGTGCCCCAAAAACTGGACTTCCCTCAACCAAAAGGCACACTTAGAAAATTTAGCATAAAGCTTTTCCTTTCTAAGCGTCTCGAGGACTTCCCGTAAGTGGTCCGCGTGATCTGATTCACTTCGGGAGTAAATCAAAATGTCGTCTATAAACACTATCACAAAACGATCCAACATCGAACGACATACCCGATTCATTAAATCCATGAATGCGGCTGGAGCATTTGTCAACCCGAAGGACATTACTAGGAACTCGTAATGCCCATACCGGGTCCTAAACGCCGTTTTGGCCACATCTTCTTCCCTTACCTTCAATTGATGGTACCCGGAACGAAGGTCAATCTTTGAGAACCAACTCGCCCCTTGTAGTTGATCGAATAAATCATCAATACGGGGTAAGGGGTAGCGGTTCTTTATTGTTAATTTATTCAACTCCCGGTAGTCTATGCACATTCGCATAGACCCATCCTTCTTTTTCACAAACAATATAGGGGCTCCCCACGGGGACACACTCGGGCGAATGAAGCCCTTATCGAGTAACTCTTGAAGTTGTGTCATCAACTCTCGGAGTTCGGTGGGTGCCAACCTATATGGTGTTTTTGCAACGGGTTGAGCCCCGGGCACCAATTCAATTTTAAACTCCACTTCGCGTTCGGGAGGAAGCCCCGGAAGATCATCCGGAAATACATCCCGAAACTCCCTAACAATCGGTACTTCTTCAATCTTGGGGGTGGTGATAGTGGTATCAACCACATAGGCCATGAATGCCCTTCCCCCATTACGCACATGTTTCATGGTCTCCACCAAGGTGCATAACTTGGCTTCGACCTTTCTATCCCCTATAAAACTAACCCGCCGCCCACTAGGTGAGGTAACGTATATGGTTTTATTCTTACATTGGAATTCCGCGTGGTGTTTGGCCAACCAATCCATGCCTATCACCACTTGGAATTCCCCCATTGTCATGGGTACCAAGTCTACCCTAAAATCCTCCCCTTCTACCGTGAGAGTACAATTTCTACATATGTTGTGTAATAAATAGTTTTTACTATCCGCAATTTCTACTTCTAATGGGCTTGCCAAGGTTTCTATGATAAAGGAGGGGTGGTAAATCACTTTGGTAGACACAAAAGACCTACTTGCCCCTGTATCAAACAACGCATACATAGGAGTGTTGTTGACTAGTAACATACCCGACACCACCTCGGGGTGGTTCTTTGCTTCTTCGGCGGTGATTTGGAACATTCTTCCACGAGCCTTTGAAGCTTCATTCTTCTTTCCTTCTTTCGGTGCCTCCTTCTTGAGCTTGGGACAATCCGCCTTGAAGTGCCCGGGTTCATAACAATGATAACACAACTGAACCGGACTAGGGCATTTGTAAAACGGATGTCCCGTCTTCCCACAATTGTAGCACGTCTTTTGCCCCAAGCGGCATTCCCCCGTATGCGGTTTCCCACACGTTTTACAACTCGGTGTTTCTCCCTTCTTAGGATCCTTCTTGCCTTGTTCGTGCCCCTTAGCCTTCTTTGGCGACTCCCAAGTCTTTTCGGCCTTCCTCTTCTCACCCCGTTGTTCTTGTCGTTTTAATTCCGTTTCTCGTTCACGAGCCCAATCGATGAGTTCACCCAACGTGTTGCATTTCGATGCAGTGATAAACTCCCGGTATTCTGCCCTTAACATGGCATGATACCTGTTAATCTTCATTCGTTCCGTTCCCACCAATTCTGGACAAAACTTCATTTTGTCAAGAAATATGTTTGTGATTTCATCAATGGTTTCATTCTTCTGGCGGAGGTGTAGAAACTCTTCCTGAATGCGATCGATTGCAGTTTGAGGACAATGATGCTTCAGGAAGGGCTCTTTAAACTCAGCCCATGTCATGGTTCTTACTCGTTCTTGCCCCACTTCCTTACTATAACTGTCCCACCAATCCTTCGCGCGGAGTCGCAATTGCCCCGTGGCAAACATTACTTCATCTTCGCCTTCACAATGACTTCGTGCAAACACCCCCTCCATATCCGAGATCCACCTTAGACATTCGAGTGGATCTATTTCTCCCTTAAACACGGTGGGGTTGCATGACATGAAGTTTCGGTATGTACATCTCTTAACATTCTTGGAGCCGGACGACCCCTCTTCAACCAATTTCTTCAATTCATCGAACTTGCTTGTCAACATACCTTCCACTATCCCCATGATGTTACTCTCCACCTCTTCCATTATCTTGGGGAGGTTTACTTTTATAGCCTCCCCCACTTCGGTTGCTACCATCTCCTTCAACTCGCCGTGTTGGGTACGCTCCCCCACCACGTTATCACCTTCGTCCTCCATGTTTCTGAAACATTAACAACCATTTAACATGTATACCATATCACGGTATCTCAGTCATCATTCATTCTTTCTACGAAAGTAACTTTTTCTACTCCCAATATTTGGGCTTCCACATTCCTTACTACATGTATACACGGATTCACAATCCCATGTGTATAAATGCGTCTATAAACGAGTTTCGGGGTTGCCCGGGCGAGGTACGGAGGCATGACAAGCTGAAAAATCAGCATCCAAGGCTGATAGGAGGTTTGGCGTAGGGTACGCCAAAAATGGCGTAGCCTACGCCACTAGCGTAGGCAAAAGGAGGCAGGGTAGCGTAGGCCAGAACAGGTTGGCGTAGGCAAGCTGGTCTGGCGTATCCTACGCCAAAATTGGCGTAGGGTACGCCAACTGCAGGTTTGCCCACGCTTTTCCCGTTTCAACGCCATATCGTTCCTGCCCTTCTTACCCGCAATTCCCGACATTCCCGCTTCTCATTTGGTAACTCTCCCACCCATTATCCCGCACATACCTTGATCAAGTCTCGGATCGAATGCACGCCCCTACGAGCTTCCGGTTTGAGATCAAGTACCTAATATACTTGATTCGCTCAAACCTTGGCTCTGATACCAACTTGTAACGACTCGTTTTTTTTTTTTTTAAAACATGTAGATAGTATATAAACATCCATTATATATATATATATCCAAAACGTCAAGTTCACAACGTGCCAACAACCTTGGCGACACTAGTTAAGTTACAAAAGACAAAGCCTAAGTTGGCTACCATGCGAATCTTTGACCCATATCCAAACCATATACAAAACATTAACCATTTGTTTTTAAAAGACTCAAAGATCCTAACATAACCATGGTACCCAACCCAAAAGAACGCGAGCGTGCATAACCCATCCTTGCTTGAGACTTGATCTTCATTCATGTGCTTTACCTATTTCAAATCAACAAAGCAAACATTTAGTAGGTTATAAACCATATGATCATCTTATCCAAGGGACCCAAGAAGTCCATGGAATCACAATGAAATCCTTACTTCTACCATTTTGACCCGTTAAGGGTATTCCTACCATTTGACCCGTTAAGGGTATTCCCACCATTTTGACCCGTTAAGGGTATTCCTACCATTTTGACCCGTTAAGGGTACTTCCACCGTATTGACCCATCGAGGGTGTTCCTACTATTTTGACCCGTTAAGGGTGTTTCCACCATCTAAATCATTCTACCTATTTATACCCTTCTTAGCCACAAGGATACTACATGTTACTTCCATTCTACCAATTTCATTCACAAAATGCATACATAACAATTATGACTAACATACTCATTAAACTACATAGTTGGTAGTAACCAACTTACCTTTATCGTGCGCACCTTGCTCCTTGTAACCGCTTGTACCTTCCACCTTCACACCTACATAGCGAAGGAATTCATACTTTAGCTTTTTGCACTTTACCCTTTACCATTCTAGGTACAAGGTAGATAAACTAGCATAACCACATAGCTACAACATCTACCATCATAGTTATCATGTATTTTCCCACAATTTCACCTATTCTAAATCACTAGGCATTTTATCATACACTTGATGTGCATATTCCTACATCCAAGTGATTATACTATTCCATGACACAACATTCCCAATTCTACACTTATACTTACAATCTTCATGAATTTCTTAACAATAAGCATAATCAATTGAGTTCTTATGAGATTAAGGTCCTGTTTGACTTTTTAAAAGTCAACAGAAACTTCATCCCAACACCCACTTAACACATTCTCAATTCAACCCTATTACAAGCAATTAACATACATTTTCTTCAATTTTACACTACTTACACATATAAGCATGCTTTTCTAATCACAAGAAGTAATTATCATAACATAATCATGGAACCCACCAAACTACTTCCAATTCTTACAATTACTAGTTCTACAACTTACCAATAGTATTAGGGCCACTAGATGGTTATGAACTCCTAGACATGCAGGGATTTGGGGGATGATTTCCTTCTCAAATTTTCAGCTATGGATGGCTGATTTTGAGACCTCCTTGTCGCCTCCCTCTCTCTCTCTGCGTACTCTCTCTTTTCTTTTTCCCAACAATCCCCAATTTCCTTCTAACCCCTCTATTTAGTTAGTTGTTTAATTCCTTCTAAGACCCACCCCTCAAGAAGAGTGTTGGGTCATGTTTAACCCCTCCCCTTTTTACCAACTAAGTTCTACCAAATTAACCAAGTAGCTAACTTGGTTAAATTTTTATTTTTGTTACATGTACCACTACAATGCATTACTTACAACTAGGGGTACACATATATACATACATACATCCACGCATACATACATACCCGTAATAACATATATATATATACATATATACATACATACATACCATATTATCATTAATTTAATATTTTTGGGGTGTTACATTTTCGAACCTCTATCTCTACAAAAGTTACATATTATTCCCAAGACTTATAAAAATGACAATTTCCGCTAAAACTAGTAAACTTTAACATGTCAAAATTTACAATAAGTGTTCTTTTCACCATCCAACACTTTTATTAGTCTCATATGGTCATTTTAAGCCTACTAACATGTTTGATTTAAGTCTTGGAGTCCATTTGTTCATACTTGTATTTTTAAAGTCTACAACTTTATTTTTGTGATTTTAGCTTCATTACATTTTGTTACAAATATTTCATGTTCAAATGGTTCCATTAGTCATAATATAATGATCAAAACCATTTTTTTTAGGTGTGTTAGGTGTTACTTTATGTTTTTCATCCAAAACAACTTCAAAAAAAAATAAAAAATACTAGAACATACAATATTTTTTTTGTAACAAAATAACATCACCAACCATCCTAAAACTTATGTTCATGATCATCTTTGTGAACATTTTATTTCATTTTTAGAAAACACACAAAACCTTGTTTAAAAACTTTGGTTAAAAGAATCCCAAAAGCAACTTGCAAGTTAAGCATATAAATAAATAAAACTTGAACAAGATAAGTTTCAAGAAACTTACTACTAGCACAAGGCTAGGGAAGTCACAAAAACACTTGATTATGGAGGGGTTATGTGTGTCTTCCAAGGGTTATGCTCCAAGCACTTGTACACACTTGATTTAGGGTAGGAATGAAGTGTTTATTATGTGTTATAAGCTTGAAAATCAAGGTGGTGGTGGGGTTAATGGTCTCGGCAGCCACAACAGAATTTTTAGGTGATTTGGAGTTGGTTTTGTGAAAAAAATAAATGAGTTTCAAGTCTTATATGGTGTAATTTTTTATTATAAAACTAAAATATCTTAATTGTCCCCAAACATCATGATATTGCCTCTTAGATTAGCCAACACTAGGGTGGCTTAAGCCACCATGTTGGGCTGGCCTAATGCCCCTTGTGGGTCCCACTCTTTGTGCCAAAAATATCTCCTAACTATTTGGTTAGAATCGAATCGGTTCGGTTAGGGTTTTACGGGTTTTTATGCGTTCTTATTACGAGCTATTTCGGACATATAATTAGTTTTAAATTACCCTTAAACATAACTTAGTTTAAGTATTGGTAAGTTATTTAGGTTCTTACCGGGTGAAATTATATATTTTACGCGCATCGGGCGTGATACGCGAACTTTATTTGCTACCGGGAGATTTTAATTTGGAGTTTTCATTTATAGTTTTGGGGTTCCAAAACACTATATATTTCATAAAAATAACCTTCATTTTATATCCCGGGCACTCGGGATCGTTTTCGGTTATTTATTTATTGCCGGGTAATCACCAACGTCCATTTCGGACTAGTTTATTCTTATGCGATTCCTTCGCACTTCTAATTAAACTAAGGCATTCCTATACCATCTATTGGACTCCGCTATTTTCCGAATACTCAATTATAATTAATTGATATTAATTCTTGCTTAGAACGGTTAATTACATATATTAATTACGTACGGATTTACCTTAATTTTGCCGAACGTCACATTCTCCCCCTGTTTAAGGAGTTTCGTCCGCGAAACTCGGCGTGAGCCCTTCTTTCGAGGGTTTTTCTTAAACAAGGTGGGATATTTTTGCTTCATTTGATCTTCCCTTTCCCATGTGAACTCCGGTCCACGCTTTGCGTTCCAACGCACTTTCACCAACTTGATTCTGCTACGCCTAAGCTTTTGAACTTTCCAGACCGTTACTTCTATCGGTTCTTCGATAAAATGAAGCTTATCGTCAACATGAATCTCATCAGCGGGAATGATCAAAGTTTCATCCGAGAGACACTTTTTCAGATTAGATACATGGAAGGTATCATGGACTCCATTAAGCTCTTCAGGCAACTTGAGCTTTTAAGCAACGGGACCAATCCTAGCCAAGATTTCGAAAGGACCAACATATCTAGGATTTAGCTTCCCGCGCTTTCCAAAACCAACTACACCCTTCCAGGGTGAAACCTTCAATAGGACCTTATCACCGACTTCAAATTCTAAAGGCTTACGCCTATTATCCGCATAGCTTTTCTGTCGGTCGCGAGCCGCTTTCAAACGATCTTTTATCAGAAAGATCTTGTCAGTCGTCTCTTGAATAATTTCTGGTCCGGTTAATTGCTTGTCACCAACCTCTGCCCAACACAATGGAGATCTACACTTACGCCCATACAGAGCTTCGAACGGCGCAGCTTGAATACTTGAATGATAACTATTATTATATGAGAATTCAACAAGGGGCAAATGTGAATCCCAGTTACCACCAAAATCAACAGCACAGGCTCGCAACATGTCCTCCAATGTCTGAATAGTCCTTTCACTTTGACCATCAGTTTGAGGGTGATATGCTGTACTCATATCTAAGCGAGTACCCAGAGCATGTTGCAGTGATTGCCAAAATCTTGAAGTGAATCGGCTATCTCGATCCGAAATAATAGATACAGGCACTCCGTGCCTAGATACCACTTCTTTGATGTACAAACGAGCCAATCTTTCCATTCTGTCGGTTTCACGAATGGGCAAGAAATGAGCAGATTTTGTTAAACGATCAACGATTACCCAAAGAGTGTCGTGACCACTAGATGTTTTGGGCAACTTTGTAATAAAATCCATAGAAATCTGCTCCCATTTCCATTCAGGAATTTCAGGTTGTCGGAGCAGTCCAGACGGTTTTTGATACTCGGATTTTACTTTCGAACATGTCAAACAACGAGCCACGTAAGCCGCAATGTCTCGTTTGAAGTATGGCCACCAATAAAATTCGTTCAGATCTTTGAACATTTTGTCAGTGCCAGGATGAATCGAATACCTTGACTTGTGAGCTTCGTCCAAAACTAACTCACGCAGGCCACCATACAGGGGTACCCATACTCGATCCATAAAATACAAAGTTCCATCCGTCTTAGACACCAATGAATCAACCATACCGCGAAGATTTTCCTTCTTCACGTTTTTAGGTTTTAGCGCATTACTTTGGGCTTCACGGATGCGATCGGTCAAATTGGTATGGATCGTCAAGCCCAATGCACGAACACGTAACGGCTTCGCCCTTTCTTTCCGACTTAAAGCATCCGCTACAACGTTTGCTTTGCCAGGATGGTACTTGATTTCACAATCATAATCATTTAACAATTCCACCCAACATCTTTGCCTCATGTTCAGCTCTTTTTGATCAAAGATATGCTGCAAAGACTTGTGATCAGTGAAAATTGTGCATTTGGTACCATAGAGATAATGCCTCCAAATTTTCAGTGCAAAAACCACGGCACCAAGTTCCAGATCATGTGTCGTGTAATTTTTCTCATGCACTTTCAACTGTCTGGAAGCATAAGCGATTACTTTATCACGTTGCATTAATACACAACCCAAACCTTGATGCGAAGCATCACAGTATACCACGAAATCTTCCGTACCCTCAGGTAGGGAAGGAATAGGAGCATCACACAACTTTTGCTTCAATAATTGGAAGGCTGACTCTTGTTTATCGGTCCATTCAAACTTCTTGTCCTTTTGGGTTAACATCGTCAACGATTGTGCTATCTTAGAAAAATTCTCAATGAATCTTCTATAATAACCCGCAAGACCAAGAAATTGACGCACCTCGGTAGGGGTCTTTGGTGCTTCCCAATTTTTAATCGCTTCAACTTTTGCAGGATCGACATGTATACCCTTCTCATTAACAACATGGCCTAAAAAGTGGACTTCTCGAATCCAAAAGTCACACTTAGAGAATTTGGCATACAACTTTTCATTCCGCAAGAGCTCGAGGATTAACCTTAGGTGATTTTCATGCTCCTTTTTGGTTCGTGAATAAATAAGAATATCATCAATGAACACAATCACGAATTTGTCCAAGTAAGGTTTGCACACCCTGTTCATCAAATCCATGAAGACAGCAGGGGCGTTCGTTAGTCCAAAAGGCATGACAAGAAACTCATAGTGACCGTAGCGAGTTCGGAATGCAGTCTTCGGTATATCTTCTTCCTGAATACGCAACTGATGATACCCGGACCTTAGGTCAATTTTCGAATAATAACTAGAACCTTGAAGTTGGTCGAACAAATCATCGATTCTAGGCAAGGGATAACGATTCTTGATGGTAAGTTTGTTCAACTCACGCTAGTCAATACACATGCGAAACGTACCATCTTTCGTCTTAACGAACAAGACCGGCGCTCCCCAAGGTGAGAAGCTTGGTCGAATGAAACCTTTGTCCAACAATTCTTGCAACTGGTTGGACAATTCTTGCATTTCGGAGGGAGCTAGTCGATATGGCGATCGCGCCACGGGAGCAGCTCCAGGAATAAGATCAATACGAAACTCAACTTGCCGGGGAGGCGGTAATCCCGGCAAATCTTCAGGGAAAACTTCAGGAAAATCTCTTACCACGGGAATATCTTCGAGCTTACGCTCTTTGGACTTCTTATCAACAACATGCGCTAAGAATGCATAACAGCCTTTCCGCAAGCACTTCTGGGCTTTCATGCAAGTAATGATTCGCAAGGGCGTTCCACGCCTTTCCCCTTGAATAGAGAGAACTTCATCGTTCACTAGAGGGATTCGAATTAACTTTTCGTCGCATACCACGACTGCACGGTTTGTTGACAACCAATCCATACCAATAACGACGTCAAAACTACCCAAGACGACCGGTAAAAGATCAATACTAAACTGATGCCCACAAAGACCCAATTTACAATCTTTCGCTACTTCATCCGTTTCTATAGTTTTACCATTGGCCAATTCTATGGAGTAAGGTGTCTCTAGTTTACTAGTCTTTAAACCAAGATAGCGTTTGAAATCAATAGAGACAAAACTAAAATCGGCTCCGGTATCGAATAGAATAGAAGCATAATGATTGTTAAGGAGAAACGTACCGGTGACAACATTGGGATCCTGACGTGCTTCAACGGCACCGATAACAAAGGCTCTTCCTTGGGCTTGATTTCTAAGCTTTGGGCAATTCTTCCTCCAATGGTCAGTGGATCCACATTCATAGCACGGACGCTTGTCACTAGGAACCACAGGCATACCTGTATAGCATTTCTCACCACTATGACCAACCCTTTTGCACTTCCAGCAAACAGTTTGGTTTCCACCACCATTACCTTGTGAATTTTGTCTTTTACCACCATTTTGAGTAGTGGCAACAAAACCTTTACCTTTTCGATTAGACCCAGATTTGTTACCAGCAGAGTTGTGGTTCTTGTTTCCCCAAAACTTTCTTTTACGACTAGAAGACTGACCTTCAACCGCAGTATTCTTAATCTCAGAAACTTTTACATCCGAAACATTACCACCTGTAGCCTTTTTCGACAACGTGCCGATACGGATAGCATCCTCTGTCAGGCTGAGAGCAAGATCAATTGCTTCGCGCATAATAGCAGGCTTTGAGGAAGCGACCATGCCACGAATTTGAGGGGCCAAACCATAAAGATACCTCTCAATTTTCTTCGACTCAGGAGTGACAAGGCGGGGTACCAAACGAGAAAGATCGTGGAATCGGGAGGTATAGGTAGCAACATCCGCCCCGATCATGGAAAGGTTCCAGAATTCAGTTTCCAACTTTTGAATTTCGCTAGCTGGACAGTACTCCTTAACCATTAGTTCCTTCAAATCAGGCCATGAAAGAGCATAGGCTGCTTCATCGCCCATGGATTGCACTTGACTGTTCCACCAAGACAGTGCGTTGTCCAGAAAAAGGTTTGTAGCATACATGACTTTTTGCTCATCAGTACACTTGCTGATACGAATCACAGCTTCGGTTTTCTCAAACCATTTCAGAAGTCCAACGGATCCTTCAGTGCCGTTGAAGTTGATTGGCTTACAATCCAGGAACATTTTGAAAGTACAGGGGGGAACAGGATTGCCAGATTCTGCAACATTACACAATAATGCCATCATAAGATAAGTCAATTTGGGACGTAACCCAACATATACGACATATCAATGATATATACCTGACGTGGATCTTTCGCGAGTATTGTCACCTCGACTACCAGTTCCGCCAGAGCCCCCGCTTTGAACGGTGCGGTTGGCCTCGAACTGGGCCAGGGCGGCAGCAATTCTGTCAGCAATTAATTGGTCTAGTTGTGCCTGAGAAGTAGGCAACGGGTCTTGCGTTGTTTGTCTTGTCGTAGGCGGCATTTTTATACTTTAATATAAAATATCAAAGGATAATTAGACATATATTTAACCAATATTGTCATGCACGTCATACTAATAAAATAAACATCCCACAAGATTCGTAACTCATCACCAAATAATCATCACATCAGAATATGAGAATCACATGGCAAGAATAAATAATAGTTGTAATCATAACAATAATAACAACCATAACGGAAAATAACCACAATACAACAATATATTTTACCATAATACATCATGATTTTCATTCATTTTCATTAATAACGATTACATCATTTGTTCATACAACAAAAGGTGGTGATATCTAATCCCACATACATCGTTTGAAAACAACAAAATATCATAACATACTACGCTAGTCATAACTAGTCTAGCTAGGTAAAATACAAAAGATACAATATCCATCACTACTACAACCATCTCTAACAGCTACCACGATCCACCATCAACTGGAAACTTGACTAAAGCTGGGAAGGAGGTCGACGAGCGTACTGTGGAGCATTAAGCCGAATGGCTGCGTCCACGGCAGCAATGTGATCATAAATCCGCTGGGCACGATCCATATGCTCACCAAAAGGAAGACCACGTAAACTATCCACGCGAAGTAGATCATCAGCGACGCGAGTCAGCATAGAGTTCGTCTCTATGATGCGTTCCCAAATGGACCGCATCTGTGCATCAACGTGGGAGACAGTGGAAGAAAACGTCTCTGTCAGGGTCAAAAAGTCTTGCTCAAGAGCGAGCAAAGAGGAAACAGTAATAGCAGGCATACGTGCCGCCTCACGGGGCGGACCGGGAGAGAAGCTAACAGGTTGAGACGGACCTACCATCTCAGGGACACCAGGAAAGACAGGAGCTGGCTGGGAAGAACCAGCCTCAAAAGGTACACTGGTAACCACAGGGGTAGCAGGGACAACTGTAACAACAGGGACAACTGGGATAACAGGAGCAATAGGGACCTCAACTGGGTCGACAACAGGCAACACGGGGGAGTGAGGTGGTGCCTCCACCTCGGGGCTGGCAGGGACAACATCCCTGGGAGCGTCATCACTATCAGTAGCGTGGGCACGCATCCCAGCGCGTCTAAGCTCGCTACTACGGGCAGGACTGCCCTCCAGAATAACAGCAGGATGATCACCCTCCATGGGCTCATCCTCATCATCTGAAACAAATGCACCATGAGGCGCTACCGGCACCTCACCAATATCAGGAAAAGGCTCGACAGGAGCCACGAGAGTGGGGGCAGGAATCGGCTCGATGGGAGCCTCTGACACGACAGGCACACTCGGGCCAGCCTGACCCGATGGCCCAACACGAGAAGAATGGGCGACCGAATCAAAGAATCCCGGAGGGAAGGTACGAATAGCAGGGATAGGGTAAACAGGGAAAGTGGGTGCGGGAGCGACGGGTGGTGGGGAAGTGACTGACGCCTCAGACATCGCATCCTCCTCACTAGGGTCCTCCTCATCCTCATCCTCCTCATACTCACCGTCGACCATCATCTCGTCCGGCTCGACCTCATCGTCCGAACTCAATACCACAACAACATGGGCGTTGGGAACGTTCTCCACGATCTGAACACTGCTATCAGAGTCGGACATGTACTCGGATTCTTCAGAAGCAGACATTTTCTTTCCTGGCAAAAGTACCGTACTATATATACATAAATATTTAATCAATTTAAGCAAGAACATCTATACTTCCAAAATTTTACCATCTACTTGTTGTTACTTCCCTTGGCGTGCTTGGCTAGGCGATTCGGGACTTCCTTTTCTAATATATTTTTCGTGTTTGTTTTAAAGAAAATATATTTTTTCTCTTTCAAACCAAAACCGGTTATAGTCTAGATTTTTCCAAAATACTAGTTCGCTATAACCTTGGCTCTGATACCATTTCTGTCACACCACGACAACGGCGGAAACACGTGGCGTGGACGCGAAAGAGAAATGCTTCATAGCCAAGATTAAACAAACACATAATTTAGATAATAAACATTCATTAGACGACGAAAAGTATTTTGTTTAGATACACGTCCCAAAATGTAGTTTTTAACAAAATAAGGATTTTCAACTATTTCCCAATCCCATAGGAAATATTAGTAAATCCCTAACAAAAGTCCGTCTCGTCTTTATTTCGCCCGCCCTAGCCATTGCACGCCTTCACATTCTTAGTTACCTGAAAGATATGTTAGGAAAAACGTCAATATATAAATATATTGGTGAGCTTCACAAGTTTTGACACACAAATAAATTAACATTCATTTGTAAATAAGTGCGCATAACGAAATAAGAAATGTGCTACATATGCTATTAGGGTTGCAAGTCCTAATACCGATGGAATCCCCATAGGCCCGTAACCAAAACCAGACTATTTTACTTTGCCCCGCAAGTTGTTTACATGGTAACAACTAATTTAGAATATCGTCGCACCCCGTGGTCCTTCCGTGTTGATCGCTAATCAACCAGGGTGGGTCTCATCAAGAACCAATAGTACTATTCCCATATTCTACGGCTACATCCCTTTGTATAAATGGTTACAGTTAACTGCGGAGACTTCACGTCCCATGTGACTTTACCGTTACCCATGTGCCCATCTTATGTACCATTTCATACTTTTACATGTTATCGCACATTTAATTCTTTCTTACATATCTTTCCCCCAAGTTTAAAAACAGTAAAACATAAAAGGGGCCGTGAAAACTCACCTCAAGCGTGTCACGAAATCAGAAAATAGTCTTTGCCAAGTCCAATGCGAGACCACCTACATGTGTCCTAACTTAATAAGGCACTGGTCTCAAAGTGCGTGTCTTACTGGAAAGTTGTCTTTCCCCAACTCCCGACACCACATTTATACTTACGGTTTAATTAGGAATATACCCTAGTCTTAGGTCCGTTGGTGATGATTTATCCCGTTACAAGTTTCACTTAATGTAAGACCCTAACCCGTAAACCTGAGATTTGTCATTTAAACTTCCGAGTTTAGGCCTTAACTAAAATCACTCCCAATTAAAACTTTGGTAACTACAAAGAAACATAACTCAATGAATCCCACCAATTTTTGTTTTTATATTTTTATCTACTAAAACTTGTATTACAGTTTGTGTTTTAAATGGGACGGTCTATTGCGGAAGCTTTTAAAGTGTTCAGGTGTGCTCGGTTCTCTCGTGACTTGATCCTTGCTCCGAAACATCCAACGAATGTATACCTAGCACCATTACACAAAGAATGGTCAGTGAGATTGATAATAATGCATTTAGATCAGTTAATATGCTAATATGTGTCAAACGGAACCAATATGGTCAAACGACCAAACAAACAGGTTTAGAAGATGTCCCGCCGTGGGTCATTGCCATCAAGTCTCCCTTTCGGGTGTTCAAAGGCTTGTGTCGTTTTTCATCCAAATCTACTCAGAAGGCCTGAACGGCCATTCACTCCAGGTGAACGGTCGTTCACTCGGCCAAAACCCTTTTTGACAATTCTAAAAACATAAGAATTATATTGTCATCCATTGGACACTTATTTAACTGAAAACATAGTCCTGTTTGTCTCATTATGACCTGGTTCTCAGATTTAAATGTTTATGTCGATTTTACCCAAATCGACCCGTTAAGGTCATGGGTTATACAAAATGCTATTTGACCACACAAAAGCATAAGTGTCATATTGCCAACTCGTTAGACGCTTGTTTAACTAAAAACATTATCCGGATTGTTTCATTATGACCCGGTTTTTAGTTTTAACCTTTAGTAAATCTTTCAATTTAGCCATCCATGACGACACCACTTGATTCAAATCAATTGTTTTCGACTTAATAACTTATTTGAATGCTTCTAAGCCCTCACGGAGTTAGTTTTATTACAAACCCATACTTTAACTATGGCTTTAGCCATACTTGGCGCCAAGGCGCGCATTAAGCTTAGCTAGAATAATACTTACCGAATTGGCCTTCACACCTCATACGGGTTGTTTTTTTTAATTGAATTCACTTTGCCTGATGGCTTTTATCTACCTACAGACTTACCGGGTGGCGTTGACCCATACCTTGCATTCATTGCGATTACTTAGGCATCGAGTGCCCAATTTCCAAGTATTCTCCTGCATACTTTCTAGATTGACCACATTAGTCTCTCGAGACTCAATGGTGATATATTTACCATTGGACCCGTTAGCCACGAGTTTACCAAAGCTTAGAGTACCGGCTTTGAATGCCGGGTTCGATTGATAAGAAATATCACCATTTGACCCATTAAGGCTCATGGTTTATAACACTTTGACATTCCAACCTTTAGCTATGGGGAAATGGCAATCACACTTGACCCATTTACAGTTTGCATAATTTCCTTATTCGAGTATTTTTTATCAAAAATCTTAAGTTTAGACTCTTGCTTACCACTTAGTTTTATTTATTGACCAAATTGATTATTTCTATCAATTGATCAACACACTTTGATTCCTTTATTACCATCAATCATGTTTTAACAAGAATTCGTATGATCTACCCGTTTAATAGGTTTCACCCCTTGGGGCCATACCTTTGTCTCACATCAAAGTTTAAAGACCAAAGTATACAACACTTAACCCATGCTCATAGTCTAAAAATGTAAGTAAACTTACCTTGTATTTCACCTTCATTTCCTTGCACTTAAGGCTTGTATTCGCTTGACCCATTTGCTTGTTGATTCATTCTTTCCAAGCTTGCACCTAGCTTGACAAGATCAACCTTCACTATCCTCATAAGATTAATCAAGTTAGTCATCACGTCCAATAACTAACATATCTCATGAGTTATTCACACCATTTTATCTAAGTTTGAGTTTGGGTCAATTTAACTCCTAAAAGTCAAATTGTCCATAAACATATTCACGTAAACTAGCTTAGGCAATGATGCACACAAGTACTAAGCTTTCATTCCCTATACATAACAACATTTAGTGTTAAGTTCATAAAACACCTTATTTTCACTGCTGCACTTTTTGCGCAGCAGCTGTTCGGGTCACTTTTACCCCTTCTAAACCCCATAATTTGATTTAGACTTTCAAATAAGAAATGTTCTTCATTCAAAGACCTTTCCAGGCATATAAAGAACACCTCCTAACTATTTTTCTATGATTTTATATGAATATTTTAAAATCAGGTCAGAAACATATTATGTGCAGCGATTCCCTTTTCAGCTGCTGTAATTGACCATTTTGACCCATTTAAAGTCCGAATTAGTTGAACATGTTCAAAGATGGATCTTGCTTCGTTCAAAGACCTTTCCAGGCGTATAAAGAACACCTCCTAACGATTTTTCTATGATTTTATATGAATATTTTAAGATCAGGTCAGAAACATATTTTTAACCAAACAGCTTTGCTGTCAAAACAGAAATGTCAACTTTACATGCTGTTTTGACCCACTAAAACTCAGAATTAGCTTGTCATGACTAAATATGAAATGTAATATGTGCAACAAGCTTTTCAACGATATAAGGCTCGTCTTCTGACTCCTAATAACGAATGAGATATGGCCTTTACAAGGTGATCACCTAAGGCTGTCAAGAGTGACGAATTTTACACTATTTGACCCAATTCAAGTTCATGTAAGCATTTTATCAAACACTTCATGTGCACCCTTTTTGCAAGTGAATTCTAAGCCTTATGGACTTCTCAAACTTCACCATTTGTTTGATTAATCATCATTACAAGTTCAACTTATCAATTTGCACATCTATATGACAAGTTAACACATACTAGTACAAGGATTCTTCATATACATGTGTAGTTCAACATTTGGGTTAAAACCCACTACCTACACCTACAAGTATCATCCTAATCCACATGAATCATACAATACATAACTTTTTATCATGTTTTATGGTTTCTTTGATTTCTACAAACATATAGAAACTCATAGAAACCAAGAAATTCACGTTTTTACCAAAACCCTAGAATTTCACCATGATCATAAACGAATTATAACATCAAATTACACCAAATAAATGATACCTTTTTGTGTAATAAGCTTGGATAATCCGGATTTTAGCTCATGCATCGAAACCCCTTTGATTTGGCTTGGATTTGAGCTTGAATTTGAGTGTTTAGGGTTTTGGTTGTTGGAGGAGATGATCTCCTGATCATCATACGACACACACACACTTTGTGTGTGTTTTTATTGTTTTATTATTATTAATAAAACTCACTTTGTCATTGGGCAACAATGGTCCCTCAAGTTTTGGTCTCGGTTTGCTTTTAGATTATAACATTAACTAGATTAGTATCTTGTAGTGGGTTTTAGTCTCGTTTTTATCCGTTGACTAAAACATCCACCGCTAAATTCGCTTTCGAAACTTTATCAATTACGCCTAATGGCGTATTTAGGTGAAACAAGATTTCGGGGTGTTACACTTAACTTATATTATAACCGTTGCTATTAATTACCAAGTTAGTTGGTTTCGTCATCGTGAACCCCGATCATTGCCCGTTTTCCTTACACGTCATGATCTTTAAACATATTTATCAATATGTATTTACTAACTTGTATTAATATTTCGTTATATCTTCCGACTCGACTCACTTTTATTATATATTTATTTCCCCATAAAAATAAATATAAAAAGATCTTGTCGAACGAGATTTATTTTATGTTAAGTATTTATTTTTCATATAAGTATACATATACTTATAATAACATACTTAACTTATTTTATTTCTTACAAATTCTCCCATCTCACTTCCAACACTTAGGAAAGTGTTTATGTATATTTTTCACCCTTTATTATCCTTACATATATTTTGTTCACAAAATATATGCATATTCTCTTACTTAGAATAGTTAAATCGTAATCGCCGCAATAACGTATGCTCGTATCTTGTAGGAAGTTATACTCGTATACTTATCCGTCCGATTTACGCTTTTGTTCGATTTATGCTTTGTTCGTTTTACACGTAGTCCGATAGCTCGCCGCATTGACATACGTCCGCTTTCCCGATTTCTTAACTTATATATATATCTTTTGTAGGAAATCATACTACTTGCCGGTTTACGCATTTTCCTACTTTTGAATATATATATTAACTTGGATGTTTTATTCCTAAAAATTCTTACAACACTTTTACATCCCCATAAATGTAAAAATGCTTATTTTTATATAAAACATCACAAGTTGTTTACATTACCATTTTTCTTACAAAAATATTAGTGTTTATATTTTCCAACACTTATGGTAAATTTATATTTTTATAAAAATATCATTCTTACAAAATAAGTATTTGTGTAAGTTTCCTTACTTTTACAAAAACAACCCTTTTAAAATATAACTTTTCATTCTCAACCTTTTACTTTCTAAAGTTACATTTTTCAACATAAAGTTTTCAAAATCACATTTTACACCCATGGACTTTCCAAAGTTACTTTTCGAACCTCTATCTTTACAAAAGTTACACATTATTCCCAAGACTTATAAAAATGACAATTTCCGCTAAAACTAGTAAACTTTAACATGTCAAAATTTACAATAAGTGTTCTTTTCACCATCCAACACTTTTATTAGTCTCATATGGTCATTTTAAGCCTACTAACATGTTTGATTTAAGTCTTGGAGTCCATTTGTTCATACTTGTATTTTTAAAGTCTACAACTTTATTTTTGTGATTTTAGCTTCATTACATTTGGTTACAAATATTTCATGTTCAAATGGTTCCATTAGTCATAATATAATGATCAAAACCATTTTTAGGTGTGTTAGGTGTTACTTTGTGTTTTTCATCCAAAACAACTTCAAAAAAAAAATAATACTAGAACATACAATATTTTTTTTTGTAACAAAATAACATCACCAACCATCCTAAAACTTATGTTCATGATCATCTTTGTGAACATTTTATTTCATTTTTAGAAAACACACAAAACCTTGTTTAAAAACTTTGGTTAAAAGAATCCCAAAAACAACTTGCAAGTTAAGCATATAAATAAATAAAACTTGAACAAGATAAGTTTCAAGAAACTTACTACTAGCACAAGGCTAGGGAAGTCACAAAAACACTTGATTATGGAGGGGTTATGTGTGTCTTCCAAGGGTTATGCTCCAAGAACTTGTACACACTTGATTTAGGGTAGGAATGGAGTGTTTATTATGTGTTATAAGCTTGAAAATCAAGGTGGTGGTGGGGGTTAATGGTCTCGGCAGCCACAACAGAATTTTTAGGTGATTTGGAGTTGGTTTTGTGAAAAAAATAAATGAGTTTCAAGTCTTATATGGTGTAATTTTTTATTATAAAACTAAAATATCTTAATTGTCCCCAAACATCATGATATTGCCTCTTAGATTAGCCAACACTAGGGTGGCTTAAGCCACCATGTTGGGCTGGCCTAATGCCCCTTGTGGGTCTCACTCTTTGTGCCAAAAATATCTCCTAACTATTTGGTTAGAATCGAATCGGTTCGGTTAGGGTTTTTCGGGTTTTTATGCGTTCTTATTACGAGCTATTTCGGACATATAATTAGTTTTAAATTACCCTTAAACATAACTTAGTTTAAGTATTGGTAAGTTATTTAGGTTCTTACCGGGTGAAATTATATATTTTACGCGCATCGGGCGCGATACGCGAACTTTATTTGCTACCGGGAGACTTTAATTTGGAGTTTTCATTTATAGTTTTGGGGTTCCAAAACACTTTATATTTCATAAAAATAACCTTCATTTTATATCTCGGGCACTCGGGATCGTTTTCGGTTATTTATTTATTGCCGGGTAATCACCAACGTCCATTTCGGACTAGTTTATTCTTATGCGATTCCTTCGCACTTCTAATTAAACTAAGGCATTCCTATACCATCTATTGGACTCCGCTATTTTCCGAATACTCAATTATAATTAATTGATATTAATTCTTGCTTAGAACGGTTAATTACATATATTAATTACGTACGGATTTACCTTAATTTTGCCGAACGTCACATCTTCCCACTATTGCTGAAGTTGTCCGATCAACTCATCGGATGACTACCCTGAAGGTGGCAGAAGGTGTTTTGCCTCCTAAGGGTGCTGCTGTGAAGGTTACTGAAGGGAACAACAGGAAGTGGGATGGTGTGGGGAAGAGTGTTGTGCCAGCGCCATCTCAGCCGGCGAAGAAGTTTGATTCATCTGGGTCTTCTTCTGGGCAGAAGTCTAGTGGGTATGTTGGGAAGCACCCCAAGTGCAACAAGTGTGGTTTTCATCATTCTGGGAGTTGTGATCGGGCTCGTTGTCATCGGTGCCATCAGTTGGGGCATCATGCTAAGGATTGCAGGGTGGCACTCACCCCAACTCAGACTCCTGCTGCTACTCCTACTCCTGCTACTCAGGGGACTCCGGGGAAGCAGGGGTGCTATAACTGTGGTGATACGGGACACTTCAAGCGTGAATGTCCTAAGCTGAAGTAGGGTGATAATGGGAGGGGCGGAAACGGTAATGGGAACAACGGGGGCGGAGGCAGGACTGCACGTGCTTTCGTCATTGGATCTGCAGAGGCTAGGCAGGATCCAGACACAGTTACCGGTACGTTCCTTCTTAATGATCGCTATGTTTCTGTCTTATTTGATTCTGGTGCCGATAAGAGTTTCGTATCTATGGACGTTAGTCGATTGCTAGATATAGTACCCACACCTTTAGAGGCTAAGTACTTAATAGAATTGGCTGATGGTAAGAAAATCGAAGCGACACACACCCTTAGGGAATGTCGCTTGGAACTGTCGGGTTTGTCTTTCCCCATTGACCTTATGCCGGTACCCCTGGGTAGTTTTGATGTCGTTGTCAGCATGGATTGGTTATCGTTGTATCGTGCGGAGATCGTTTGTTTCGATAAGATTATTCGGATCCCTCTCCCTGATGGAGAGACTCTTTCGGTTCATGGCGAGAAAAACGGTGCTCCGCTGAGTATCATTTCTAGCATGAAAGCCTGTAAATACCTTCGGAAGGGTTGTTCAGCCATTCTGGCACTTGTTAACGTTTCTACTGACGATGAGAAGAAGATCGAGGATATCCCGGTGGTTCGTGATTTTCCCGATGTGTTTCCTGATGATTTGCCTGGTCTTCCTCCCCATCGTCAGGTTGAGTTTGGCATTGATCTTACTCCGGGTGCAGCTCCTATTGCCCGAGCTCCGTATCGTCTTGCACCTCCCGAGATGCAAGAGTTGTCCAGCCAGTTGCGGGAACTCTTGGAAAAGGGTTTCATCCGACCGAGTTCTTCCCCGTGGGGAGCTCCTATTTTGTTTGTGAAGAAGAAGGACGAAAGTCTTCGCATGTGTATCGATTATCGTGAGCTGAACCAAGTGACCATCAAGAATCGTTATCCTCTTCCTCGCATTGATGATCTCTTTGACCAGCTCCAGGGCTCCAGCTACTATTCGAAGATTGATTTGCGGTCCGGTTATCACCAGTTGCGTGTCAGGGAAGCTGACATTCAGAAGACTGCTTTTCGCACTCGTTATGGCCATTTTGAGTTCTTGGTCATGCCTTTTGGTCTCACTAACGCACCAGCGGTGTTCATGGATTTATAGAACCGTGTTTGCAAACCTTACCTCGATAAGTTCGTCATTGTGTTTATTGACGATATTCTGATTTACTCTAAGAACAAGGCGGATCACGAGGAACACCTACGGTTGGTCTTCGAACTTTTGAGACAGGAGCAGTTGTATGCTAAGTTCTCAAAGTGTGATTTTTGGTTACGGGAGGTTCAATTCCTAGGGCATGTGGTTAATGAACTGGGAATTCATGTCGATCCGGCTAAGATCGAGGCTATTAAAGACTGGGAAGCACCAAGGACGCCATCTGAGGTGCGGCAATTCATAGGCCTTGCGGGTTACTATCGTCGTTTCATTGAGGGATTTTCGAAGATCGCTCAACCCCTCACTACTCTTACCCAGAAGGACCGAACGTTCGACTGGGATGAACCACAAGAATCAACATTTCAGATGCTGAAGTTTAAACTTTGTTCTGCACCTATCTTATCTTTACCTGTTGGATCAGTATTAAGCTGCTCTTTTATTTGAACTTGCTAGTTGACACTTAAGTGTTTAGCAAGTTCATTGGTGAGTGTTAGCACAGCGGAATGTTTATAAGTTTATAGCTACACTTTGTCAACAGGAGTTATTACTCCCCCTGGAATCAAGAACTAATAAATGAGAAGTGTTTATTGAGAATCTAAGTATTGAATGAGAATGAAACACTTTGACAGATTCTCAGTAAACACGAAATGGAAATAACAATAATAAGAGTTGAAGGATTTCTTGTATTAAAATCAATGTCTAAAACAGAAGGATGAATCCTTCTATTTATAGACTTTACAAATACATGAACCTTGCCAAAAAGCAAGTTCAGAAACAAGTTGCAACAAGTTGCAGTCTTGGAACTTGTACATAAAGCAAAAAAAAATACTAAAGTATTAAACTACTGATATACAAGGGCGGTGGAAAAGATCTTCTTTAAGTACTGATGAATGACAAACTACTGATGAGTAGTTTGTCTTCAGCAGTTCTTCAGTTGAAGTGTCTGGTTTGAACTTCAGAACTTCTGATGACTTCTTCTTCAGTACTTCTGAATCTCTTCTTCAGCAGTTTGATTCCTTGTCTTCAGCAGTTTCATACTTAGAGTATTTTGACAGAAAGTGAATTAGACTAAGGTTTGCAAAAGTGGTTTCACCAATCCTTTTTGTCCTAACAATCTCCCCCTGGATTGATGAAGCCAAAACCTTACTAATTCCTTATTGTTCCTTTCTGTCCTTCACAATTTTCCATATTCCTTTGAACATGGAATTCTTGAGCTGGTTGAGTTGATCATCAGTAAGAGACCCTTGTCTTGGTTCCAAGTGTTGGATTGTAAGCAGGTCTTTGGTTGATAGTTTCTTCAGTTCTTTCATCGACCTATATTCCCTGCTTGTTTGATCTCTTCTTGTCACAAGTACTGAGTTGTTATCAGTAAAGGACCATCTGATGACTGGTACTTTAGACTTGTCAAAGTCTGCAGTGTAGGGAACCATGGTGGTACCCTAGGTTTCTCCTGAGTGTTGAATGTTTTCAACTTCAGTGACTCTCAGGTGGGATTCACCTCCTTGCTGTTGTTCCATCACATTAGGTATCTGAAATGTTGGCAAATGATGTTCAGTTGTTACCTTAGTATGCAGTTTGTCTGTGATGGTCCTCTGGATTTGATATGCAAAGGTGGAAGGATCCCTGAATTGTGTGAGCAGAGGCTTCTCTTCTATGTCATAATCCAAATGTACTACTGTACTACCTTCTAGTAGTACCATTCTGAAACCAGTCTTTACTTTTTCCTCTGTCTTCTTTCTTTGGGTAGCTGGTCTTCTTTGAACACCAGAAGTTCTAACTACTGAAGTTGAAGTTTCAGCAGTTTGAAACTTCTCTGGATTAGCAGCCCTTGCAGCCTTGTATTTTCTGTATGTGTCCACCAATCTTTCTTCTTTCCACTTGGACACCGAGGCTTTTGAACCATAACCATTGGCTACCAGTTCTTCTATCATCTGAGCTCTCTTGGCCTTTGTGTCTTTACCTGTTGCAAGTTTATCTGCAACAAGTTGAGCTCTTCTTGTCAGCTCTTCCACAGAGAGTCTCTTCAATGTATGGGCTTTGACTTTGCTGTTCTTCATAATGTAAGACATCAGTTGATGTCTTTTGTCTTGTTCAGCAATCTCATCAAGGCTAGCCTGCCTTTGTAGTTCAGCTTCATAAGCCTGAAGTTTTTCTTCATGGCTTAGGTCTAAGTGTTGGGTCTAAATTTGGTAGTCTAATGTTATCAAGTTAAAGTCAACAAGTCAAAGTTCGGTCAACAAAAGTCAAAGTCGAACGAGTCGCAGTCAACACGTAAGGCGAGTTGAGAAATTCAGATAATAGATCGACGAGTGAAGCTCAAGCTATGATAGAGAAAGACGCTACGGATAAATAAATATATTTTGTTTAGACAAAATATATTTATTACTTTAAAAATAGTTTTCTTGTTTAGTGAGAGTTTTAGTATTTAGTTAACCCTAGGGACCTAAATGTAATTAGCCTAAGTGTGTTGGGCTATAAATAGATAGAGATTAGGGTTTTTCTATCAACACACATGCTAGAGATTTTGGGGTTTTAATGTATTCATCTATGCAAATCATCTAGTGGGTTTTTATTGTCATATTCAAGTGTGTGTTCATCATTATTTTCATCTTGTTCTTCATCAAAATCACATTCAAGCTCCAAATCGATCCTACAATTTGGTATCAGAGCTTGGTACTCGAATTTGGGATTTAACCATCTACAAATTCGTCATTTAATCTGATTTCTGTTGAAGATTTTATAGATTGTTTAAAGTTTTTTTTTGGGTTTTTCATCAAGTTGCATACTTATTTGTGCACTTAACTCATAAGTTGTGCACTTGTTTCTTATTCTGCATACTTATTTCTTGATGTGTGCACTTAACTCATAAGTTGCATACATATTTCTTGAAGATTTTATAGATTGTTTAAAGTTTTTTTTGGGTTTTTCATCAAGTTGCATACTTATTTGCGCACTTAACTCATAAGTTGCGCACTTGTTTCTTATTCTGCATACTTATTTCTTGCTGTGTGCACTTAACTCATAAGTTGCATACTTATTTGCGCACTTAACTCATAAATTGCGCACTTGTTTCTTATTCTGCATACTTATTTGCGCACTTAACTCATAAGTTGCATACTTATTTGAGCACTTACCAAAGGAAACTTTGGGAGACAGTGATTTAGCCTTCTGTGGCTTTATCACAGTGTACTTATTCGTGTGTTCTAGTCGTTATTCTGCCCGAAGTTTCTTGTGCCATCAGATCAACAAACCGTTAAATCTGCATACTTAAATTCTGCATACTTAAATCTGCGCACTTAAGGACTGCGCACTTAAGGACTTGGACTTAGTATTGGACTTTAAAACTCTAAATTCAGAAAATCAATCTCAAAATCAACTTTAATCAATGGCTGGTAACAATAACAACTTAACCATGAATCCTATAACCCAAGCTGAACTGGAAACTGGAACCATATCTCGAATCCCTAAGTTAATGGGTGCACAAGATTATGGAACCTGGAAGAACCGTATGAAAGCCTTCTATTATGTGAATGATTTCACCCAATGGACCTCAGTTCAACTCGGACCACACATCCCAATGAGGACCACAGAGGCAGGAAAGGTGTTCAACACTGATCCAACTACTTATACAGACCTTGACAAGCAGTTGATTCAACGTGATCACAAAGCCTACGATGCTCTTACCAAGGCTTTGTCGAATGATGTTTTTAACATGTTCGAAGAGTATACCACTGCTCAGTCTCTGTGGTATGCCTTGTGTGACTACTATGAAGCAAATCAAGACATGATTCAGAAAAAGCAAGACATGGTTCAAAAGGAGTATGACATGTTTGGAAGCATTCGTGGTGAAAGTTTAAGCAGTCACATCGATCGTTTCATGAATATGCTCACAAAGATGAAGAAAGTCGGGATTCCTGTTAACAACCGCAATTCAATCAAGAAGTTGTTCAATTCACTCCCAAAGGAATGGAGCTTGAAATTCATGACGGTCAGAGAGGACTTTATGATTTGTCCAATGACTTTGTCAGATGTGATAAATTCCTTAAAGTCATTTGAAAATGATGTCACAAAGGGAGAGATGAATCAAGTCGGTTACGTTCCAATATCAAGTCCACCAACATCAGTATCTAGAAACATGGCTTTCACTACTCCTATAAGCATGAAAAGCTCCAATCCATCCTCTATTTCAGCTGGGACTCTTCATAATCTCTCAGCAAATTCTGGAAATGAGATCAAGCCTACAAAAGGATTAGTGGCAGTAACCGACGAAAATGAGGCTGCTAAAATGCAAGCACCAAAGGCATTGACTGAGGACGACTGTGACTGGGGTGAAGAAGTTACGGTTGCAGAAGTCGACAACAACAAGGCACTGATGGCAAAGATCTGCACAAAATCAACACTTGGTGTGAGCTCCTTGGAAGGGTCATCAGCGGAGATACCAAAAGGAGAAGGGATGGAGAAGGCTGGTCTAAAAAGTGTGTTGAGTGAAAACAAAGGAAAGGAGGCTGCTGCCGATGAAGCTTTAGTTGCTGAGAAGACTTCCACAAGCAAGGCTGATCAACCACCGCAGAGCATGCAGAAGAAGGTTGAGGAGAGAGATCTGGTAAGTATTCCACTTGAAATAAAATCAAAGCTGTGCTCACCAAGGTGTGTTACAGCCGTCGCTTACTGTTTGTCCCACAATAGGAGAATTTTAAGAGAGATGGATGACATCCGAAAAATTAACACTGAAATGAAAGAAAATGAGTTAGCATATCAGCGAAAGTTAAATGCAACAATAGCTGAAATGCACACTCTAAAAGAATTTGTTCTCAGAAAAGATTTTTTAATAAATGACTTAACTGAAAAACTAGAAATATCTAGAAATGAAACAAATCATCTCCAAATTGTTGTGGACAAATGGAATGTAAGCAAGCATGCTCATACAGATATCCTTGATTGTTCAAGGAAATCTTTCGTCAAGGATGGAATTGGGTATAAGGATAAAAAGGGAATTGTAAAATCTCTATTTTTACCCTTGAGCAAAAGTGAATATATACCCATTCCAAAACCACATCCAAAAAATGATCTTTTCGAAAAAGAATGTGTCACGCCTGAATCAAACTCTAATATGATTAAAAGCAATGCAGAAGCGACACAAAAGGCAGAAGTTGAAGATGATGACAGTTGTGGTGGAAAGACTTTGGGGTTGGGTCACCCAGAAGCCAGTTACTCAACAGTTAATTGGTTTATTTGGAATAATGAAAAGACTAAGACCGTCTTAAATTTGGATGGTTGTACTGGACCTAGACCTAATGTTGATTCGAATGGTGTGGTAAATGTTTGTGATAGGCAGAAACCTATCTCACGTTCTGATGTTTGTCATGATGATATTGTGCATGAATGTGCTGATTTAAAATCTGCATTTTGTGATGATAAAACCGTTTGTGCTCCACCTGTTTTTGTTCCCGCTCTTGAGAATAACAGGTTTGGAAAGTTCTTAACTGAAGAAATTCCAGAGTTTACTCCGTCAACATCATGCAAAGATGATTCACAAAGTGATTCGGAGTTTTGTTCATCCAGAGAATGGGAAAGCTCAAATGACTCAGAAACTTCAGTGTCAGAACTTGATGATAGAGTTGACACTACAAATCAACTCCATCAAGATTCACTGGAAGAAGATCTGTTTATAGAAGATTGCTCAACTTCAGATGATGAATCAGTGATGAATGGAAATCACACGGGGTCAAAGATCAGAGAGTCAAAAGGTGTTGTAAAACCCAAAGCTTCTCAACAAGCCGAATCAAGCTCAAAACAATCTACATCCCCAGTTGCTTCACGCAGGACAACAAATTATCAAAAGCCATTCAAGGCTTGCTTTAGGTGTGGTAAAGAAGGTCATGTGCTCAAGCAATGTCCAGAACGACAAAATCCAAGCGGAAAAGGTAATGCGGATTGCTTCTTTGGATCAAAGGATAAAATGCACACATCTTTGAATGTTAGGATGACTCATATTCCATCAAGATCTCCACATGTGAAGCCGGTTTCACATGATTCAAAGATTAAAAGGACCAAAGCATCAAAACCACAATCTATTCCTCCAGGTTTTAAACAAAAAATTGTTTCAAAAATTAAATCTTTCACAAACAAATTTTTTGAACCAAAACAGGTTTGGCAAATCAAAACAAAAGTTGAACAAGAAACTAATGAGGGAAAAGGTATGGTGTTTCAAGAAGTTACTTACATTGATGTAAAAGGACAAACCAGGACCACGATGGCCTGGGTTCCACTCTCTAATTAATTTACTCATGAGTGCAGGAACTACCATGGAGGACTGTTAGTAACACGGTTAGTAACAGTGGTTGTTCCAAGAATAGGGTTGGAGCGGAAATCTCACAGGTTTGGTTATGGTATCTAACCTGATGGCACAATTGACACCGTTGTCACACACTCATTTTCTTGCTGATATATGTTTATGTGTGTCTGATGTGGAAGACTTTATTTTTTTTTTTTGTAAATATTATTTTAAAAAAAAAATAATTAAAAAAAAGGGGTTGTACAAAAATTAAAGTTTAGGGGGAGTATGAAAATATAGTCATGGCCATGAGTTGTGATTAATGCAAATAATCCTGATCTTATATGGGAAATGATAGGAACTAACTTGTTTATGTCTGCACATGAATATGATCTAAAGGACGTTACAACTACAAGTTAATGATGTGCCGGTAGGTTCAGCCTTCAAGTTGAGTAAACTGCTATAAGGTGAATAATAATAAATCTACACGAAAAGCTGGATTCCCACTGTGTTTTAGGTCTGCACAAGCTGAGTCCGGTCATACATAGGTTGAGAGATTAAAAGACACAGAAAATTGTGTGCATATATATTCAAAAGACACCTAAGAGTGCAGGCTACCAATGCGGGGCCAACAAATCAAGTGAGCACCAAAAGACACGCAATGTTAGTGACGTGCAAATATATATAAATAGCTCAACAATCAGATGATCAACTTCTCTGCTTATGGAAACATAGACCTGAAGCTCTCATCATCTGATTGAGATAATGATCATCTTCTCTGCTTATGGAAACATAGACCTGAAGCTCTCATCATTATATCTCAATAAACCCTGAGGATTGGTAGGCTTATACCTAGCACAAGTGGGGTCCACAAAATTTTCGTCAATATTACCAAAAACATGATAATCTCATCACCAAACGTATGTTGAAAGACGAGAGGCATGGACTTAAGAGGACAAACATACCGACAATCGTTCTTGGGTTGTAACTATCCTCAAGAAAGTTGAAGTGTGGCTAGGCTTTTCAAGTTAGTGTGATCCCATATCTGATCCCTTCTATATCTCAAAGGTTGATGGTTGTTTAAAAAAAAAAAGAGATTAAAATTAAAAAAAAAAAAAGAAATTCTAAAATTCCAAAAAAAAAAATCTTTATTTGTGTACATTTGTTTTTAAGTCTTCCATGTCACATTATTTGTTTTTCAAGCCATTTGAGATACTTACTTGATTACACACCAAGATGAATACGGTTTTGTCTATTTGTTAAATTTGTCTAAAGAAAATTCGGAGTTGTGTTTGTGATTGTGGATAGGCTTCTTCGACTACTTGCTGCAATGATGGCCGATCATCAATGGAGCAAGATACCAAACCAAAGCACCTGTTTCCTCAAGTTTGCAAAAGACACCGAGTTAGGAATCCTCCTCCTACGTCTTTTAAACCACTCAAGCTACTGAGAGTTGAAAAAGTTTGTTCTTGATTTTCAAAGATGATGCATGCAAAAAGGGGGAGATTGTGAGGTATGAGTTCTCAATGAGCAAAGTGACAAGAACACCTTCAGCAAAGAAAATTTGGAAAGCATCAGTCTAGGGGGAGTATTGTTGGGTATTGAATTTGAGACTGAAGCTTCCTAAATTGAAGATCACAGTATGTAGAGTTTGACGATTCTAAAGATGATACAAGAGATTGATAACATTAGACTAAGGGGGAGATTGTTGGGTCTAAATTTGGTAGTCTAATGTTATCAACAAGTTAAAGTCAACAAGTCAAAGTTCGGTCAACAAAAGTCAAAGTCGAACGAGTCGCAGTCAACACGTAAGGCGAGTTGAGAAATTCAGATAATAGATCGACGAGTGAAGCTCAAGCTATGATAGAGAAAGACGCTACGGATAAATAAATATATTTTGTTTAGACAAAATATATTTATTACTTTAAAAATAGTTTTCTTGTTTAGTGAGAGTTTTAGTATTTAGTTAACCCTAGGGACCTAAATGTAATTAGCCTAAGTGTGTTGGGCTATAAATAGATAGAGATTAGGGTTTTTCTATCAACACACATGCTAGAGATTTTGGGGTTTTAATGTATTCATCTATGCAAATCATCTAGTGGGTTTTTATTTGATTATTAAGGTCCGGTTTTGAGTTCGCAGTCCGTTAAAGTGTCTTAATAGTCAAAATGAAAGATGTGTGTGGTTTAGAGTCCAAGTGTTCAAGAGTGTCAAGTACTCAGTCCAGTTCAAGTACTCAGGCCCATTTTAGTTCGCAGGCCCATTTAAGTACGCAGGCCCATTTAAAGTCAAGTGCTCAGTCAAGTGCGCACATACTTTGACTGAGCACTTAGTTAGCACTTAGACCAAAACAAGTACGCAGGTGAGTCCACCCGGGCATGGTAACCCCTTAGATCACATAGTCAAGTCTGCGTACTAAGCAAGTACGCAGACACTTGAACCTTCGTTCAAGATTTCAAGTTCACAGTTATGTACGCAGATGATTAGGGTTTCTGTGTACTTATATGACTATGAAACAAGTACGCAGTCTCTATGAGACAAGTGCGCACATGTTCATATGTCAAGTACGCAGATCTTCAAATCTTTAAAAACCCAATAATACGAGAACAACCATCAACCTTCGAGATATAGAAGGGATCAGATATGGGATCACACTAACTTGAAAAGCCTAGCCACGTTTCAACTTTCATGAGGATAGCTACAACCCAAGAACGATTGTCGGTATGTTTGTCCTCTTAAGTCCATGCCTCTCGTCTTTCAACATACTTTTGGTGATGAGATTATCATGTTTTTGGTAATATTGATGAAAATTTCGTGGACCCCACTTATGCTAGGTATAAGCCTACCAATCCTCAAGGTTTATCGAGATATAATGATGAGAGCTTCAGGTCTATGTTTCCATAAGCAGAGAAGATGATCATTATTTCAATCAGATGATGAGAGCTTCAGGTCTATGTTTCCATATTCAGAGAAGTTGATCATCTGATTGTTGAGCTATTTATATATATTTGCACGTCACTAACATTGCGTGTCTTTTGGTGCTCACTTGATTTGTTGGCCCCGCATTGGTAGCCTGCACTCTTAGGTGTCTTTTGAATATATATGCACAAAATTTTCTGTGTCTTTTAATCTCTCAACCTATGTATGACCGGACTCAGCCTGTGCAGACCTAAAACACAGTGGGAATCCAGCTTTTCTTGTAGATTTATTACTATTCACCTTATAGCAGTTTACTCAACTTGAAGGCTGAACCTACCAACACATCATTAACTTGTAGTTGGAACGTCCTTCAGATCCTATTCATGTGCAGACATAAACAAGTTAGTTCCTATCATTTCCCATATAAGATCAGGATTATTTGCATTAATCACATCTCATGGCCGAGACTATATTTTCATACTCCCCCTAAACTTTAATTTTTGTACAACCCCTTTTTTTTGTAATTAATTTTTTTTTAAATAATATTTACAAAAAATAAAGTCTTCCACATCAGACACACATAAACATATATCAGCAAGAAAATGAGTGTGTGACAACGGTGTCAATTGTGCCATCAGGTTAGATACCATAACCAAACCTGTGAGATTTCCGCTCCAACCCTATTCTTGGAACAACCACTGTTACTAACCGTGTTACTAACAGTCCTCCATGGTAGTTCCTGCACTCATGAGTAAATTAATTAGAGAGTGGAACCCAGGCCATCGTGGTCCTGGTTTGTCCTTTTACATCAATGTAAGTAACTTCTTGAAACACCATACCTTTTCCCTCATTAGTTTCTTGTTCAACTTTTGTTTTGATTTGCCAAACCTGTTTTGGTTCAAAAAATTTGTTTGTGAAAGATTTAATTTTTGAAACAATTTTTTGTTTAAAACCTGGAGGAGTAGATTGTGGTTTTGATGCTTTGGTCCTTTTAATCTTTGAATCATGTGAAACCGGCTTCACACGTGGAGATCTTGATGGAATATGAGTCATCCTAACATTCAAAGATGTGTGCATTTTATCCTTTGATCCAAAGAAGCAATCCGCATTACCTTTTCCGCTTGGATTTTGTCGTTCTGGACATTGCTTGAGCACATGACCTTCTTTACCACACCTAAAGCAAGCCTTGAATGGCTTTTGATAATTTGTTGTCCTGCGTGAAGCAACTGGGGATGTAGATTGTTTTGAGCTTGATTCGGCTTGTTGAGAAGCTTTGGGTTTTACAACACCTTTTGACTCTCTGATCTTTGACCCCGTGTGATTTCCATTCATCACTGATTCATCATCTGAAGTTGAGCAATCTTCTATAAACAGATCTTCTTCCAGTGAATCTTGATGGAGTTGATTTGTAGTGTCAACTCTATCATCAAGTTCTGACACTGAAGTTTCTGAGTCATTTGAGCTTTCCCATTCTCTGGATGAACAAAACTCCGAATCACTTTGTGAATCATCTTTGCATGATGTTGACGGAGTAAACTCTGGAATTTCTTCAGTTAAGAACTTTCCAAACCTGTTATTCTCAAGAGCGGGAACAAAAACAGGTGGAGCACAAACGGTTTTATCATCACAAAATGCAGATTTTAAATCAGCACATTCATGTACAATATCATCATGACAAACATCAGAACGTGAGATAGGTTTCTGCCTATCACAAACATTTACCACGCCATTCGAATCAACATTAGGTCTAGGTCCAATACAACCATCCAAATTTAAGACGGTCTTAGTCTTTTCATTATTCCAAATAAACCAATTAACTGTTGAGTAACTGGCTTCTGGGTGACCCAACCCCAAAGTCTTTCCACCACAACTGTCATCATCTTCAACTTCTACCTTTTGTGTCGCTTCTGCATTGCTTTTAATCATATTAGAGTTTGATTCAGGCGTGACACATTCTTTTTCGAAAAGATCATTTTTTGGATGTGGTTTTGGAATGGGTATATATTCACTTTTGCTCAAGGGTAAAAATAGAGATTTTACAATTCCCTTTTTATCCTTATACCCAATTCCATCTTTGACGAAAGATTTCCTTGAACAATCAAGGATATCTGTATGAGCATGTTTGCTTACATTCCATTTGTCCACAACAATTTGGAGATGATTTGTTTCATTTCTAGACATTTCTAGTTTTTCAGTTAAGTCATTTATTAAAAAATCTTTTCTGAGAACAAATTCTTTTAGAGTGTGCATTTCAGCTATTGTTGCATTTAACTTTCGCTGATATGCTAACTCATTTTCTTTCATTTCAGTGTTAATTTTTCGGATGTCATCCATCTCTCTTAAAATTCTCCTATTGTGGGACAAACAGTAAGCGACGGCTGTAACACACCTTGGTGAGCACAGCTTTGATTTTATTTCAAGTGGAATACTTACCAGGTCTCTCTCCTCAACCTTCTTCTGCATGCTCTGCGGTGGTTGATCAGCCTTGCTTGTGGAAGTCTTCTCAGCAACTAAAGCTTCCTCGGCAGCAGCCTCCTTTCCTTTGTTTTCACTCAACACATTTTTTAGACCAGCCTTCTCCATCCCTTCTCCTTTTGGTATCTCCGCTGATGACCCTTCCAAGGAGCTCACACCAAGTGTTGATTTTGTGCAGATCTTTTCCATCAGTGCCTTGTTGTTGTCGACTTCTGCAACCGTAACTTCTTCACCCCAGTCACAATCCTCCCCAAATGCCTTTGGTGCTTGTGTTTCAGCAGTCTCATTTTCATCTGTTACTACCACAGATCCTTTTGTAGGCTTGATCTCATTTCTAGAATTTGCTGAGGAATTATTAACAGTCCCGGCTGAAATAGAGGATGGAGTGGAGCTTTTCGCACTAATAGGAGCAGTGACAGCCACGCTGTGATGAGACACTGTTGGTGGATTTGATATTGGAACGCAACCGACTTGATTCATCTCTCCCTTTGTGACATCCATTTCAAACGACTTTAAGGTATTTATCACGTCTGACAAAGTCATTGGATAAATCATAAAGTCCCTTCTGACCGTCATGAATTTCAAGCTCCATTCCTTTCGGAGTGAATTGAACAACTTCTTGATTGAATTGCGGTTGTTAACCGGAATCCCGGCTTTCTTCATCTTTGTGAGCATATTCATGAAACGATCGATGTGACTGGTTAAGCTTTCACTACGAATGCTTCCAAACATGTCATACTCCTTTTGAACCATGTCTTGCCTTTTCTTAATCATGTCATGATTTCCTTCATAGTAGTCACACAAGGCATACCATAGAGACTGAGCAGTGGTATACTCTTCGAACATGTTAAAAACATCATTCGACAGAGCCATGGTAAGAGCATCGTAGGCTTTGTGATCACGTTGAATCAACTGCTTGTCAAGTTCTGTGAACGTTGATGGATCATCATTGTACACCTCACCAGCATGAGTGGTTCTCATTGGGATATGGGGCCCAAGTTGAATAGAAGTCCACTGCGTGTGATCATTGACAAAATAAAATGCTTTCATCCTGTTTTTCCATGTTCCAAAGTCCTGAGCACCCTTCAATTTTGGTGGAGGTATTGTTGCGGTTCTGGTTTCAAGTTCCGCTTGAGTTATTGGTGTCATGTTGCTTGACTCAAAATCTCAACACTCTCTTTTCTTTGTATTCCACAAGTTTTAAAATGAGTAGGCCCAAGTAAATTCTTAAACACCCGACTCAATTTAGAGCGAAGATTCTACTAACTTAAAATTTACTACTAGCGTTTAGTAGAATTTGGTCCAAAAAAAAAAGGATTAAAATTAAAAAAAAAATCTTTATTTGTGTACAGTTGTTTTTAAGTCTTCCATGTCACATTATTTGTGTCTCAAGCCGTTTGATAATAGATCGACGAGTGAAGCTCAAGCTATGATAGAGAAAGACGCTACGGATAAATAAATATATTTTGTTTAGACAAAATATATTTATTACTTTAAAAATAGTTTTCTTGTTTAGTGAGAGTTTTAGTATTTAGTTAACCCTAGGGACCTAAATGTAATTAGCCTAAGTGTGTTGGGCTATAAATAGATAGAGATTAGGGTTTTTCTATCAACACACATGCTAGAGATTTTGGGGTTTTAATGTATTCATCTATGCAAATCATCTAGTGGGTTTTTATTGTCATATTCAAGTGTGTGTTCATCATTATTTTCATCTTGTTCTTCATCAAAATCACATTCAAGCTCCAAATCGATCCTACACTAAGTCATCCCTTTCTTCCAGATTTTTCCAGATCAGATCTTCTCTGGCCTTCGTTTGGGCTGCAACTAAACTCTTCTCTAGTAATTAAGCTGATTGAGAGATTGGAGAAGGGTTTAGCACAGTCATTGTTGTAACTGTTGTAGTAGGCCTGATAGGAGCAGATGTTGGTTGAGTAGGAGCAGTTGTTCTGGAAGGATCAACAGTTTGTAGTTCAGCTTCATAAGCCTGAAGTTTTTCTTCATGGCTTAGGTCTAAGTCATCCCTTTTTTCCAGATTTTTCCAGATCAGATCTTCTCTGGCCTTCTTTTGGGCTGCAACTAAACTCTTCTCTAGTAATTCAGCTGATTGAGAGATTGGAGAAGGGTTTAGCACAGTCATTGTTGTAACTGTTGTAGTAGGCCTGATAGGAGCAGATGTTGGTTGAGTAGGAGCAGTTGTTTTGGAAGGATCAGCAGTTTGAGTCTTGGAAGTGTTAACTTCTGATGGCTTGACAACTTCTGAAGGTTTGTCAACTACTAAAGGATTGTCTTCAGTATTTTCTGATTCTTCATCAGAACTTTGGCCATCAGAGGTTTCTTCATTATGCCCTCGGGATTCATCAGCCTTTTCAGCATCTTCTATTTCTTGAATAGAGACACCAAACTGTTGCGCCAGTTTCTCTTTTCTGGCTTGATCTTGTTGATCTCTAGCTAGGATAGCCACTCTTGCCTTTCTTCTGGCTTCAAGTGTATCCATAGGTACCTTGATTTTCTCCCCCTTTTTGGCTTTATCACCTTTGGAAGTTGAAGCTTGGGAGAAATGACCTTGAAGATGAGCAATTTGTTTGCTGTTGTGATCAATCTTGTTGGACAGATCATTCATCTTCGTCTGTATCACTCCAAATTGGTTCTTCATGGACAGCTCCAAGTCAGCTGTGTATGTTTGGATGTGATTTTTGATGAGGGTGTTCATCAAGTGATACAAGGGACCATCTGGGCTGCATAGTTGGTTCAGGTCTATGCTAGGTTGCTCAGGGAATTGGGTAGGCATTTGTAGTGAGGGGTGTGTTTTTGGTTGATCTCCTTGTTGTACAGGAGATTCCACTCTAGGGGAATCATGGATTGAGTGGGCTTTAACCTGAGATGGTGTGACTAGCTTCTTGAGCTTAGAGACACCAGGTGCAGGACCTTCACTTACAGCCGTCAATTCAGTAGTTTTGAGTGTTGAAACATCATCCAAATTAATGGAATCATCTGAATCCCTGATTACATCCTCAATGAGGACTGTATCAGTTACATCATGAGCTGAGCCCAACTCAGTTGTCTCATGTACCTCTTGTTCTTGGTACAGAGGATTTCCTACCTCAGGCATTAAGCCTTCATCAGTAGTTGCCACAGTTGAGGTCTTAGCTGTTTTACTTCTGTCCTCAGGTCCACCACTGGGTGGTAAATGAGTAGTAGCAGCCTCAAAAGTACCAAAGGTTTCTAAGTTTGGGCTTAGAGACCCTGGTTCATCCTCATCTCTTTGGTTGGGGCTATGAGTGTCCACATCCATGTCACTGTCTGAGTCTATGTCCCCTGTTTGATGTGGTTGATGGGGACTGACATGTGTTGATGGGACTTTCTCTTTTAGCCCGGAGAGAAGTTTGGCTATTTCTATGTCTGGTTCAGAAATTTGGGGTGCTGGTTCAGTAGTTTGGGCAGTGGGTTCAGCAGTTTCAAAAGAAGAATCTATTGGAACAGTTTTTCTTAGTCTTTTTCTTTTGAAAAGGATAGTTATTGGTGCTCTTGGTGGGGTTTGAGATGGATGAGACTGAGAGGATGTTTCAGTCACATCTTTAAGAAGTGCAGATTGCACAGTAGTCTGTTCAGGCATCTCAACCTCCTGAACAGCTTTTCTTTTAGGTTTGGTGGGTTTTTGTTTTGTTATCTTGGGTTTCTTGGCCTTTGGTGGAGTAGGTTTGGAAGATGAGGGTTCCATGGGGACTGGTGCTTGTTCCCCTTGGTCATCTTCTGGCCAGGCAGCCTGTTTGTTGTGCCTTGAGTATGCTTGTGAGGTTAAGGGTTTTAAAATTTCAATTTTACCCACAAGCACCTCATTACCCAGTTCAGATATTATGCACTGCATAATGAACCTTGGATATAACAAAAAATTTTTCTTAGTGTTATTGTGATGTAACACCAACTCATTAAAGAAAAGTTTTGATGCCCTGAAGTTTGTTTCATTCACAATGGAATGAAATATTGGTTGAAAGGTTGAGGGCATCTGGTCATAAGACCCAGTTTTAGGACTCAAGCACATAATAATATAATGAAACAAAAGCTTATATTTTGGTTCAAAATACTTTTTAAAGATTGTAGCTTGTGAGAGAGTACCTTGATAACCACACTCAGTCATGGTTAGGTGGATAGCAGAGTTGTCAAACTTCTCAGGGGTATTCACATCATTCAACCCCAGTCTGACTGCAAGTATGGCCGGTGTAATGGCCATTTGTCTTCCTCTGATTGTTGAGTTGAGGGAGATAACTTCATCATCCACCATCACTGTCTCAGCATTAGCCCAGAACTCATTTAGAGTTTCAGGATGAATTGGTGGGTCTATGGTGAGAGCGGTGAAATATTGGGATTTGACGACGAGATCAATGATCTCATCGTATTGGGACCAGCCTTCTTGTTTTTCTAAGTAGGCTCTGAGATTGTGTCCCTGTTTGAGAACTAAAGCCATGTGGTTTGTGTGTGTTGATGAATCGAACAGTGATTTTGTGTTTGCAGGTTCAGGGGTTTGAGAGCTTTCTTGAGAGAGAAGGATGGAATTTTTGTGTTTGAAAAGATAAGTGTTGAAAAAAGATATTTATCAGAAGTTTTTAACCGCTTGGATCTTCTTTATTAGAAGTTTTTAAACCGCCTAGGTTAAAAATCTCTTTATCAGAAGTTTTAAACCGACTAGGTCAAACTTCTGATGATGGGAAAAGTCAGATTTGCCCTTTTTGACTAAACTGCTAATGAAGGATTATCTTCATCAGTAGTTCCCATTTCCTCTTCAGTAGTTTTAACAGCTGATGAGAAATGTTTTATAAATACTTTTATTCATAACTTCTGAAGGTTATTTTATCAGAAATTAATCACTTTTCAGAAATTATCCCCATACTGATGTTTTGTTCATCAGTAGTTTCTCTCTTTTCAGAAGTTTTTCAAGTGTTTGAAAACAGATGTAAGTGAAAAACAAAAATATGTGCAGAAAAATAAATAGAAACACTTACAAATTTAGCATCCCTAGCATGGATACTAACTTCTGAAATGTTGATGTGTCAAGGGGTTTAGTGAAAATGTCAGCTATTTGATTAGCTGTTGCTACATGTTTCACTTCAATCTTGCCTTTTTCATAGCAATCTCTTATGAAATGATACCTGATTTCAATGTGTTTAGTTTTTGAAAACTGAACAGGATTTTGAATGATGCTAATGGCAGATTTGCTGTCTACAAGCAATGGTGTCTTGGTCTCTTTGATTCCATAATCAAAAAGTTGATATTGGAGCCATTGTATCTGTGATGTACAACTTGCATCTGCAATGTATTCAGCTTCAGCAGTTGAAGTTGCAACAGATGTTTGCTTCTTTGATTGCCAGGACACTAGACAGTTTCCCAAGAATTGACAACCACCAGATGTTGATTTTCTTGACATTTTACACCCTGCATAGTCACTATCTGAAAAAGCTGATAACTTGGTATTGCTTGAAGCAGGATACCAAATTCCAAGTGTGGGAGTTCCTTTCAGATATCTGAAAATTCTTTTGACTGCAATAAGGTGTGATTCCCTAGGAGCTGATTGATATCTAGCACAGAAACATGTTGAAAACATAATATCTGGTCTAGAAGCAGTTAGATATAAAAGGGAACCTATCATACATCTATACATGGTTTGATCAACCTGTTTTCCTTGATCATCTGGTTCAATTTGTGTGGTTGGTGTCATGGGGGTGGAACATGATTTACAGTCTTGTAAAGAAAATTTGTTTAATAATTCTTTAACATATTTTGATTGATGTATAAAAGTTCCATTTGTTTGTTGTTTAATCTGCAGTCCTAAAAAGTACTGCAGTTCCCCCATTGTACTCATCTCAAATTTTGATTGCATGAGTTTCTTAAATTCATCACACAATTTTGTGTTTGTTGAACCAAAAATGATGTCATCAACATATATTTGAACAAGTAAGATATGATTTCCAACATGTTTTTTGAAAAGTGTTTTATCAATGGCACCTCTTGTGAAGTTATTTTTTAGTAAAAAGGTTGAAAGTGTATCATACCAGGCTCTAGGAGCCTGTTTGAGCCCATAAAGAGCTTTGTCTAGTTTGTACACCCACTCAGGATGAGAAGGAAACTCAAACCCAGGTGGCTGACAAACATACACTTCCCCTTTTATCTTTCCATACAAAAATGCACTCTTGACATCCATTTGATAAACTTTTATTTTGTTGGAAATGGCATAGGCCAGAAATAACCTGATGGCCTCAAGCCTTGCAACTGGAGCAAAGGTTTCATCATAGTCAATGCCTTCTTCTTGAGAGTAACCTTGTACTACCAGTCTTGCCTTGTTCTTTATTATCATACCAGCTTCATCTTGTTTGTTCCTGAAAACCCATCTTGTCCCAATTGGTTGTTTGTTTGGTGGTAAGGGACAGATTTCCCATACCTGTTGCTTGTTGAATTGAAGCAATTCATCTTGCATTGCCTGCACCCAATTGTTGTCTTTGAGGGCTTCCTGGTACTTCTTTGGTTCCAACTGTGAAATAAATGCTGAGAATAGACAAAAGTTGGAAAGCTGGTTTCTTGTAAGAACACCTGATGCAATATCACCCATGATTTGATCAAGTGGATGATCTTTGTGTTCGATCAGTTGTTGTAAACCACTGACAGGTGTTGGTGGCTCATGTTCTTCAAACAAACTACTGAGGTCTATTATATCTGGTTCAGCAGTTTCAGTGTCTTCAGTAGTTGCAGGTGCTGAAGCAGATGTTTGAGTTTGGCCTTCAGTATTTGTTGAATCAGAGGTTTGTGAAACTTCTGATGGTTTTGAAGTTGACTTAATGACTGTTTGAGGAGTCCATGGTGCTGGATCCTCATCATCAAACCTTTGATTACCATAATAAGTAGGTTTGGATGAAGTGACAGTCTTTTTAGGTTCAAAATGAAAGTTGTCAAGGTCAAAGAGTTCAGCAGGATGTGCTGGAATGAGAGTGTGTTTTGACTCATTGAACTTGACATTCAGTGTTTCTTCTACTATCCTGGTCTTTGAGTTAAAAACCTTGTAGGCTTTTCTAGTTGATGAATAACCAAGAAAGTAACCTGAGTCAACTTTGGCAGCAAATTTTGAAATAGATTCCTTGATGTTCAAGATGAAACATTGACATCCAAAAGCCCTGAAAAAGGAGATAAGGGGCTTCATGCCATGAAGAACTTCATAGGCAGTCTTTGAATGTCTCTTGACAACAAGAACTCTATTTTGAACATAACATGATGTGTTAACTGCTTCTGCCCAGAAGTATAAAGGTAGGCCAGAATCAGCTAACATTGTTCTTGCTCCTTCTATTAAAGTTCTGTTCTTCCTTTCTACCACACCATTTTGTTCAGGAGTTCTGGCAACACTGAATTGTCTAATAATCCCTTTAGACAAACAGAAGTCATTCAGAGTTTTGTTCCTGAACTCTGTCCCATTATCACTTCTAATGGTTTTGACAGGTAGAGAGTATTGCTTCTCTACTTGTAGAATGAAGAACTTGATGATTTCAGCAGCCTCATCCTTGGAAAATAAGAAGAATACCCATGTAAATCTTGAGTAGTCATCAATGATGACTAAGCAGTACTTCTTTTTACTAAGGCTCATGATCTTTACAGGCTCAAATAAGTCCATATGGAGTAGTTGAAGACATGCAGTTGTTTTTGATTCTTCAATAGACATATAGGAGGACTTATGCTGTTTACCCTTTAAACAGGATACACAGTGTTCTTGACACTGGTATACTTTTAAGGGTAGACCTCTGACCAAGCCCATTTTTGTGACTTTGTTTATGGTTTTAAAGTTCACATGGCCAAGTCTCCTGTGCCAGAGATCAGTTTCTAAAGTTGATGCCCTTGAGAAGAAACAGGCAGTGTTGTTCAGTACTTTGTCTTTTTCAATGTCCACTGCATAGACATTGCCGCATCTTTTGGCAATTAACAAAGTATGATCTTCAATGATCTTCTCTATCAACTTCTGGCCTTCTGGTGATATGATCTTGCATGCTGTCTTTGTGAAAAAGGAAGAATATCCTTTATCACACATTTGTGACACACTAAGCAAGTTGTACTCAAGGTTTTCAACCAAATTGACCTTGTCAAACTGTATTTTGCCAGAGGAGACATTTCCATGTCCTAGCACATATCCCTTAGCATTGTTCCCAAAGGACACAGATCCATCTCTTTGACTGATAAAATTGTTTATCAGGTATCTACATCCTGTCATGTGCATTGAGCCTCCACTGTCTACATACCAAATGCTATTCAAGCCTCTGGAAACTCTCTGCACAATATAGCAAATTAGTTAGATTTAGGAACCCAAGCCAGTTTGGCTTTGGGTTTGCTCTTGAGAACATTTACAGTTTGTTCTTGACCAAGTTTAGAAATCCATGTCTTTTTGGCAATGGATTTTGCATTAAGCACAATGGTGGTATCCTTTTGAGGACCACCATCAACTTTGGTCATCAGTAGTTGTACCATGTTCATAAGATCTTTAATCTCAGCAGTTTGTGAAACTGCTGATGATTTAGGTCTAACTACTAAAAGAGAATTTTGAGAAAAAGACTTTTGTTGAGATTTTGTCTTTTTCTGAGAAAGGGTTTTTGCTGGTTGTTGTTTCTTGGGAGAAAAGGTTTTTGCATAATCATTTTTGATTTGTTCCCCCACAACCAGTTGTTGATTTTTCTTATTAAACTGAATGCCCTTTCTATATCTGCAAAATTCTGTTTTGTGGTTGAACAGACCACAAATTTCACATTCTTTTGTCTTTTCTTTCAAAGACAAATCTCTGACAGTTTTGATTGGTTTTAGGTCATCAGTGGTTTTCAGGTTCTCAACTCCTGATGTAGTTGAAACTGCTGATGACTTAAAGTCAGATTTAATCAATACTTGTAGTCCCGAAATACTAGATCTTGTTGAATGCAATAGATTGTTATCACTTGGAAACACCTATTAGTTAGGTGTTTCAAGTGATTAATCCAAGAAACAAAGAAAACTAGATGAATATTGAAAGACCCGACACACACAATGAATAACATGATGATTCCATATCTGATTTGATAATGAATAACCTTGGAATACCACAATAAGTACGCACCTATTCAAAGTGTGCTACAAGGATAATCTCCAAAACCCTAAAACCCTAGCTGTGCACATACAATCTATATATAGCCAATACCTGGGCCTGCGCACTTAACACAAGTGCGCAGGGCCCGTCCATTTAAGTGCGCAGTCTAGGGTTTTGTATACTAAATTATGCTATAATTACATGTAAGGTCCTTCAACTATTAAGCTTTACAATAGTCATTCAAAAGTCTCTATTCTGGTAACTGTGGTCTCAATATAACCCAACAATACTCCCCCTAGACCACAGCTACCAGTCTTCAATCTTCAGTCTACATCCATATCGCTTTCCTCCCCCTCAACCTGTGCAGGAGGGTCTTGTAAGTACAGTGCGACTGGATCTACTTCAGCTGCTGGAGAAGTTTGGATAGATTCTGTTGTAGTTCCTTCAGGATTAGCCACTGATGCAGGATCTTCTGGAAGTACCTCTGAAGCAGCAGTTTCTGTAGCAGCAGCAGCTTCAGTTTCTGTAACAGCATCAGCAGCAGCAGCAGCAGCAGCTTGCGCAGCCTTTTCCCTGTCCTCCTTTTCTTTGTCTGCTGCGTTTATCCTGTCGACTATATCCAGCAGCTCACTCTTCAGTTTCAATGCCCTATCCACTGCCCTTCTAAACAACACGGCTTCTTCAAACAATGTGTTTCCGGCACCAACATTGATCTGATTTGCAAATAGCATATTCAGATCTGACAAATTTAGTGCAAACACATCAACCGGATCCAAAATCCTCAGTGCCTCTGAATCGTTTTCCAGCTTGATGACCGCTTCACTAGTGTTGCTGTCATAGAACCATTTTTTGAAGTTCCTTAGCATCACTGGAAGCTCGGATTTGATCGGAACTCGTGTGACGACCTGAGGAGGGTCTATCACATAAGTTATCATCCCTCTTCCCGTTGCTGGATCGATTCTTGTCTTTGATATTCTTCTTCTGGGCTTTTGCGGCTTAAGGATCTGGAAGTCATTCTCACACTCTTTCCTGATAAAGTTTTCAACCATGGCAGCCTGGGAGTCAAGTGAGTGATTAAGGAATGGGGCCCTGCTAAGCTCCCTGATATCCCATCGGGGAAGAGATTTCAGCTCCTTCTGACCCTTGAAGTACTGGATCACCCCCTCTCCTTTTCACAACATACAATCTCTTTTCAGCATCATATTTCCATGAGATAATCTTTTCCCGGTGAGCAGACCTGGTATGATGGATGTTCTGATGTAAGGCAGGAATGGTAATGGGCCTTCTTGGGAACCAAGCTGCTCTTTCAGGGTCCAATTTGTGCCCATCGGATGTCTCGTAAACGACTTCTTGATCTGTTCCCATCTCCACAAACCGCTCTGGCATTTCATCTTCGCTAACCTCGTCCACTTCACTTTCCTCAGCCGCTTTTTCTTTCTCTTTTTCTGCCTCCAGAAACTTTCCGAAATCGAAAGTTTCATCAAAAGTAGCGCTAGGAGCATCAGTTAACTGCTTCTTCAAATCCTGAAACATGTCAAACATCTCCACTTGAACCTGATGTTGAAACTTAATCAGGTATCTTTGATCTTTTATCACTTTCTCCATTTTCTTGTTCTTGCCTTTGAGCTTTTTCACCTTCTTTCTTAGCTCCTGGTTATTGTGCACATCACTTTTTAGCGTGCAGATTTCCCTGGCCGCAACTTTACCTACCTCCTTCACAAGCTTCTCGTATAGTTCCTGATGCACCGGTTTTCGACGAGGTGCAGCAGGAGCTGATGAGGAAGGTTCAGCTGATCGGTGGGTTGGAGCTTTGGGGGCTGATGCGGCAGCAGTGGAAGGCCCTGGAGCTGAAGTGGCAGCAGTAGAAGGTCCTGGTTGGTTCGGTGGTTCAGGCCCAAACATCTGTTCTAAGACCGCTTCTCCCTCAATATCTTCCTGAGTCATAACACGGGGAATCTCAGATTCGGGCAGCTGATCTCTTCTTCTTTTCTTTCTTGCTTCCCTTTCAAATTCAGCCACTGCTCGTACATTTTCAGCGGCTTCAAGCTGTTCGGGTGTCAACGTGTCTCTCCCTTCTTGCAGTAAACCAGCTAGTCTTCTCTTTATGCTGGGTCTTGATGGAGCTGGTTCAGTCGCCACTCTTTTGCCCCTTGATTTTTCTAGGGCAATCTCTTCAGCCGTCGGCTGGGCTGAAGGAGTGGGTCCAGATGATCCAGGTGCAGGGGCAGCTCTGGATTGTGGTCTGGGTCCTGCAGCATCTGATCTTCTCTTCTTGATTTTGTTGTACAGTTCCATAACCACCGGATATCGCTGGGCCACATACATGTTTTCTAGCATTGGTTCCCAGTCCGGTGTGTTGCACTCTGTGAAGAATCGCGCCCCTCTGGTGAATATGTATTCGTCACCGACAGGCAGACCCTCATGCTGAGTGTTTATCATCATCTGGACAAACCTCGGATACATAGCCCACTTCCCTGAACCAGCATCTGCATTCTTTACCATATAGTCGAAGATCATGCCTGACAGATTGAACACTTCGTCCTTGCAGATCTTAATCATAGCTGTCGCCCATTCAGCACTCAGCGCATTGTATCCTCCCTTTCTGTGACATAGAGGCATCAAGAATACGTGACTGATAAGTCTCCAGTCTCTAGTAAGCTGACTCTTCTTTATGTCGCCTCTCTTGTCAAATTCACCCTTATAGCCGAAGATCCTGAATTGTTGGTGAATGTCAGCTTTAGACATGAATCTGAAAGTTCCAGGTTGATCTTGCAGCTTTAGCACATTTCAAACCGTGTCCTCAGTAATGATCACAAGCTTGTTTCTGACAGTTGCGTTGATACGCTTGACCCTTGATACTGTTTCGACTCTAGCTGATCTCCAAAAGTCTTCAATGTGGGAGACGTAAACTGGTTCAGCGTTCTGCACAGCAAATCCGACTTTACTGCGTCTTATCCAAGCCACGACATCTCTAAAATTGACATCCTCAGTATCGAGATTCATTGGTTGATTGTGCATGCCCCTAGGATCCCAGTCAAGTGCCATCTGTTTAGCCAAGAGCACGAAAAGCCAATTAGATCTCGGATAATTGACTTTAGACTTAAACTTACACGGACAACGAACTTAGACCTAGATTTTATTAGTATTTTTTTTTTATTTTAAATTTTTTAACGGTCATTGGATTAAGAATGGATGGATCGGAGTCATCGGTGTCAATGGTACGTTTGAATTTCAGTTGTTAGATTATTAAGGTCCGGTTTTAAGTTCGCAGTCCGTTCAAGTGTCTTAATAGTCAATATGAAAGATATGTTGTTGTTTAGAGTCCAAATGTCCAAGAATATCAAGTACGCAGTCCAAACAAGTCAAACAGTATTATGTGCTCAGTGTAAGCGAAAGAATTTGACTAAAACATGATTATTTGATCATACAAGTTACAAAACCAGGTGCGGAAACCCTAGCTTTGAACAAACTGATAAAAACTCAAATCAAAACACAATCAATATCATTTTCAAAGCTTTTCATAGATTAACTTTTGCATAAACTTGATTACAATGACAATACGGTTAATCTAGATCAATTACAGACACTTTCAATCTAACCTGGAACCTGACCTCAAAACACACACAACTAATAACTCTCTTACATTCACAAAAACACAAAATCTATATATAGAGTCTGCACATTCGCCCAGTTGATGTGGTCGAATGTGGAGTTCTTCCACATTCGCCCACTCCAAGGTACGAATGTGATCTTGATCAGCTTCCATTCTTCCTTCGCCCAAAAGTCTTCTACCTTCGCCCACTTATATCTACCTTCGCCCACTATTAATTCACATTCTACTAATCAGCACTATTTAACACATGTTAACATCCAATCACTAGTCGCAAAACGCATCTACAAACTCCCCCTCGACTATTGATTGGATTGTCTTCTCTTTTCGTCCATGGCTTTGTTCATCAGCTTAATTCTGAGCTGTTTCTTCTTCTCATTAGTCATTGCAGGCTCAAACATTCTCTTTACTGGTTTCGACACATTTGCCATCTTCACCGTCTTTCCAAGTTTATTCTCCAAATTACTTCCTGCATTAATATCATAAGCAAAACAAACTCCAACCACTTGAGTATACTTCCTTGCTTGATCAGCGTCTTTCGGTTCAAAGTAAATCGGATTATAGAAAAGCATGATGATGTCTTCAAAAGTACAGTTAATCAACCACATAGGATCAAATACATGAACATGCTTGTATTTGTCCTTCCCATCTCTCAACAATATCACCGCTTCAGCCTTCCTCCAATCATAATACCAGAAAATAAAATTGGCACTGAAATGTTGTGGCATGGGCATCAAAGGTATTTTTCTCATCACTTCAGGTGCCTTGTATATCAAAGTAACCCGCTTCAGCTTGGTTTGAGGATCAATATCCCTATGAACTTTCCTTCGGGGATATTGTGGCTTGAATCTATTCCATCTCGTTCTACTTTCCCAAACCAGCTTGTCTGCACACCAACCGACATGAGTACCATTCACTGAAGCACCAGACATAGGGAATCTACATAGATCTCTGACCGCCCAGTACGGTAGAGTTAGCAAATCAATGAATCTGTTAAAATACAAGATCCCTGTTTCCCATTTAGCAGCTATGCACTTCAGCCTGCCCAAATATGTCCACCCGAGAGCTCTGCCTTTGAACTTAGCATTATGAAATCTATAGAAGTTTCCTTGAGCTTCAGGCTTCGGTCGGTTTTCATCCATTTCTCTCAATTTCTTCAAATAACTCTTCAATTCATCAGATTGATTTGAAGATTCTTGCTTATCAGCACCAAACACCTTCTTCACAAACTCTGCACTTCTTTGCTGTGCCTTTTTCTTTGCCGAATTGTTTGATGTCTCAGTGAAATCAGGAAATATTTCATCTTCATCTGTTTCTCTGAAGTACTAAGGAAATTCTTCATGAGTTATATCTTCAACCTCTACTTCATCAAGCTCAGGAGTATTCTTATCATCTGAGTGACTTCCAATATCTTTTTCAGAAATATCTGGAATCGACTCATCTACTATAAACTCCTCAAATGTTTTCCCTACCCTCTGTGCAAGTCCATCCAGAATTTCCTTTGCCACAGAAGCAGGTACTTCACCTTCTTCAAGATCAGGATCGTCATATTCCAATTCATATCTCAAGTCATCAGTTTGGAATATTTCAGCAAAACATCCTGTGAACTCAATGGTCCATTCTCTTCTTTCCAACATATCTTTATACACTTGTTTAGCATCATTTGATAAAGATCTCACCTTCTCATTCCAGAAGATACTTTCATCTGAATCAACGTTCTCACCTTTCTTTTTCTTTGAACTTGATTCTCCAGTACTCTTCTTTTTGGATGTTCTTTCTTCAAATGTAAACTTTGAAGTATCATCTCCTCCATCATCATCATCATCATCACTATCACTATCATCCTCTTTCTGTCTCCCAGACCCTTCAGCATCATCATCATCATCATTATCATCCTCATCATCACTTTTCTCTGACTCTTCATCATCCTCATCATCATCTTTTTCTTCATCCGATTCAGACTCTTCATAGTCAACTTTCTCTTCTTCTTCTTCTTTATCTTCTTCACCCTCCTTCAACTTGGGTGCAACATTATACAAATCCTCAATCAAATCACTAAGGCGTTTGTTCTCAGCCCTTAGTTCTTTGTTGTCTTCTTTAATCAACTTTATCCTGTTCTTGTTTCTTGAACACTTACCCTCAAGCTTCTTATTCTTTGCTTCAAGCTTCTTAACCTTCTCATTAATCTCATCTTGATTTGATTTAGAAGCAACCACAATCTGAAGCATTTTCTCTTCATTCTGCTTAAACTTGGCTATTTCAACTTGTTGAGCCACAATCATCTTCATCATATCATCCATTTTCTTGTTCACCTGCTTCATTACATCATCATCCACAGCGACTTTCTTGGATTTGGATCTAGATGGCTCAACTTCCTTTTCTTTCTGAGGCTTTCTGAACATGTTAAGTACATTGTCCAGTGCAACATTTAGTTGATCAGCTGATATTGTCTCTGCCTCTTTAGACTTCTTTTGCTTTTTAGTGACCGGTGAAGATAGCTTTGATGACGTACCAGCATCGGGTACTCTTTTTCCCTTCTACAGTTGTGCTAACTCTTTCTCTCTCAACTGTTTAGTGCTTGTCTTCTTAGACATGGTCTTGTGCTTGGGCTTAGGCAAGTTTACTACCACAGTCTCTCCAGTATTCAACTCATCCATATCAACACCTAAACCTTCATCTTCAACATTCAATGACTTCTTTCTTTTCTCAGCTTCCTCAATCGATTTGTTTTAAGATTCAGACTCACCAACCATAGTGGCCTTACGTTTGGTGGTCCTTACATTCTCAGTATCAGAATCCCATCGTTCTTCTACCTCAGTTTCCTCTGAATCCACTGATTCTTCATCTACCAAACCAGTACCTTTCTTTGCAGTTGATTTCTTTCTCACTTCCTGTTGCTTAGAACTTCCTTGATCAGTCTTTCCCTTACCCTTCCCTTTGGCTCCGGGATTAACTACCTGTCTCTTCCTCTTAGTGCTTGCATCAACATACACCAAGGGATCATCATTATCAGAATCACTGTCATCATGTCTTGCTCTGTTCTTGCCAGGATCAGTGTAATCCTGACTAGCCAAAGCTCCAAAAAGTCTCCTGTGAGGTGGCTTTTCATTGTCTGGAACACCCTTATATCCTTTCATTCTCACCAAAGTACGAATGTTCATGTGATCTTGACCTAGGATCATAGTTGGATCCTTCTTCAATTCTGGATACTTGTGGTCAAAGATCATCATGAGAAACCTCGGATATAGCATGAATTGCTTCTTCTTCAATCCCTTTAACATCTCAAGCATGTGATCTAAAATCATACCAGATACGTTGAATGGTTTGTTGAGAGTCAACGCAACCATCATCGAACTTAGGCTACTTCTCATCACATCATATCCACCGCTCACACATCCAAATACGTGGATAATGACATGTGCAAAGTACTTGAACTGCACACTCAGCTTCCCTTTATACATAGATCCATCAGTGATCGGACCTTTGTACTTCATTCTTAAGAAACAAGCCTTCTGTTCAGTCCACGACAATTCTCTGGGATCCTCACTGACCTCGAACTTTATCTGGAGTGCTTCTCTAATATCAGACTCTGTAATAAACATCTCCAAGTCTTGTATCTTGCTTCTAATGATTGTCTGATTATCCCAGAAGTCATACTTTGCATTCTTGTAGAAGTCTTCAATGATATCTTTGTAAATGATAGTCGGAGTAGCTAAAGCATAGACAACTCTGCTCCTCTTCAAGAATTCAATGATTCTAGTAAACTCTACATTCTTTTCCACATCGCCAAGATAAGCACAACAATTATGTGTTTTCTCAAACAACCAACTGCTTGTACTTGACGATTCACCTTCCTAAACGTTCTCTGGAACTGGTTCTGAAACGATATTCTCCACTAGAGTCTCAATATTCTCAGTCTGATCAGCCATCTGCACATCAAAAACAGAAACAAACGTCAAAATACAAAAACGACAAAAAATCAAAATTTTAAGGTTTTAAGGTTCCACATTCGCCCATTTTGATCTGGACGAATGTGAATTCTTCTGGTCGAATGTAGAACATTTTGGTCGAATGTGAAAAAGTATTGAGTTATAAACACATTCGCCCGTTTTAATGATACATTCGTCCACAAAATTCCACCTTCGCCCGTATTGTTGACCCGAAGGTGAAACTGTTCATTCCCAAAATTTAAAAATTTTGCCAATCATGTTTTTAACATGTAATTTTGATTGAAATGTGTCCTAATATGGCCGATCAACACTCGTCCATAACCAATTGTTCCTAAATTTCAATTATCATCAGTTTTTCATAAGGAACTAGGTCACGTCAGTTTTAAACCATCAATTGTCCCTCAATTGTTGTTGTTATCCTAATTCCTGGATTATTCTCCCCCTAAAACTGATGAGGATTGAAATGCAATCAGAAACAAACGCTAAGAAACACTCTAAGACCCCCAAACATGAAACCCTAAGTCCGGTTATAAAACCAATGAGCCTGATCTCGTTAAGGCTCCATTACCTGTGATATTAGTATAGAAATGATCAGTAGATGATAGGGAATCAAATGCACAAGAACAAGGAATCAAAGCAACAAGGTGACAGAACGAAGAAAGATTTTAGAAAAATTATAACTGAGATGGTCGAACATGAAAGGCCTTATATAAGTGATGCACCTTCGTCCGTTTCTGTGGTCGAAGGTGGGGTGATTCCACATTCGCCCCAAGTGAATGACCCAAATGTGGAATTTACACCCGAAGGTGAAATTTTGTAATAAAATTCCCACATTCGTCCAATATGTAACGGCCGAAGGTAACAATTTTTCCTCATTCGACCCAATTAAGGGGCGAATGTGAAATGGAAAAACTGAAAATTTTGGCAAATCACGAATTCGAATCCCGTTCAACATTTTTCGATCTGTTAAACTTCCAAAACTCAAATTTTCACTTTTTGAATGATACAAAGCCCAGATGGTGTTATCAAATCTCAGAAATTGACCATCAAGCATCCCCGGTTATCAAAAATAAAGCAGAAATGCAAAAATTTTGGGTTTTCTGAAATTGTATCAAAACACACCTAAAATCTTTTTGGATTTTGTATCTTTTTGACAATAAAAGTAAAATGCAACAAAGTAAAATGCATCAAAGTAAATGAAAGCAGTAAACATTTTGTGATATCCGGTAAGAGGATCATATCAGTTTTCTGAGAAATCTGATCACAGCATTGATCTGTTTGTTCAATATTATCATTAGAAACAATATGTGACACGGCAATTGCTGATATTGTGGTCCACGTAAGCTCACATGCAGACAATTACGCAATGCTTTAAAATGATACGAGTTAGGTGTATTAGACTAACACATTGTGGTTCCCACACACATGACATACTCCCGTATCAAGTAATTGCACAAAGCTTCGTCGTAACGCGTGATTATGCCAGAGTTATTCGTAAAATTTACAAAGTATATAGCACAGAGGTGTACAGGTCAGCAAATGAATGAAGCAAAGTAACATGTGCGTATACACTAGGTTGAGGCTGATATTAACCACTGATTTGCATCAGAAAGTCAATACGATGTAATAATGATCTTTGATCAATAAAACATAAAGTTCCTCAATTCGGTAACTTTCGGTTTTGGCAATAAAGATCTTTTGCAAATATTCTGATGAAACTAGGTCCGTAAATCAATACGACAGAAGTTTAATCAGAATATCCTGGATAACCATAACATAACGACCCGAAACCTCAGATTTTGGCAATCCTATCAAACGAAATTACGGTACTAAGACCATATGCCCATGAGGTGTTCAGCCACGAACGCGTAGTTTGTTATGTTTGTATCACTAATGCACGCAATATTTAGTCTACGAAGCCTATCAACATATCACACGTAATCAACATACGTCTCATTATACTATACAATTCTTTAGCCTGTGTCAGATCCCCACTGATGTACTATCATTTCCTCTTTTTATCCAGGAAATCATTTTGGTTTTTCTAATTTTTAGGTCTTTTGAAATTTTTCAATGTTTTTGGTTTTTCTGATAAAAAGACTCCCCCTAAAATAAAGAACATATTTTTGGGTTTTTAATTTTTCTGAAAAACAAAACAAAAATTTGAAAGAAACAATCCACTTGAAAGCATCAACTTCTTTGAGGATTAAACAATCCTCTTGAAAGCATCAACTTCTTTGATGATTATGATAGAAAAGAGAAATTCCCAATTAGCAAAGAGAAATTCCCAATAAGCAAAATTTTAAAAATAAAAATAAACTAAAACTAAAAAGCGAGAAACCGAGGTGCCGATTAGTCCTGTTTTTCTTTTATATTGTTTACTTTTAAAAGATATTCAAAGCGGGATCTGTCAAAAGCTTTTGTAAACAAATCTGCACATTGGTAGTCAGTATGGATTTTGACCATATCTATCAATTCCTTAGCGTAACAATCACGGATAAAATGATATTTAATCCGGATATGTTTTGCTTTAGAATGATTTTCAGTATTTTTAGTTAAAGCAATTGCGGCTTCGTTGTCACAGTGTATAGGGGTTTTAAGAAACTGCAAACCGTAATCCACCATCTGCTGTTGGATCCAGAGTACTTGCGAACAGCAACTTGAGGCTGCAATGTACTCAGCTTCACAGGTAGACAGTGCCACGGAAGTCTGTTTCTTGCATTGCCAGGTAATTAACCTGCTCCCTAAAAACTGGCAACCAGCTGTAGTAGATTTGCTATCTTTGTCACAGCCGCCCCAATCTGCATCACTAAAAGCAATAAAATCAAAATCATCATCATTAGGGTACCAAAGTCCTTTTGAGGGACAACCCTTCAGATATCGAAGGATACGCTTGACCGCCGTCAGATGACTTTGTTTCGGCTTCGATTGATAGCGAGCACAGAGACACGTTGCATACATAATATCTGGTCGAGACGTCGTCAAATACATCAGAGATCCGATGATTGCTCTGTATGTAAATGGGTCCGTCAGCTCCCCCTTAGCGTCCACTCCAATCCCGTGATTGGGTTGAATCGGGGTATCCATCGGCTTAGATTCCTCCATCTGGAATCGGCTCAAGATGTCGGATACGTATTTCGTCTGGTGAATGAAGATCCCGTCGAGTCTTTGGTCCACCTGCAAACCGAGGAAAAACTGCATCTCCCCCATTGCGCTCATTTCGAACTTTTCTTGCATGACAGTTTCGAATTCCCTGCATAAAAGCTCGTTAGTTGAACCAAAAATTATATCATCAACGTAAATCTGTACTAGAAGCAAATCATCTCCCGTCTTCTTCGTGAAGAGGGTGCAATCGACGAGGCCGCACTTGAATCCTTTGGAAATGAGGTATGTACTTAGCTCCTCGTACCACTGTCTTGGAGCCTGGTGCAAACCATATAGAGCTTTGTTCAGCACGTAGACCTTATCCCGGTGGATTGGGTCCTCAAAGCCTGGTGGCTGCCCGACATAAACCTCTTCCTTGACTTTCCCGTACAAAAATGCGCTCTTGACGTCCATTTGATAAACTTTGAATTTCTTGTATGAAGCAAACGCATGAAACATCCGAATAGCTTCAATCCGTGCTACTGGTGCATAGATTTCGTTATAATCAATCCCTTCGATTTGATGGAAACCCTGCATGACCAATCTGGCTTTGTTACGAACAATAACCCCACGATCATCCTTTTTGCACTTAAACACCCATTTAGTGCCTATTTTCTTCCTTCCCGGCGGCAAATCCGTGAGCGTCCAAACTCCCAATTTCTGGAATTGTAATAACTCCTCCTGCATGGCTTCAACCCAGGCATCTTCATTCAAAGCGTCCTTGTATGTCCTTGGCTCTACCTGCGACACATAACACGCAAACGACCAATCATTTTGACTACCAGATTTTTGAATTTTGGCATATAATGCTAAAGCACCAAAACTCTCTGGCGAGTTAACACTTCTCAGTTGCCCTCTGGTCATAACACCACTTCCAGGATCACCGATAACTTGCTCCAGCGGGTGAATACGATGAATCCGAGATTCCGGATAATCAGGTACAATAACTCCCGTCTGAGCAGTCAAGTTTTCTACAGCATCCAGATCATGACCCGTGTTTGATGATGAAGCAACATCTGGAGTTGGAGTTGGGTTCACTGGCATTGCCTCTGGTTCTTCTGCATGTTCAAGAATGACTTCTTCAAATTGTTCAACTTCAGATTCTGAAGAGTCTAATGAAGTTGAAGCCTCTTGAAACACATCTTCCTCTTGTATAGGAGCATTGGTATCATTAGAAGCTGGTAGGGGGTTCACGGTGATTGGACGCACCAACGATGAAGTCGTTGCGTTTTCACACTCGTAAAGTAATCTGATAACAGCTTCTTCAACCAAGCTATCTAGATTGAATGATTCAAAGAAATCTTTGTAATCAAACATCCAATCAGGACCCGTGCCTTGCAAATTTTGAGTATATCATTGAACTTCCACGTTAGCCCAATCCTCCGCTTGACGAGTTCGCTTGTTGAATACCCGTTTGAGCGGGGTTGCATATCCAACAAAATATCCCTCCTCAACTTTAGGACTAAACTTCTCACCTGGATTCAACATTGTGCATGGTGCCCCAAAAGGTTCTAGATACTCTAAGTTTGGCTTTCGTCGGTGTAACAGTTCATAAGATGTTTTTCCAAACTTCTTCACTGTTAGAACCCGATTTAGTGTATAATTTGCTGCATAAATCGCCTCGTTCCAGAACATTACCGGAAGATTTGAATCAGCAAGCATTGTTCTAGCCGCTTCAATTAGAGTCCTATTCTTTCGTTCAGCAACACCGTTCTGTTGTGGGGTGTACGGAGCCGAATATTCATGATGTATCCCTTTGCTTTCACAAAGTTCAACCATCTTGGCATTTTTGAACTCCGTCCCATTGTCACTCCGGATTCTCTTTATCTTCACATTGTAGAGATTCTCCAGTCGAGTGAACAGAACTTTCAGGTTGTTAAAGGTGTCACTTTTATTTTGCAAACACATCACCCATGAAAATCTTGAGTAGTCATCAGTGACAACTAAACAATAAAGCTCTCCAAGATGACTTTTGCGCTTGACTGGTCCAAATAGGTCCATGTGCAGTCGCTCAAGTGGCATCTCAACAGAGTTGACTTTCTTCACTTTGTGGGCCTGTTTGTGTTGCTTCCCCTTCTTACAGCTTACACACTTGTCATTCAGATGGAAATGTTTCACGTTTACTCCATCGACAAGCCCATTTTTCACAAGTTGATTCATTTTTCTCAGATGAATATGCCCCATTCTTCGGTGCCGCATTATCGATTCTTTCTCAGTCTCTTTGGATAGAAAACATGTTATTTGCCCCTATGATGTCATCGCCTTGGACATATCAAGAATATAGAGATTGTTGACGCGAGGTGCCATCAACATTATCCACTCCTTTGGAATTTTGAAGCCCGGTTTGAGAATATAGCAGGATTTGTCATCAAAATGCACAGAAAATTGTTTATCACATATTTGACTGACACTCAGCAGATTATAATCTATCTGCTTGACATAAGATATCCGCTCAAAGCTCACTATCCCATTACTCACGCTCCCCTCCATTGTGATATATCCACCTTTGTTTCCAGCGAATGCAACATACCCTCCATTGATGTTTTTCACGTCGAACAACAATGCGAGATCCCCTGTCATGTGGCCTGAAGCTCCACTATCAACAATCCAAAGACTGCTAATAGGGCCAGCTGAAGCTCCCTACACACAAAAAGTAAATCATTTAGTTCTTTCGGGGGACCCAAGCCTGAGTCTTGGGCCTTTGAACATTAGCTTTCAAAGAAACATCCTCATTAACATTTTCAACAACTTTATGTTTTGGATCAATCTTTTTCTGATTGTTCAAAACAGTTTCCTTTTTCTCATTTACCTTAGAAGTAGAAGCTCCTGGAGTACCATTGGGTGACCAAGATTGTTCAGATCTTTTAAGAATGCGAATATGAGATTTTGGTTTCTCAGTCGGTTTCTGAACATTGTTAACAAACGTAACTTTCTTGGTTACCTTATCTGAGTTAACAGACTTAGGTCCAACATTTGATTTGACAATCGGTTTTTGTGGAACCTTTTGCCTATCAATTGTTGCATTCACCACAGGCTTTCTCCATGATTGTTCCATAGCAATCCGATTTCTTTGATCATATTGAATTGAACGATTGTTCCTCATTTGATGAAAATTGTTTTGATTATAAAACTGTTGTTGTTGAGGAACAACTCGTCTATGTGGTGGAACATAATGATCAATCGGTTTTCTCATGGAATTTCTCACTTCAACCTCATGTCTTTTATGCCTTACATATGGACACTGAGCAAGTAAATGCCCACGTTCCCCACATTTAAAGCATTTTCGATACTCTTCAAAAACATATTGAGCATTTGGTTGAGCAAATGATCTAACAGGATATTGATCATTGTACTGTTGATTCCTCAAACTCTCAGGAAGTGGTCCTTTTGAGTAAGTGGGCTCTTGAAAACCATTAGCTCTGTTATTGGGTCGAATGAACTCTGTGACATGAACCTTTGGTTCTTGAGGAACATCCAAATACAATTTCTTTAAAATTGCTGGTGGAATCTCATTTGTTCTCTCATGTTTTGGGAACCAAATAGTGCTTTCTTGCCAAATCTTTTCTATTTTAGCATAGTTAGCATTTTTGATTGGAAATTCCTCATCAGAGATGATTTTATCAGATCCTTCCATCCGATAAAACACCTTGACAGGTTTGTCACATGGTTCATTCTCAAGGTTCTTTTTAAACACATTCTTTTCAGACTTTTTCTCACGATGAGCATTTGCCATCGGATGCACATGTTTAGATAGTGAAACTGGTTCAGTAGTAATGATGTGATTTTCTTTTGGAATTTCACATGCATTAACAGTTTGATCATTAACAGTATCATCACTCTCTGAGTCTGAATCCACACTTTCAGCATAAACACCCTCATCATTCAAGCCTAAAATCGGTCTCACATCGGAATGAGGATCACCAATACTCGAGGTATTAGATTCAATTTCCGATGATGAGTCTGATTTTACCGAGCTCTCCGGTATAACTTGGTGATAATTATGATTTTCAAAAAGCACCGGAGATGGTACAGACTTGTAATTAGTGGTGTTATCATCTATGATGTGGTCTACCACGTAAGCAATGTGCTTATAACTTTCCAACTTTTTGTTTACTTTCTCAGCAAAGCATTTTATGGCTGCCATTTCCAACTTGGTATTTTCAATTTCATTGATATAGTTGTTAATTGCCAATTGTTTTAATGATAAAGTATTTTTCAAGTCGGAAATGTCCTTTTTGTAGCCATCTAATACCTTGTTGAAAGCATTTAACTCTTTGCGAGTAGATTGACTGTTCATGATAGCACTATCACGTTGAACTCGGAGTTGTTTATTCTCCTCAGTCAATCTATCACATGTTCCACAATATTTATCACTTTTAATATCAGTACTAGACTCAGAACTTACAGGTTTTGGCGGATCAGTCATGGCCATCAACGCGAAATGAGCTTCCTTTCCAGTAAAGAATTTGGAATAGTCAATCTTGGTGAAAGCATCATCAGCAATGCACGACTTCCTTGTCATCAGAAAATCCGCTTCTGCTAGCAACTGATCTATGTCATCATCTAGTGATGTAACACTTGCTTCCGTATCCGATTCACTGTCTGAGTCAGAATAAACCGATTCACACTCCTCAGGAACATCAGAAACAGTATCAATCACCACTCCAGACTTAGCTTTCTCAACCTTAACCTCAACAGGTTCAGTCTCCGCATCCATTTCAGCCTCAGACTCATCACTTTCACACTCAGTTTCTTTCTTTTCATCCATCGTCACCGACTCTTCAATATCAACCTTGCAAGCAACGCAAGCCACATTGCCACCAGTAGTAATTTCCTCCACTCCTATTTGCAATCCCGACCAATCAAACCTTTCATCTTGTTGAGTCATCAATGCTTGATTCTGACTCGTGTTCTGTTGTGTCTCATTCGGTGTAGTGATCGGTATAACTGTTCGGTTAGTGTTGTTAGGAGATTGGTTTTGGATCTGGTTTGATGTGTTAGGTTGTCTGTTTTGGTTGTTGTTAGAGTTATTTTGACGGTTTTGGTAATTGTTGTTGTTTTGGTAAGAAACTCGGTTTTGGTTTTGTTGTTGACGATTCTGGTAGCTTGCATTGAATGGGTTTCTATTACCTTGTTTTGGTGGCTGGGTGCATTCACGTTTAAAGTGACCTTTTTCTCCACAGTTAAAACAAGTAACTTTTTCCTTGTTGAACCCGTAGGTGGTGTTAGGAGAAGTTCCCAAATCTGTTCTACCTGTCTTTTCTATAAACTCCGTTGCTCTTCTCATGATGCTTGCAAAAGCCCATTGGATATCAATGAGTTCCATCTCTTCCTTGTCGATCTGTGCATAGTCTTCATTGGTTAAGTTGTTATTCCCAATTTGACTAGCAACAAGTCCATTGTAAGATGAAACCATTGCTGAGACTAGTGCAATATGTTGTTGAGCAATTTCCACTGTCACATTGCCCAAGTTAGAAGTCTCCAAAACCACTTGTTGTTGATTAGATTGAGTAACTTGGTGCATTGGTTGTTGAGATTGGCTAGCAGTATAGAAAGATGCTTGTTGCATTGGGGAGAATGGTGAAATGTAGGAATTGTTGTATTGTTGTTGTGGTGGTGGTTGTGTGTATGAAGGTTGTGAGTAGGATGAAGTTTGTGCCATGTAGTTGATGGTAGGTTTTGGTGATTCCATAACATTGGAAATACAAGCAACATGTGGTGCAACTATCCCTCCTGAACTTGAGTTACTCACAGGAACTGAAGTGCCTCCAAAGTATAAGCTAGGATTCTGAGGAACCTGTGCTCTTCTAGCTTTCCTCTTCTCTTCCATTTCCTTGTTTTCCAGCTTATGTATAAACTCTTGAATAGTCCAGTATTGATATGCATCCTTCTCCCTGAGAACTTCCACATGCTGATCCCAGTAAGGTGGTAGAGCATCTGCAAACTTATCCACCAAATTCTTCATAGGAATCTGTATACCATAACTTGACAATTCAGTTAGCAAATGACTATATCTAGGAGTCAATTCTTTTAAAGTTTCATTTCCAATATAAGAAAAATTCTCAAACTCCTTTCTCAATTCATCCATCCTAAAACTTCTAGTTTTCTCATTCCCATCATGCCTCCTCTTAAGAACATCCCACAATTGCTTAGACGTTGTACAAGTCCCAAATTGATGCAGTAGATCATTTGTGATTGCCTGAGTCAATTGGGAAAAGGCTTTCTTTTCCACCACATATTTCTTCTTCTCATCCTCAGTTAAGCTTTCCAACGGAATTATTTCACCTGTGTTCTCCAAAATCGGTGTTGTGTAACCTTTAGCAATCATACTCCATGCCTCTGCTCCCTCCACTCCCATGCCTTCCAAGTGAATCTTGAACTTGTTCTGCCACTGATTGTATTCTTGTATCTCCATGAGCTTCGGTGGCCGATTCCCGCTACCTGAAGACAAATCGTTAATCAATGTAGAAATAGCATTTGTAGTTTGAGTGTTTACCACCGCTGCTGCTACTCCCCAGTAGTCAGGTTGTGGTGCTGGAGGTGCTACACTTTGAGGCATTGAGCTCGTCATCGCCATGTAGTTAATCGGTTGCGAAGACTGTGTGCTCGTCTTTTGTGCTGCCACCGTCCATGGGTCCATCACTTGCTGTTGTGGTTGTGTCGTTGCTGGTCTCGGAGTAGTCGGAAAATTCCACATGATCACGAACATCGAAAAATCCAACACTTAGAAAATTTTCCAAAAATTAAGCCTAGGTTCGCCCAAAAAGTCTCACTTTCGTCCCTTCTGATGTAGATTCGCCCAAACAGTGTTTCCCGAATGTAAGACTTCACCAGAATGTAAAAACACACTAACACAAATCCACGTTCGCCCAGAAAGTTCTAGGTTAGACTAGTAATTTTCCACGTTCGCCCGTTTTATCAACCGAAGGTGAAAAATTATACTCGAAAGTGAAAAAATTCAAACAAAATTTTCAGATTCGCTCAAAAATACCTAGGTTCGACCAAACACAACTCACGTTCGCCCACTAGGTTCCAGGTTCGCCCATTTTCAGAAATTTTCAGATTTGAAAAACGGTTACACTTTGAAAAACGGTTATTTTGATCTCTGATTTTCAAAAGTTTGTGGATTTGAATGATCTTAATCAGGTTATGATTCGGAATTGATTTGGAGCAACTTTAATTCTTGGAATTTTAGATTTTAACCACAAAATCAACTTCAAATCAATCAAAAACACTCAAAAACCATTTTCATGCAAAAACAGATGTATTTTGATCAAAAATATGTCCAAATCAGCTCTGAGTTTATCAAATTTGTTGTTGTATGATCCGTATAGCTCTGATACCACTTTGTAAGCGAAAGAATTTGACTAAAACAGGATTATTTGATCATACAAGTTACAAAACCAGGTGCGGAAACCCTAGCTTTGAACAAACTGATAAAAACTCAAATCAAAACACAATCAATATCATTTTCAAAGCTTTTCATAGATTAACTTTTGCATAAACTTGATTACAATGACAATACGGTTAATCTAGATCAATTACAGACACTTTCAATCTAACCTGGAACCTGACCTCAAAACACACACAACTAATAACTCTCTTACATTCACAAAAACACAAAATCTATATATAGAGTCTGCACATTCGCCCAGTTGATGTGGTCGAATGTGGAGTTCTTCCACATTCGCCCACTCCAAGGTACGAATGTGATCTTGATCAGCTTCCATTCTTCCTTCGCCCAAAAGTCTTCTACCTTCGCCCACTTATATCTACCTTCGCCCACTATTAATTCACATTCTACCAATCAGCACTATTTAACACATGTTAACATCCAATCACTAGTCGCAAAACGCATCTACACTCAGTCAAGTGCGCACATACTTGACTGAGCACTTGGTTAGTAATCAAACCAAGGACAAGTGCGCAGGTCCAAATCAAGTTCCACGTAGTCATATGCTCAGTTAAGTGCGCACAAGCTTGACTGAGCACTTGGTTAGTACACAAGCCAAAGACAAGTGCGCAGTTCAAGATCACCCGGGCATGGTAACATCTTAGAGACTAGTCAGGTCTGCGTACTAGGTAAGTACGCAGACACTTGAACCTTCGTTCAAGATTTAATTCCACAGTTATGTACGCATTCCTTTTAGGGTTTTTTTGAGATCTTGTGTGATTATGAGACAAGTGCGCAGTCTCTATGAGACAAGTACGCACTTGTTCATATTCAGGTACGCAGATCTTCAAAGCTTCAAAAACCCATAAAACAACTAATAACCAACTGATGCATCTGATTCATACTATTGTACCCTGTAATCACAAGAAATAAACCGTTAATAATATGAGATCTACCTTAAATAGTAGATAAGAATCAACAAACGAAGAGATCAGGTCTGATTTGGGATGATTTGTGTGTGATTTGGTGTGATTAACTTGTGATAATGATGATGATGATGAACGATGATGATGATGAACAGAGGGTTAACAGGTGATTAGGGTTTGTAAAAAAAATTTGGGATGATAAATCTTTTTGACCGTTGTTGACCAGTATATATATACATGAGCTAATGGGCCTGCGCACTTGAGTTAAGTGCGCAGGGCCCAACAAGTACGCAGAGACCAATACTTTGGCCCAAAAATTGAAATTAAGGCCCAAATCCTTTAGATAAAGGGGGTTTTACCAAATCTTACCTTCTGCATTCAAGATCATACTAACCATACCTGCCGGAACCCGTTTCAACTTCCCGTTGGATAGCTGCAGCCTAAGAACAATTGTCGGTATGCTTGTCCACTTAAATCCATGCCTTTTCTCTTTCAACATGTGTTTGGTGATACTGTTTATCATGTTTTTCGGTAATATTGACGAAAATTTTATGGACCCCACAGTGTGCTAGGTATTGGCCTACCGATCCTCAAGGTTTATTGAAATATAATGATGAGAGCTTCAGGTCTATGTTACCACAAGCAGAGAAGATGATCATTATCTTGATCAGATGATGAGAGCTTCAGGTCTATGTTACCATAAGCAGAGAAGATGATCATCTGATCGTTTGGTGAGCTATCTATGTATGTTTGCACGTCACTAACATTGCGTGTCTTTTGCTGCTCAGTTTCAAAAATTTTGTTTTTCTTAGCCCCGCATTGGTAGCTTGCACTCTTAGGTGTCTTTTGATTTACCTATGCACAAAATTTTCCATGTCTTTTAATTTCTCAACCTATGTATGACCGGACTCAGCTTGTGCAGACCTAAAGCACAGTGGGAATCCAGCTTTCCGTGTAGATCTTCATTGTTAATCACCTAGTGGCAGTTTACTTGATTCCAGGCTGAATCTACCGACACATCGTTGCTTGAGGCCACAACATCCTCTGGGTCCTATTCACATGCTGACGAGATATGATTAGTTCCTATCATTTCCTGAATTAATTTTGCAATAAGAATAGACCGGTTTACTTTCTCCCCCAAAAATCTTGTTTTAAAAGAAAAGAAGATTTTTTATAGAATATACAAATTTTTTTTTATTTTATTTTTATTCAAAATTTATCATCTCAAGCCATGAAACCAACTGATGAAACCGGGTTTTATCGAAAGCTTTTGTAAAGATATCTGCTTTTTGATCAGCAATATCGATAGGCAACACCTGTATGTACCCTTTGTCGTGTGCATCGCGAATTGAGTGAATCCGAATTTCAATGTGTTTGGTTTTAGAATGATCAATTGGATTCTTCACGATGTCACGACATGCATCATTATCAATAAAAATAGGTGTATGCATGACATTCAAACCGTAGTCCAAAAGCTGATTTTGGATCCATAACACCTGACAGCAACAACTGGAAGCAGCTGTGTATTCGGCCTGAGCAGTGGAGATTGACACGGTGGTCTGCTTCTTGCTCTGCCAAGACACTAGCCGGTTACCCAGAAATTGACAGCCACCAGAGACAGATTTTCTGTCTATCCTACAACCTGCATGATCACTATCAGAGTAAGCGATTAGATCAAAGTTATTGCTCTTAGGATACCATAAACCAAGTTTAGGTGTTCCTTTGAGGTAGCGGAAGACTCTTTTTACTGCAGTCTCATGCGATTGCTTAGGATTGGACTGAAAACGCGCGCAGCATCCAACTGCCCACATTATATCTGGTCTGCTAGCTGTAAGATACATCAGGGAGCCAATCATCGATCGATATGTATGAGGATTCACTGAAGGCCCCTGAAGATCTGGTACAAGTGTTGTTTGGGCCGCAAAAGGAGTATTGGACGGCTTGCAGTCGGTCATGTTGAATTTTGCCAGAATGTCTCTTGTATACTTTGCTTGATGGATGAGAATTCCGCCTTCCTTTTGCTGCACTTCCAAGCCTAAGAAAAACGATAATTCTCCCATCATGCTCATTTCAAACTGAGACTTCATGATGCTTTCAAATTCCCTGCACAAGTTTTCATCAGTGGAACCAAAGATAATATCATCAACATAAATCTGAACAAGGATGGAGTGTTTATTGACTTCTTTGGTGAATAAGGTCATGTCGATCTTCCCTCTTGTGTACCCATTCTGCAGCAAGTATGACGATAAGGTCTCATACCAAGCTCGAGGAGCTTGATGAAGTCCGTAGAGAGCCTTATCCAGTTTGTAATACTTGTTGGGATGATAGGGATCTTCAAAACCTGGGGGTTGACAAACATAGACTTCTTCTTTGATCTTCCCATACAGAAATGCACTTTTCACATCCATTTGAAAGACTTTGAAGTTCTTGTATGAGGCGTAAGCCAGGAAGATACGAATGGCTTCAAGTCTTGCAACTGGAGCGAACACTTCCTCATAATCAATGCCCTCCTGTTGACGAAATCCCTGAACAACTAAACGAGCCTTGTTCTTAATTACCACACCTCGTTCATCCATTTTGTTGCGAAAAACCCATCTTGTTCCAATAGGATACTTTCCTTCCGGTAAGTCCACAAGTTCCCAAACCTTTAGCTTCCTAAACTGATACAGCTCATCCTGCATGGCTTCAACCCAACTTGCATCTCTGACAGCGTCTTCAATGCTGAAAGGTACCGTCTGAGATAGGAAGGCTGAAAGTGCAATATTCAGTTTGTCTGCCTGATTTCTAGTAAGAACTCCCTCAGAGATTGGTCCAATGATGTTCTCCACAGGGTGATCCTTAAAAGATTTAAATCCCATGTTTGGTTCTTCTTGAATTTGGGAAGGCAGATTGGAAAGATGATCTGTAGGAGTTGACGAACTGGATGGATCATTTGCAGACTGTTGTGCTGAAGATGTTTCTTCTGAAGCTGGAGTACCTTCAGGAGATGGAGTAGTTTCAACAGTTGCATCACCATTTGTGGTCTGAAGGGGAACAATTGGATCAGCTACGAGTGGAGAGAAGCGGGTGGTGAAAGGTGCTGCATCGTCTTCTGAAGAGTAAAGAGTATCTTCAAGAGGAGAAGGATCAGCTGCTTGATTTTCAGATGCTTGTTCATCTATGATGCTGAAATTGTTGAAAACAACATCCACGTCAAAGAACCAGTCAGGACCGGCTCCTGTATTGGTAGAGTTGGATTCCTGCCAATCAACATAAAAAGACTCGAGAACCATTTTGGTTCGTTTGTTGTATACTCTGTAAGCTTTTTGACTTGAGGAGTATTAAACAAAGAAGCACTCATCTCCAACTGCATCGAACTTCATTATGTTCTCGAAGTTGTTAAGCAGCGTGCATGAGCATCCAATAGGCCTGAAGTAGTCAATCAAAGGTTTTCTTTTAAAGAGCAACTCATAACCTGTTTTCCCGCGCGTCTTTACAATTAACACTCTGTTAAGAACATAACAGGCGGTATTCACAGCTTCAGCCCAGAAAATGATCGGCAGTTTGGAGTCGATAAGCATGGTTCTGGCCGCCTCAATAAGTGTACGATTTTTCCTTTCAGCAACACCATTCTGTTGAGGAGTTCTCGTAGCACTATACTGAAGATAAATTCCTCTGTTGTTGCAGAAAGTCACGAAACTTTGATTCTTGAATTCGGTTCCGTGATCACTTCGGATTGATCTAACTTTTGTCTTTATTATGTTTTCAATGAGAGGAACAAACAGCATCAGAATTTCTGCAACTTCACTTTTGTATTCCAGAAAGTACACCCATGTGAATCGGGAAAAATCATCTATTATCACCAAACAATAAGACTTTTTAGCTAGACTTTTAACACTAATAGGACCAAACAGATCCATGTGTAATAATTGAAGAGGTGAGTCTATAGAGTTCACAGCTTTGGACTTATGCGACTTTTTGTGTTGTTTTCCTTTGGCACATGCTAAACATTTTTCAGAAAAGGGGAATTCCTTAGAAGGAAGACCTCTCACAAGATTTAGTTTTGAAAGCTTATTAATATTTTTGAAGTTAACATGTCCTAATCGCCTGTGCCAAAGCAGTGACTCTGACTCGGATGCTTTAGAAAGTAAGCATGTCATTTGACATTCAGACTTTGCATCCCTCATATTTATCACGTAAGTATTATTTTGTCTAGGAACTTTAAGCATAATCATGTTGGTAGGAGGAATGAATCCTGGCTTTAGAAAGATGCACTCCATGTCATTAAATAACACCGAGATTCCTTTGTCGCAGACTTGTGATACACTCAGCAGATTGTAACACAATTCTGGAACATAGTTCACATCTTCTAAAGTCAATGCATCAGAAATCACGTCCCCTATCCCGACTATCTTTCCGCCCTTCTCGTTGCCGGCAAAAGCAACAAACTCTCCATCAATGAATCGATAGTTTTTCAGGAGTTCTTTCAGTCCCGTCATGTGCCTTGACGCCCCGCTATCAACATGCCATAGATATCTCATCAGGGCAATCAACCACTTTTGTAGTTTATTCTGAAAAATACATAAGACAAGAGAAATATACAGATAAATATACGAGACACTATGTACAAACACGACTCAGACCACACCTTAAGTAACTTTTGGAATCCAGGTCTGTTTTAGTTTTAATTTGTCGTGATTTTCCCCCGACACAAACTCTTGCCTTTTCCAATTTTTTGTGACCTTAACAAAACTTTTTATAGTTTCTTGAAGATCTTTAATTTGAACTGCAAAAGATTTTTGGTTATTGGTATCAGTTTGTGGTTTGGGTTGCAAATGACACTTTTTAACCACATGTCCTTCATTTCCACATCTAAAACATTTAGAGTGTTTAGGTTTGATCTTTGAAGAAGATCTGGATGATGATGGTTGTGATGTTCTTCTCTTGTTGTTGCTTGAATTGAGGCTGTCTGTTGAACATGCTTCATCACTGTTGTTGTTGCTTGATTCTTCGTTTGTGTTGCATTCTGGCTCGCTGATGTCAGTTTCTGTATCACTTTGTGATTCTTCAGCAATTGTGTTATCTGTTTCACTTTGTGATTCTTCAGAACATGACATATCTGTTGATGATGGTGTGAACTCTGGAATTTCTTCAGTAAGAAATTTCCCAAACCTGTTTCTTTTTAGTTCTGGAACAAATGGAGATGGTCTATATACATTTTCATTATCACAGAATGCATCATTAAGATCAACACAAACAGGCATAACATTTTCAACACAAACATCCGATCGTTTGATAGGATTCATCCGATCATTTGGGTCCACAACACCCTTGAAATCAAGTTTAGAGGTTAAAGTAATACAGTCATCCGGCCTAGATAAACTATTACAGTTATCCATCCTAGATAAACTATTACAGTCATCCAAATTAGTTAAGTTATTACAGTCATCCGAATTCAAAGAAATGTTTGACTTATCATGGCTCCAGATGAACCAATTCACTGTATAGTAATTGGCACCTGGGTGACCTAACCCCATTGTTTGACCACCACAACTGTCATCATCGTCCACCTGATCCTGTTGGGTCATATCTGCACTACTTTTACTCATATTAGAGTGTGACTCAGATGTGACACATTCTTTTTCAAAAAGATCATTTTTTGGATGTGGTTTTGGAATGGGTATATATTCACTTTTGCTCAAGGGTAAAAATAGAGATTTTACAATTCCCTTTTTATCCTTATACCCAATTCCATCTTTGACAAAAGATTTCCTTGAACAATCAAGGATATCAGTATGAGCATGCTTGCTTACGTTCCATTTGTCCACAACAATTTGGAGATGATTGGTTTCATTTCTAGATTTTTCTAGTTTTTCAGTTAAGTCATTTATTAAAAAAATCTTTTCTGAGAACAAATTCTTTTAGAGTGTGCATTTCAGCAATTGTTGCATTTAACTTTCGCTGATAGGCTAACTCATTTTCTTTCATTTCAGTATTGATTTTTCGTGTGTCATCCATTTCTCTTAAAATTCTCCTATTGTGGGACAAACAGTAAGCAACGGCTGTAACACACCTTGGTGAGCACAGCTTTGATAATATTTCGAGAGGAATACTTACCAGGTCTCTCTCTTCAGCTTTCTTCTTCATGCTCTGTGGTTGCTGATCGTCATTGCTTGTGGAAGTCTTTTCAGCTACAAAAGCTTCCTCAGCAGCAGTCTCCTTTCCTTTGTTCACATTCAACACGCTTCTTAAACCAACCTTCTCCATCTCTTCTCTTTTTGGCATTTCAGCTGATGACCCCTCCAGAGAGCTCACACCAAGAGGTGACTTTGTGCAGATCTTTGCCATCAGTGCTTTATTAACTTCAGCTTCTGCCACAGCGACTTCCTCTCCCCAATCGAAATCCTGAACCACAAGCGCCATCTGCTGGTTGGCTTCTCCTCCTTCTGTGATTGCCACCACTCTCTTTGCTGGTTTGGCTTCAGCTTGATTCAGAGTTGGACATTCATACTTGAAATGTCCGAGAGTTTTGCAGTTATAACACCTGATCTTAGATTTGTCAAACCCCGCTTTCCCCATGCCGACTCTTCTACCGGTTCTATCTTGAAACCTCTTCACCCTCAAAGTGATCATGGCTATCTGCCATTTCAAATCCATTTCCTCCATATCGTCTGGGTCAACTTGATACATGTCCTCAGGGCTCATCATATCATTTTTTAGATCACCAGTCTTTAATGCTTCAAAGCTGGTCATGAAAGCGTTGAAAAGTTCAACGTGTTCAGTTGCCAGCTTTGTCTGTTGAGGATTGAGAGTTGATGGCTGAGGGTTAGTGACACTGGGTTAAGAGTATGGAACAGCTTTTCCTGAACTTGAACTACCACCAATCGTTCCATCAGCATACACGTGAGATGAGCTTGAACCCATGTTGCCCACTGGAGTCATTAACGCTAAGTTCTTCATTGCAGTGATGGGAACTGCCTTTGGATTGGTCTGATTCATCTCTCTTTTTGTAATGTCCATCTCAAAGGACTTCAATGTGTTGATGAGATCAGCCAATGTAGACTGGGCATCAAGATATTCTTTTCTGATTAGCATGCATTGGATGCTCCATTCTTTTGGCAGTGAATCCAGCAGCTTCTTGATAGAATTTCTGTTGTTCACAGGAATTCCAGCCTTCTTCATCTTTGTTAACATGCTCATGAACCTATCAATGTGCGAGCTCAGACTTTCCCCACGAATACTACCAAACATATCATATTCTTTTTGCACCATGTCTTGCTTGTATTGGCGCATCTCTTCATTCCCTTCGTAGTATTCATTCAATGCAAACCACAGATCATGTGCCCTTCCATACTCTTCAAATATGTTGTAAACATCGTTAGATAGGGCCATGGTTAGAGCACCATAAGCCTTATGATCTCTTTGGAGTAATTGTTTGTCAACATCGGTATAGGTGGTTGGATCAGGGTTGAATTCTTCTCCAGTGGCAGTGGTTCTCATGGGAATGTGTGGGCCCAACTGGATAGAGTTCCATTGGGTGAAGTCTGTCACGTAAAAGAATGACCTCATTCTGTTTTTCCAAGTCCCGTAATCTTCAGCACCTTTTAACTTAGGTACTCTTGTAGTAGTTCCGGTTTCCAGGTCTTGTTGTGTGATAGGGTTAACAGTTGATTGATTATTGTTACCGGCCATGATTTAGATGAATTTTAGAAACGTGGTTTAATAGATTTTAATTATCAGTCCAAAAGATTGTCCAAGTCCGTAAGTACACAGCAAGTTCGCAGCTAAGTGCGCAATTAAGTTCACACTTAAGTTCACAACAGTCTGGATAAGTATGCAGCAACCTGTAAGAATATAAACAGCCTTGTCAAGTTGTAGTCTTTGTTAAGTGTGCAGCTCGGAAGTATACGTGTGGCTATGCTTCTTGATAAGTTCGCAGATCAGTCAACACTTGGGCATTATAAGTGCTCAATGTTTACTGATCAGCCTGCGCACTAAATTAAGTGCGCAGACTCACTTAAACTCTCGTTTAAGATTTTAAGTTCGCAGAAACCCTAGCCAAGTACTCAAGACTACACCTTCAGTAAGTGCGCACAAATCCAAGATTTCTGTTTAAGTATGCAGAAACCCTAGATAAGTACTCAAGACAACGAGATGCAATAAGTGCGCAGAAATCAACTTAAATGAACAAGTGCGCAGAAAATTCAAATTAAAGCAATAAGTACGCAGAAACCAAATTCACAAGGCAACAAGTGCGCAGAAACCCTAGCTGCGTACAAAAAGACAAGTATGCAAAATATAATCCAAGTACTCAAACTAAGAAACAAGTGCTCAGCTTATGAGATATGTGCGCATGATATATGAAATAAGTGCGCAAACACGAGCTGTAACAAACATAAAATTCAGCTAAATCCTTTCCAAAACATTTTCTGATCAAAATAACATACTTTAAACATTTAGAAACACGATTTTCACAAAATTTGAAGCCAAAATATGAGAAAAACACCTAAATTTTTAATGTCTACAAATAAAATAATCTTGATAATAAAAACTTAACAAGATGAGGGTTTTGGTATCTTAAAGTAGATACAATCTAGAGCACAGAGGCTCTGATACCAAATTGTAGTCCCGAAATACTAGATCTTGTTGAATGCAATAGATTGTTATCACTTGGAAACACCTATTAGTTAGGTGTTTCAAGTGATTAATCCAAGAAACAAAGAAAACTAGATGAATATTGAAAGACCCGACACACACAATGAATAACATGATGATTCCATATCTGAGTTGATAATGAATAACCTTGGAATACCACAATAAGTACGCACCTATTCAAAGTGTGCTACAAAGATAATCTCCAAAACCCTAAAACCCTAGCTGTGCACATACAATCTATATATAGCCAATACCTGGGCCTGCGCACTTAACACAAGTGCGCAGGGCCCGTCCATTTAAGTGCGCAGTCTAGGGTTTTGCATACTAAACTATGCTATAATTACATGTAAGGTCCTTCAACTATTAAGCTTTACAATAGTCATTCAAAAGTCTCTATTCTGGTAACTGTGGTCTCAATATAACCCAACAATACTTCTGAAGAACTTTCTTTGTGTGATTTTAGAAAGTTTTCATGGAAAGATGTGCATTCTTCCTCTTCAGAAGTTTCACCTGAAACAATTTTTCTCCCATCTTCAGTAGTTTTGGGAGAGAAATCTGTTGGTGTTTCAGTGTGATTGTACCCTATGCCACACCTAACATTTGAAGCACTTTGTTTGTTTAGCAAAAGTTGGTACCCCTTACAAGATTCCACCCATTTTTCACATGTGACCTTGGTGTCAGCAAGCTCTTGTCTGACATTTCCTAGGTCATTAATCATTATTTTGATTTGTGCTTGGGTTTCAATAGCAGAGTTAGTTAATTTAGAAACTTCTTTTGTTTTTGCAGAAAGTTTTCTTTCTAAATCACATTTTATCTGAGTGAGTTTTCTCTCAGAGTCATTGGCTTTTCCTTGTAAGTGCACATTTGTCTCTCTTATGAGAGCAAAAGATTCTTTGCATGAATTTGAACATAGTTTTGTCAAAGATTCTTTTGATACCTGAGACAAGGCAGATTTTGAGGAGCATCCCTTAAATGCCATCAAGGCAAAGTTCTTTCTGCCATTGTCAGGCTCTCCCCAGTTGATGTCAAACATTTTGTTGTCTGCATCAGGATTGCACTCTGTGGTGTCAAAAGGAAGACTGCTCCAGTCAACATACCCTGAGGTGAATAAACTTTGTTGAGAGGGTTGTTGTTGCTGTGGAGGTTGTTGAGCAGCTGAAAAGGGAGGGATTGATTGTTGGCTCTGCATCTGTTGAGCAGGCATCTGTGCATATTGTACTTGTGGCACATATTGGTGTTGTGGAGCTTGTGCCTGTACAAAATGTGCACTCCCTTGTGTTCCATTATTCCTGTTATAATTGGGGTTAAAATTGTTTCCAGACTGAGATTGGTTAAAGCCAGAGCTTCTACATTCTCTAGCAAAGTGTCCCAACTTTTGACACTTATGACATCTAAGTTTAGATTTGTCAAAACCAATTTTTGTAGAACTGTTAAGTCCTGGAAACTTCCTTCCTGACCTTTTGTAAAATTTATTTGTTTTTAAACTTAACATGGCCAGTTGGTGCAAAATATCCATTTCTTCAAGGTCATCACTGCTGAAACTATTTAAGTCATCCATGATAAAACACATGTTATCAGCAGTTTGACCAAAGTCATTATTGTCATAACCTGGGAATGATCTTTCAGATGAGATCCCAGCAGTTATGTCAATGTGGTCAAAAGATCCAAAACTATTTGAACAAGTTGGTGAGTCTTGTCCCAATAGTGTTGTACTACCAGGTAGATAGTCATCAGCAGTTTTACTAGAATTTTGTAACTTTTTCTTTTGATCAATTTCTCTCTCAAAAGTAAGTAATCTCCCATGAAGTTTTGTAAGAGTGAGGGAGCTAAAATCTGGTGAAGATCTTAAGACTATTGAGTATGTTTCCCATTTATCAGGTAAAGACCTTAAAAATCTATGAAGCATAGATACAGTTGTATAGGTCTGACCATTTAGTTTTAGCTCAGATATTAATGAGGAAAATCTTTCAAATTGCTGAGTTAAAGTTTCCCCATTAATGTGAGCAAAAGTTTCATATTGTTGAGCCAAGATTTCTCTGGTGTTGGCAATCACCTCTTCAGTTCCTCCAAACTGTTCTTTTAGGCAGTCCCAAAGCTCTTTGGCACTATCACAATGTAATAGGCCAGAATAGATTTCATTTGGGAGTGCCATTGCCAACATAGAAAAAGCTTTTGCATCAAGCTCAAGTTTTAGGAAATCATCATCAGTATAGTCTTTTGGTTCTTTTGGAATCTCTTCCTTAGTTTCAAGATTTATGTTTACTGGTTTATGAGGACCATATATCACAGATCTCCAACAACCTGTGTTGGTTTGTGACAAGGTATGTGCCATTCTCTTTTGCCATATGTTATATTCATTTCTTACAAGCATGGTAGGTTTAGTGGCAGAACCAGTATTATGAGGATCCAATTTAAAGAGTATTGATTTGTCAAATATCTCTTAAAGTGATGGATGTTGAAAAAAAAATGAGCTTATAATCCTTTATTGAATATCAACAAGAGCCTGTGTCTGATTCTCAATTTGTTAGATTGATATGTGATCAGATATACCAGATGCTCTGATACCAATTGTTGGATCAGTATTAAGCTGCTCTTTTATTTGAACTTGCTAGTTGACACTTAAGTGTTTAGCAAGTTCATTGGTGAGTGTTAGCACAGCGGAATGTTTATAAGTTTATAGCTACACTTTGTCAACAGGAGTTATTACTCCCCCTGGAATCAAGAACTAATAAATGAGAAGTGTTTATTGAGAATCTAAGTATTGAATGAGAATGAAACACTTTGACAGATTCTCAGTAAACACGAAATGGAAATAACAATAATAAGAGTTGAAGGATTTCTTGTATTAAAATCAATGTCTAAAACAGAAGGATGAATCCTTCTATTTATAGACTTTACAAATACATGAACCTTGCCAAAAAGCAAGTTCAGAAACAAGTTGCAACAAGTTGCAGTCTTGGAACTTGTACATAAAGCAAAAAAGAAATACTAAAGTATTAAACTACTGATATACAAGGGCGGTGGAAAAGATCTTCTTTAAGTACTGATGAATGACAAACTACTGATGAGTAGTTTGTCTTCAGCAGTTCTTCAGTTGAAGTGTCTGGTTTGAACTTCAGAACTTCTGATGACTTCTTCTTCAGTACTTCTGAATCTCTTCTTCAGCAGTTTGATTCCTTGTCTTCAGCAGTTTCATACTTAGAGTATTTTGACAGAAAGTGAATTAGACTAAGGTTTGCAAAAGTGGTTTCACCAATCCTCTTTGTCCTAACATTACCTGAGGGTACGGATGACTTCGTTGTGTACTGTGACGCTTCTATTCGTGGTCTCGGTTGTGTGTTGATGTAACGCGGGAAGGTTATTGCTTATGCTTCTCGTCAACTCAAGGTTCATGAGAAGAATTACACTACTCATGACTTGGAACTGGGTGCGGTGATCTTTGCGTTGAAAATCTGGAGACATTACTTGTATGGTACCAAGTGTGAAGTATACACCGATCACAAGAGTCTTCAGCATATTTTCGACCAGAAGGTGTTGAACATGCGGCAGCGTCGCTGGGTTGAACTTCTGAACGATTATGACTGTGCTATGAAATACCATCCTGGCAAGGCGAACGTTGTGGCGGACGCCTTGAGCAGGAAGGAGTCTGCGAATCCTTCCCGTGTTTGAGCCTTACAGCTCACCATTCATTCGTTATTGCCTGACCGAATCCGTTCTGCACAGTTGGAAGCCTTGAAGGAGGAAAACCTTTAGGCTGAGACTATGCACAGTGCTGACAAGCATCTTGAACTCAGGACCGATGGCTTACACTATTTTGCGGGACATGTTTGGGTCCCCTTGTTCGGGAGATTGCGCGAGCTTGTTTTGGATGAAGCTCACAAATCCCGGTATTCTATTCACCCTGGCTCCAATAAGATGTATCAGGATTTGAAGATACTTTATTGGTGGCCAAACATGAAAGCTGATATAGCTTCTTATGTCAGCAAATGCTTGACTTGTGCTAAAGTCAAGGTGGAGTATCAGAGGCCGTCTGGTCTCCTGCAACAACCAGAGGTTCCAGAATGGAAGTGGGAGCGAATCACGATGGATTTTGTCACCAAGTTACCAAGGTCACCTAGTGGTTATGATATGATCTGGGTGATTGTTGACCGGTTGACAAAATCGGCACGTTTTATACCTATTAAGGAAACCGATGGACTCAAGAGGTTGGCTCGACTTTACCTTAAGGAGGTGGTTGCTAGGCACGGGGTGCCTGTCTCTATTATCTCTGATTGTGATTCTCGTTTTGCTTCGCGTTTCTGGAAGGCTCTGCACAAGGCTTTGGGTACTCAGTTGGATATGAGTATGGCTTATCATCCGCAAACTGATGGACAGAGCGAGCGGACGATTCAAACCTTGGAAGACATGCTTCGGGCATGTGTTATCGATTTTGGCAAGAGTTGGGAGATTCACCTACCATTGGTGGAGTTATCCTACAACAACAACTATCACTCTACTATCAAGGCAGCTCCGTTCCAGGCTCTATACGGACGGAAATGTCGATCACCACTTTCTTGGGCCGAGGTGGGCGAGAGCCAGCTCACTGGTCCGGAACTTTTGTACGAACCTTCGGAGAAAATCGTACAGATTCATAACCGTTTGGCTGCTGCGCAGGATCGTCAGAAGAGTTATGCCGATCGTCGTCGCAAACCTTTGGAGTTCCAGGTTGGGGACATGGTACTTCTGAAAGTTTCACCATGGAAGGGCGTCATACGCTTTGGAAAGCGTGGCAAGCTTAACCCTCATTATGTCGGACCATTCGTAATCCTGGATCGGATTGGACCGGTGGCATACAGACTTGACTTACCGGCGGAACTCGGTAGTGTTCACAACGTCTTCCATGTGTCTAACTTGAAGAAGTGTTTGGCTGATGAATCTCTCATTGTACCACTGGAGGAGATCAAAGTTGATGATCGTCTTCGCATTGTGGAGGAACCTGTCGAGATTCTCGACTACAAGATTCGTAGCCTTCGTCGGAGTAAAATCCGCATCGTCAAAGTTCGTTGGAACTCGAATCGTGGACCGGAGTTCACGTGGGAACGGGAGGATCAGATGAAAGCTAAGCATCCTCATCTTTTTCCGAAACGCGCGTTCGAATCGAAGCATGTTACTGCTGAAGCGGAATGAATCTCGGGTCGAGATTCCTTTCAACGTGGGGATGATGTGACATCCGGTAATTCTCTTTTCATTTCATTCTTTCCGTCTCTTTTTGGGGCTTTGTGTAATTTTCGGGACGAAAATTCTTTCAACGTGGGGATGATGTGACACCCGGCATATTTGGCTTAAACATTTTAGTAACATCTAAGTCTACCTTAGCGGGAAACGTTAATAAACGGACTTAACTAGGTTGGTTGAGTCGGGTCAAGTTAGGATTTTCCAGGGTTCAATGATCTGGAGGATCATTGGGAGTCATTTTGGGAATAAACTAGTACCGGGTCCCGTTGTTGGTAACATTACATGAACTAATTAAGTGTATGTGTAGATTATGGGTCGTGTGGTGGATTATATACATAGATGTGTTTAAATGGTGTGTAGATGATTATCCGTGCTTAAATATGTTAAACATAGACTAAGGTTGCATGCTCATGTGTTAAGGTGTGTTAAAATGTGTTAAACACGACAAACTGGAAAACTAGATATACATAGGTCCTGGTTCGACCACTTCGAGTGGTCGAAGGAGGAAATGTGTCTTGGTTCGACCCTTTGCAAAGGGGCGAACCTGGGATATGGAATTGGAAAAATTTCATTCAACCAAGTCTGGGTTAATTCGACCTTGTGAAAGGGTCGAAGGAGGCTACCTTCAACCACTGAAAGGGGGCGAAGGTGGAATAGTATAAATACCACACTTTGTCATTTTTCACCATTTCACAAACCCTAACCGTCTCAAAACACTCTCAAACGATTTTAATCATTAAGGAAGGAGTTTTTGCTCTTCTTTTTCATAATCCAACCTATCTACAACATCTGAACAAGAATCCAAGTTGTGTTCTTAATCCTAAATCTTTTTAAGGCATTTTAATCCGTTTTTATCTAACCCTAAATGTCCAGATCTGTTCTAAGGAAGATTTTATCAATAAAAACCTTTCAAACACCTTTCTAAATCTAAACCCTATCGTAAAACTAGGTTTTGGTATCAATAAACATATGTTAAGTATATGTTATGTGATGTTATGTGTTGTTTAATGATTTGCTGCTGTTCTAATGTTAGAAACATGATCTAGGGCTGCTATGAATGATAGTTTTAGATTGTAAAGGTTATTATTAGATAAATGATGATATTGTGGGTATTTTGGGGGATTTTATGAAATCTAGGGCTTGTGCATGTCGGGTATTATCAATGAAATGATTGGGGGTTTTCAATTATAAGATAAACTGAGTATTTGTAGATGATTATAGGTTGGTATTGAAAAGTTTTCATATTGGGTAAAGATTTCATGCATGATGTGACATTCCCATAATTTTGCCATTTTGGGAAAGTATTAAAACAAGCTGGTTTTGGGGAAAAATTGGTGGGAATATGTAGGGATATGTTAATCATACTTGACTGCTGTGTTTGATGATGTTTCGGGATGTTTCGAATGTGTTTGAAGCGTTTTTAGGAAAATTATTAAAACAGGGGCGAACCTGGACTCATTCGACCATTCGAATGGTCGAAGGAGAGAATCCAGGGTCGAACCTGGAAAATGATGGGCGAACCTGATCAAACGGTCGAACGTGGAAAAACGGGCGAAGGAGAACTTAAGAACGGGCGAAGGAGACTTAAAATGGGCGAAGGAGATTTTATCTGACTGGTTCGACCGTTCTGATGCAGAAATGAGATTTTTGATACAAACTAAGTGGTTTATGCTTGAACCTTGTGTGTAATCTATGTGTACTTGATTAGTTAGGGTAATGAGTCACCAACGGGATGTCGGGTCGGTCTAGTGTGTCGGTTAAACATTTAAACACGCTTTAAAACATACTTGGTTACGATCTGGACAATCGGGGACTAGATAACCTTATGGTTATTAGACGGAACACTTATGTGAACATTTTGATAGATCTCCGGTAGAGGGATTATCAAGGGCTTAGCATTTTACTAATAACCGAAGAACGCTATCTAAGGTGAGTTCACGGCCCCACTTTTACTGCTTTAACTTTTGGGGGAGAAAACATGCGCTAAACTATTTTGGTAACATATGTCATACTATGGTTTTAACTTTGAATTGCTATACGATCTTTGGAAGTCCCGGGGGAAACCATGAATGTGCGGGGATGCACAACGGGGGAAATGTGGATAGATCTATTGGGCGTGACCCGCCCCACTCGACGGCTTGGAGGGCCGGGCGGGTGCATGTTGTCTCGAACTTTGCTAAACATGCTGAACATATTCGGGCTGCTTAAACATATGCTAAACATTGCTAAACGTGTCCAGTAATGGTTTCCAATCGTAGTAGAAATAAAACATACGCCTAGCGAGCATACTTGGTGACATTGGTATAGTATGGACATGGTAACGTTTTGGTAACTTTGGTGTAACATTCGCGGTTTTTTTTTTTTCAATAATTTAAACTGAAATCGCATAAACCATACTTTTTCGTAACGATTGAGATAAAGCGCAAAACAATTTAACGTGTCATAAACCGATCAATTTTTATTCACGCAAACCAAACATTTTTATGTACCAAATTATTATTTGATAATAATAATAGTTTTTTTAACGGCAAATTTTATACCACCATATTTTCACCTAACCTTGCATTTGCAAGGATTTGAACCCACAACCTCACATTTGTAAGGAAAGACACCATAGCACTAGACAAAGAGGTCATGGGTTAATAATAAAAATAGTAATAACAAAAAGTAGTAATGATAATAAAACATGATAAATGAATAGACAAAACAAACCAACTATAAAGGCTTTCCTTTCCTTTTTGACGTTCACAAGAAAAAAAAAAGAAAAAAAAACTAAACAAAATTATCCATGATTGTCGTTTGTGTTTTTTAATACATATGAACAAATTCAAATCACAACCCCAACAATAAATGCACCTTTCCTTCATCTCCGACGAAACTAACGCAATCCGACTATAGTCAATGTCACTAATTAAACTAGCCTCAAATAACAATGTCAATCAAGACCCAAATAAGCAAACACGCTATCTTGTCTTTAAACATTTGCTACAAATCCGATATCACCATAAAATCGAGCACACAGATCTTAATTCTATTATATATAGACGACACCCCACTAGTTCCGAGCACACCACCTCATGGCCATCCTTTTATTTGCTGTGACCATCTTTGGGCAGCCTAAGTTCCACCAAAAACAACATGCATCTCCGACCAACACTCCCTTTTCCCATCGCAACACCCTCCATTTTCGAGCACCACAATCGCCATTCTACTCTAAACACAAGGCTGTTCGGGGTCGTGACTCATCTAGTTACAGTGCACGATTGCCATATCTCATCACATATCGTACTCATACATGTTAAGTTTCGTCACCATCTTCTTCTTTAGCTTCCTTGTCATTGTAACTAAACACCGATGACATCTGGTTCGCAACGAAACATTGCCCCTCATCTCTTTCATGAGTAACTTACCATGTCAGTCGAACACCAAAACCATCGCGAATTTACACAACTTAGTTTGGCAAGGTAACGGTTCTGATCCTTATATATAACTTATAAATATTAATATACGATTGATTTGGTTTGGTTTTGGAAGTTGACAACCGGTTCTCTATAAACTATAAAATGAGGGGTATGGTTTAACAAACAAATGTAAATGGTTACTATACAATAGCAACATTCATAATAAGGACCATCGTATCATATGAGTTTGGTAAATTGAATTTTTTTAATTTTTTTTAGAAGGTATGTCTAACATGATTGTTCTACTATACCAACTTGTTTTAGTTTGGTTATTATATTTTCTCTTAGATTAATTAAACTTCTACAAACTATAAAATATATATTCATTTTCACATGTTAAACTATTTACGTTAGTTCAGCAAAAAAAAAAAATATGATATATATTTTTTTTAAGAATGTATTTTGGGATAAAGAGTTTGTAACTAATACTTAATTTATTTACGTTTTTACTTTTTTTTTTTTTTGGTTTTTTTTTTCTAAAGTGGCTATAAATTAATAATCCAAAACCAAACCTTCCACTTAACATAAATCGTCAACGAACCTAGAATCCCTTACCATCATCACTAAAACTTTTGTTCAATATATTATCGCATTAAAGCTTACACTATTTCACTTATGCTCATGATTTTTACATTATAAGGTATTACTCGTTTTGCGTTAAAACATTTTTATCCACGACTTAAGTTTTAAACTCTGTGTTTAACTTTGATCACATCCTGATTTTAGGAATGTTGCGTCATCATACAGTTAAAAATGAACATGGTATTTCCAAACTTATTATTTCAACCTGTTTTATACCTTCATGTTAACAAACTTACGTGATCGAAGTCACAGTATATCCTCATATACCTAATACTAATATTGTTGCACCCAGTCTCCTAAGCCATAGCCAACTACCATTTGTTAGAACTTTTTAGTCAGACTAAACTCATACATAAATGCCTACCAACACGATACGCACTAGTACACTACTCTCTAAAACGATTAATTTGACAACTTATTCTATAAGTCTTATCACAAACCTATTCGCCAAATTAGAACACACTCTTCATACACCTTGTGCCTTGAAACAAATAGCCTGCTATGAGCCCAAAGAGATGCCTTAACGATCTTGTAAATAAATGATCTTTCAATGTATAAATTTCGTAAAAGTTCGACAATTTAAAAGGTTTCAAGTTTACCCAGTCTTAACGGGTAACACACCGATTTTCTCAACATTTCATAACAATTAAAAATTTCCGACTTTTCAACCCACAAGTTAAAGAAATGTTTAAATACAGAAAAAAAAATTCCAACATTCGTCAAGGCATCTGAGATCAGTCACAACCTTCACATCATTTTAAATCTTGGTCTTTCGAAACACATTAGATTTACACACACTTCATGAAATGGTTTCATCTTGCATTTTATAAACTTGCATTGCATATTTTAAACATCAAATGTAAATCTGCATGTTTTCATATAACGTATCCAATATATGTTTTCGGGAGGAATTTGCTACTAATAATATACCTTATAACACTTTTCAAACTCGACTTCTCGTAAACACATGAACATGTGTACCTACGAAATCTTTTCAAGTGAACCTGTTTTGAACTTGAAACATTCTTCGGTTTCCAAAAAGTTAACCTCATAACCTGAGTATACCCTATAACATTAAAGATTTCTTAATTTTGTCAAAATTTTCATCACCTACAAACTATGGAAAATACATATTTTTGTCAAAAGATGTCCTCAAACTTAATTTCTAAATTCAAATGTTTATTCATTAGCATAACAAAGGATTTTTGATATAATGTCACCTTGATCTATAAGACCTAATGTCATGTTTAAAATCTCCAACTAACTGGAATATGTTAATCAAAGCTTACTTAGTTTGTACTATTTAACGACTTTTGCTTTATGTACAAAACCAATTTTGAAACTAAAAGCTTCCCATCCATAGAAACAATATTTAGTCTCCAAATTCCCCATTTGACACCTACTTATTTTCAACATGTTCAAACTTTTACGATTTTTGGTATTTACCACAATCATGTTTTCTCAAACGCTTGATTTTAATATTTGATTCAAACCCCACGATTCATGCTGCTAGATACTCTCCTTACTACTTGTGCCTCTTCGAAAACCTATAAAATAAGCCCTTTATTAACTATCTTCACGTACACTATCTTTCATAACCTTGATGATACTTTGAGTTCTTCATCATCCCCTCAAGAACTAATTTCATATCCATAACCCTCTTGAACATGAACTTGACCTCCATGATAACCATACTGTTGAAAATTTGATTGTTTGTTGCATAAAACTTAATTCTTAGTGATACATGAGGATTTAATTATCAGTATTATCTTTGAACGTCTGATTTTCGTGATACTTGTAAACATGACCAGTTAAACATGAACTATATGCCATACTAGTAAAACAACATCTAGACTCAGTAACATTGTCTAGGGCAACCCAATTACAAGTCGCATGTTATAGCTGTTGTTTGTCACATTTACAAACTTACTTGCATGTGGGTATTTTCAATTGGCAACTTATATGTTAAACTACAAAAAAAATAATTATAACAATTATCCACTTAACAACTGGTAGAGTACCTAATAACCTGCTCAACGATTGGTAGAGGTCATCATGCCTGCTCAACGACTGGTAGAGGCAATCGCACCTGCTCAACAATCGGTAGAGGTTCCTACTCACTGACTGGTATAGGTCTTTTTCCTGCTCAACAGTTGGACTCATTTTTTAATACATTGTACACGTAATTTGATACAAAGATTCAATCACAAGGTTATTTTGCATTGTGTGTTTTACATGTGTGCTTAGAGTCATAGAATGACACAAAACCATAATGTAAGGTAAATTGGTGATTGCGGTCCGGAACGTAATCATGAATTTACAGGTACGTTAAGGTGGTGTGAAATTCTATTAGGGTTTTGGTAAGATATCCAGTATGTTTTTGAAATATCGGAGGTGTGGTGGGTTAGCTGCGGTACACCCTATATATAAACACCAATGATACATCGAAAACCAAGTACCAAGTTCAACCTATCCATACTATAACAAATCGAAAACCAAAGTACGCTAGCTAGGCGTATGTTTTGTTACTATCACGATTGGAAAACCATTACTAACTCGCAAACCAGATGTCGTGCCCGATGTAGTAAACCTGTTGTTCCTGTTTGAGACAATATGCACCCGCCGACCCTCCAAGTCGACGAGCGGGGTTGGTCACTCCCAATAGCGCTATTCACATTTCCCCGTTGTGCAAACCCGCACATTCATGGTTCCCCCCGGGACTTCCAAAGATCGTATAGTAAACCATAGAAAACCCATAGTATGACAGTAGTTACCAAACATAAGTTTTAACACATGTTTTCTCCCCCAAAAAGTGAAACCAGTTAAAAGAGGGGCCGTAAACTCACCTTAAGTTGCGTTACTTCGTAATACGAATAAACTCAGCAGCTATGCTAGTCCCGTAAAGCGGCGACCTAACATATGACAGTTACAAGTACTTAGACTAATAACCCGCAGGTTAGTTAGTCCCTAGATGTCCAGACCATAACCAAGTTCGTTTGAAAACACCGTGACTGTTTAACTGACCCAATGTACAAGACTCGACATCCCATTGGTGACCCGAGACTCCCCGTGTTATGTTTACGCTCTCAAACATACAATCATGCAATCACACTTAACATACGTTAACGACCAACAAGTTATAGCACGTAGTTCAAGTACCACATAATTAAGTCCGAACATATGTTACCAAGTTATTGGATATGTTACGGGGTTCCTAGCATGTTCCTAGATGTCAAATCGGGTCTCGGAATGCTAATTTACACTTACAGCAGCAGTACACGCGATTAGGAAAAGTCAACTAGCATTTAGGTTGGTCAACAGGCATTTAGGAAGGCTAATCGCCTATAATATAAGCGATTAGGGCTATCCCATATGTAATTTTATGAGTTTATAGGCGATTAGGTCATAAGACATGTATTTCAGGACTTAACTAGCATTTAGGATCACAATTGCATGTAATAGAGGCATTTAGCCCCCAATCGCATGTAAGATAGGCGATTAGGGAGTCTATTCAGGCGATTGGCTTCCTAATCGCCCCTAACATAGGCGATTAGGGTTGCTAATCGCCTGTAACCCAGCTGTTCCGGTTTTTCACGCGTTTAACACTCCAAATCAGATCCGGAACGTGTGTAAACATCAAATATCAATCTAATAACTATACCAAACATGTTTAAACCAAAATCCTTCGTTTAACCTCGTTCTATCAGCCCTGCATGTAACCATGTAATCCAAACATAATACACATAGCATGAAACATCATCTTAACATGCATAATCATAACCCTAATGAACAATTACTCAGATTCTATCATCATGCCAACATTATTAATCTGAAACTAACCTAATAACATGTAATCATCCATCTTGAATCATAAAAACCCTAGCTTTTGATTGAAAACCCACATACATCATGCATGCTACTTAGAATCCAATTAACAATGATTATTAACGATTTTCAGAAGACTCATACGTTTTAAAACAGGTCTGGACCGTTAGGGATTTAATAAAAACGTTTATAAAGATTTCATGGATGAAAATCACACCTTAGATTGTGATAGTTTGATGAAATAAGCTTGAAACCTTGTGTTTTGATCCAAAATCACGTTCCAGAGGTTGTGTGTGTGTTGGGGCGGGTTATGGGACGACTAGGGTTGATATTATGAAGTTTAGGAGGTTAAGCATTGTATTTATAGTCGTTTTTAGTCGTCCAGCACGTTCCATGCGATTATGCAGCATTTACATGCGATTAGGGTTGCTAATCGCATGACATTCATGCATTTGGGGTCTAATCGCCCCCTAGGGCACACGATTAGCCCCCAATCGCCCCTAAATGAAGCCCACTCGCAACCCCTATAGGCGATTGGGCTCCCCTAATCGCCTATAGGGGTTGGTTCCGTGTGTTTTGCGCGTTAAACCCCGTTTTAACATATGTTAACACATATTCACATACCGACAAGTCACATAATGATTGTAAACACATAACACTTGCAAACAAACATATTCACACTCGTTCACCAATTCCCGGGACTCGAGACTTGTATGTTCCGTATGCCCTGACGATTCTACGGATCGTCACCATTTGTACACTTGGTTAAGGACTGACATCTAATGAACCTCTAGACCAACATCCAATGATCTTCTATACTAAACCGATAGTTCCCGAACCATAACACGACTTAACTAACCCAGTTAAGTATAATATACGCGTGACTCGCTAAGGTAGACTTTCATCTAGACAACGTTGTTAACCAGAATTTGCCGGGTGCCACATCATCTCCACGTTAAAAGAATTTTCGTCCCGAAAATTGCACAAGTACCAAAAGGAATAACGAAAGAAACAACTAAAAGATAGAAACCAAAAGAGAGATTTACCCGAGTTGTCACATCATCCCCACGTTAAAAGGAATCTCGCCCCGAGATTCATTCTACAGCAGTGGAGACGTATCTCGATTCGAACGCTTCCTTAGGAAAGAGATGAGGATACTTAGACTTCATCTGATCCTCCCGTTCCCAAGTGTACTCTGGTCCCCGGTTCGAGTTCCAGCGAACCTTTACAATGCGAATCTTGCTATGACGTAGGCTACGAATCTTGTAATCCAGAATCTCCACAGGTTCTTCCACAATCCGAAGACGATCATCAACCTTGATCTCTTCCAGTGGAACAATGAGAGACTCGTTAGCCAGACACTTCTTTAAGTTGGACACATGGAAGACGTTATGTACGTTACCGAGCTCCGTCGGTAAATCAAGACGATACGCCACCGGTCCAATCCGTTCCAGGATCGTAAATGGACCGACATACCGAGGATTGAGTTTGCCACGCTTCCCAAAGCGTATGACGCCCTTCCACGGTGAAACATTCAGAAGTACTTTGTCATCAACTTGGAATTCCAATGGTTTGCGACGCTGATCGGCATAACTCTTTTGCCGATCCCGTGCCGCTGCCAACCGGTTACGAATCTGTACGATCTTTTCCGAGGTTTCGTACACTAGTTCAGGCCCAGTGAGTTGACTCTCACCCACCTCAGCCCAACAAAGAGGAGACCGGCATTTCCGCCCATACAGTGCCTCGAACGGAGCTGCCTTGATACTCGTGTGGTAACTGTTGTTGTAAGAGAATTCTACTAACGGTAGATGAGCTTCCCAACCTTTGCCAAAATCGATCACACATGCCCGCAGCATGTCTTCCAAAGTTTGAATCGTGCGCTCACTCTGACCGTCAGTCTGTGGGTGATAAGCTGTACTCATGTCTAGTTTGGTACCCAAAGCCTTGTGTAAAGACTTCCAGAAGTGAGAAGTAAAGTGGGAGTCACGATCCGAGATAATAGAAACCGGCACCCCGTGCTTAGAAACAACTTCCTTCAGATAAAGACGGGCCAAACGATCCATGGTGTCGGTCTCTTTAATAGCGAGAAAATGGGCTGACTTCGTCAATCGATCAACTATCACCCATATCTTATCATTCCCGTTCGGTGACTTAGGCAGTTGTGTGACAAAATCCATTGTAATCCGTTCCCATTTCCACTCCGGGATTTCAGGTTGTTGCAAGAGACCCGACGGTTTCTGGTATTCCACCTTGACCTTAGCACAGGTCAAGCACTTACTCACGTATGAGGCTATATCCGACCTCATGTTTGGCCACCAGTAAAGCACCTTTAGATCTTGGTACATCTTATCCGAACCAGGATGAATAGAATACCGGGACTTATGAGCCTCATCTAAGACAAGCTCCCGAAGTCCCCCGAATAAAGGAACCCATATGCGTTCTGCGAAGTAGTGCAGGCCATCAGGCCTTCGCTCGAGGTGCTTGTCGGCACCGTGCATGGTTTCAGCTTTAAGGTTTTCCTCCTTCAAAGCTTCTAACTGGGCAGAACGGAGTTGGTCAGGTAGAGAGGAATGTATGGTGAGCTGCAACGCCCGCACGCGACGAGGATTAACTGATTCCTTCCTGCTCAAAGCGTCTGCTACTACATTCGCCTTGCCAGGATGGTACTTAATGGCGCAATCATAGTCGTTAAGGAGTTCAATCCAACGACGCTGTCGTATGTTCAAGTGTTGTTGGTCGAAAATATGTTGAAGACTCTTGTGATCGGTGTAGATGGTGCATTTGGTACCGTACAAGTAATGTCTCCAAATTTTCAATGCGAATACCACTGCACCCAACTCCAAGTCATGGGTGGTGTAGTTCTTCTCGTGCACCTTGAGTTGACGAGAGGCATACGCAATCACTTTCTCGCGTTGCATCAGCACGCAACCGAGACCATGAATAGAAGCATCACAGTAAACAACAAAATCATCAGGGCCTTCAGGCAAGGACAAAATAGGAGCGGAACACAGTTTAGACTTCAGTTCTTCAAACGTTGACTCTTGTGGTTCACCCCAGGCGAATTTCCTATCCTTCTGCGTGAGAGTGGTGAGGGGTTGAGCGATCTTCGAGAACCCCTGAATGAAACGACGATAATAGCCCGCAAGGCCTAGGAATTGCCGCACCTCAGTTGGCGTCTTTGGTGCTTCCCAGTCCTTAATCGCTTCGATCTTAGCTAGATCGACATGAATTCCCAGTTCATTAACCACATGTCCTAGGAATTGGACTTCGCGTAACCAAAAGTCACACTTTGAGAACTTAGCGTAAAGTTGTTCCCGTCGCAACAGTTCCAAAACTAAACGCAGGTGTTCCTCGTGTTCGGTCTTGTTCTTAGAGTAAATCAGGATGTCATCAATAAACACGATGACGAACTTGTCAAGATATGGTTTGCAAACGCGGTTCATCAAATCCATGAAAACCGTCGGTGCGTTAGTGAGACCGAAAAGCATGACCAAGAACTCATAATGGCCATAACGTGTACGAAAGGCAGTCTTTGCAACGTCAGCTTCCCTTACGCGCAACTGGTGATAACCGGACCTCAAATCAATTTTGGAGTAATAACTAGAACCCTGGAGCTGGTCGAATAGATCATCAATACGTGGAAGAGGATAACGGTTCTTGATGGTCAATTTGTTCAGTTCTCTGTAATCCACACACAATCGGAAACTTCCATCCTTCTTCTTGACGAAAAGAATCGGGGCTCCCCAAGGGGAAGAACTTGGTCTGATGAAGCCCTTATCCAAGAGTTCCTGTAACTGACTAGACAATTCCTGCATCTCGGGAGGTGCAAGACGGTAGGGGGCCCGAGCAATAGGAGCAGCCCCTGGTACAAGATCAATACCGAACTCAACCTGACGATGGGGAGGAAGACCAGATAAATCATCGGGAAAAACATCAGGAAACTCGCGTACAACTGGAATATCGTCGATCTTCTTCTCATCACTAGAGGAAACAGATAAGAGTGCCAAAACGGCTGAGTAACCCTTCCGAAGACACTTAAGGGCTTTCATGCTAGAGATGATATTTAGCGGAACACCACCCTTGATACCGTACACCAAAAGGAATTCTCCATCAGGAAGAGGAATCCGAATAATCTTGTCGTAACAAACGATCTTCGCGCGATACAAAGACAACCAATCCATACCTACCACAACGTCAAAACTACCCAAGGGCACTAGCATAAGGTCGATGGGAAAAGACAAACCCGACAACTCTAGTTGACACTCCCGAAGGATACAAGTAGTTTCAATCTTTTTACCGTCAGCCAATTCAATAACATACTTAGCCTCTAATGGTACGGGTACTACATCTAGTAGTCGACTAACTTCCATGGATATAAAACTTTTATCGGCACCAGAATCAAATAAAACGCTAACAGAGCGATTATTGAGAAGGAACGTACCGGTAACTGTGTCAGGATCCTGTCTAGCCTCCGTGGCTCCAATGACGAAGGCACGTGCATTCCTGCCGCCGCCCCCGTTGTTCCCGTTACCGTTGTTCCCGCCCTGCTTCAGTTTCGGGCAATCCTTCTTGTAATGCCCAGTCTCTCCACAGTTGTAACATCCCTGTCTTCCCGTAGTTCCTTGAGTAGTAGGAGCCGAGTTAGTAGTTGGGGCCTGGGTCGATGGAAGTGTAGCCCGACAATCTTTAGCAAAATGCCCAAATCGCTGGCAGCGATGGAAACGATTACTGTCGCAGTTCCCTTGATGATGACGCCCACACTTGTTGCATTTAGGCAGTTTCCCCGCATAACCACCCTGTTTGTTACCAAAAGAAGAACCCCCGCTATCGAATCTCTTACCCTGTTGTGCTGGTGCAGATCCTTTCCCTTCATTATCCCACTTGCGCTTGTTATTCTCCGGGGCTTTGACAGTCGAACCCTTAGCAGGCAAGACACCCTCGTTCACCTTCATAATTGTCATCCTGTGAACCGATCGGACCACCTCCGAATAAGTAGGAAGATTCCCTGCAGCCACCAATCCCGCGATCTCTGGCACTAGCCCAGAGATATAGTGTTCAATCCTCTTGTATTCTGGCACATGCAGATCAGGACACAGCACTGCCAACTCATTGCGCCTTGCCGTGTACTTTTCAATTTCTGACCCGGTCATCTTGAAGTTCCACACCCCATGCTCCAGCTTCTGAATCTCCTCCCTCGGACAGTACTCTCGCTTCAGCAGTTGAACGAAATTTTCCCAAGGCATAGCATAGGCCTCCCCAATACCCATATTCTGGGTGATATTGTTCCACCATGTCAAAGCAACATCCTGGAACAATGCAGCAGCATACTTGACTTGGTCCTCTGGGAGACAGTTGCACATCAGAAACACTGACTCCACCTTTTCCAGCCACCTGAGCAAGCTCACCGCACCCTCAGTGCCAGAGAATTCCTGAGGCTTACAGTCCCGAAACATCTTGTAGGTACACATGGGTGGGGGTGGGTTAACAGGACCACCTGGAATGAAACACATGAGAAAACACGAAAGATGTAAACGAAATTTGCCAATGAGGCAAAATAGGATAAGTCAACTTACCGCCACCATTGTGCCCTAGCTGAAAGGCAGCTTGCAGCAAGTTGTTCAGGTCATCTTGCGTTAGGTTCACACCTCCACGACCACCACCACCACCACGTCCACCATTGCGGCCACCTCCACGTCCTCCTCGTACTCCAGACATGATTCTGACAAAAAGAACGAGAAGATTTAGTCTCGCAGCTAATGATAACCACTAGCGTTCACAAGATCAAAGCTAGATCCAATCCAGGACTATCCCTTCAAACCCAGAGCTCACTAGGGCTTCCATGCATTTCGGTTTATGATTTTGTGTGCACCCAAAATGATAAACCGCTCTACATGGTCCTCCAAGTGTTCTCCTAGTTCAAAGTTCAAATCACCGAACATAGACTCTTAGCTTTACACCATAATGCTACGGTAGTTTATGGCAAGTGTTTCTATTGGAGTATGAAAGGGAGATGCCCGAGCCTTGGACAAATCTCAAGAGTACACGACTTACTCCAATATTCTACACTGCCTAGAAAGTAAGTAACCCGACCTAAGATAGAACAGATGATGTAACATAGGAAGATCAAATGATTTAGAGACACCCCGACAAGACCATACGTAAACCACCATAACGTTTAGTACTATGTGATCGTCTAGTGTGTGCGACTCGGCTATAGACTAGACTCTACATGTAGTCCTAGTTCACTATAACCATTGGCTCTGATACCAATCTGTCACACCCTCAAAATCCACTTACGGAGTTTTACCGCGAGGCGCATGACAAACCAGGATCCAAACCTCCACTAGTTCCGAGCAAACACGCTATCTTGTCTTTAAACATTTGCTACAAATCCGGTATCACCATAAAATCGAGCACACAGATCTTAATTCTATTATATATAGACGACACCCCACTAGTTCCGAGCACACCACCTCATGGCCATCCTTTTATTTGCTGTGACCATCTTTGGGCAGCCTAAGTTCCACCAAAAACAACATGCATCTCCGACCAACACTCCCTTTTCCCATCGCAACACCCTCCATTTTCGAGCACCACAATCGCCATTCTACTCTAAACACAAGGCTGTTCGGGGTCGTGACTCATCTAGTTACAGTGCACGATTGCCATATCTCATCACATATCGTACTCATACATGTTAAGTTTCGCCACCATCTTCTTCTTTAGCTTCCTTGTCATTGTAACTAAACACCGATGACATCTGGTTCGCAACGAAACATTGCCCCTCATGTCACACCCTCAAAATCCACTTGCGGAGTTTTACCGCGAGGCGCATGACAAACCAGGATCCAAACCAACGATCACAATAAACAAGTCTAAATGAACATAATGCAATTTCAAAAACAATGTTTAAAATCCCCAATTACAGCGGAAGCTTATTCAAAACATAATCCAAAATAAACCAAGTGTTCAACGTTTGAAAAACCATGCAACCCTAACTAGACGCCGTGCAGACGCGTGCGCCCTAGTCCAGTAGTGCTACCTTAGCGACCTGAGAAAACATGTAAGAGAATACGTCAGCACAAAAATGCTGGTGAGTTTACAGGTTTGTAATCCAAGTACCAAGTTCAACCTATCCATACTATAACAAATCGAAAACCAAAGTACGCTAGCTAGGCGTATGTTTTGTTACTATCACGATTGGAAAACCATTACTAACTCGCAAACCAGATGTCGTGCCCGATGTAGTAAACCTGTTGTTCCTGTTTGAGACAATATGCACCCGCCGACCCTCCAAGTCGACGAGCGGGGTTGGTCACTCCCAATAGCGCTATTCACATTTCCCCGTTGTGCAAACCCGCACATTCATGGTTCCCCCCGGGACTTCCAAAGATCGTATAGTAAACCATAGAAAACCCATAGTATGACAGTAGTTACCAAACATAAGTTTTAACACATGTTTTCTCCCCCAAAAAGTGAAACCAGTTAAAAGAGGGGCCGTAAACTCACCTTAAGTTGCGTTACTTCGTAATACGAATAAACTCAGCAGCTATGCTAGTCCCGTAAAGCGGCGACCTAACATATGACAGTTACAAGTACTTAGACTAATAACCCGCAGGTTAGTTAGTCCCTAGATGTCCAGACCATAACCAAGTTCGTTTGAAAACACCGTGACTGTTTAACTGACCCAATGTACAAGACTCGACATCCCATTGGTGACCCGAGACTAACCGTGTTATGTTTACGCTCTCAAACATACAATCATGCAATCACACTTAACATACGTTAACGACCAACAAGTTATAGCACGTAGTTCAAGTACCACATAATTAAGTCCGAACATATGTTACCAAGTTATTGGATATGTTACGGGGTTCCTAGATGTCAAATCGGGTCTCGGAATGCTAATTTACACTTACAGCAGCAGTACACGCGATTAGGAAAAGTCAACTAGCATTTAGGTTGGTCAACAGGCATTTAGGAAGGCTAATCGCCTATAATATAGGCGATTAGGGCTATCCCATATGTAATTTTATGAGTTTATAGGCGATTAGGTCATAAGACATGTATTTCAGGACTTAACTAGCATTTAGGATCACAATTGCATGTAATAGAGGCATTTAGCCCCCAATCGCATGTAAGATAGGCGATTAGGGAGTCTATTCAGGCGATTGGCTTCCTAATCGCCCCTAACATAGGCGATTAGGGTTGCTAATCGCCTGTAACCCAGCTGTTCCGGTTTTTCGTGCGTTTAACACTCCAAATCAAATCCGGAACGTGTGTAAACATCAAATATCAATCTAATAACTATACCAAACATGTTTAAACCAAAATCCTTCGTTTAACCTCGTTCTATCAGCCCTGCATGTAACCATGTAATCCAAACATAATACACATAGCATGAAACATCATCTTAACATGCATAATCATAACCCTAATGAACAATTACTCAGATTCTATCATCATGCCATCATTATTAATCTGAAACTAACCTAATAACATGTAATCATCCATCTTGAATCATAAAAACCCTAGCTTTTGATTGAAAACCCACATACATCATGCATGCTACTTAGAATCCAATTAACAATGATTATTAACGATTTTCAGAAGACTCATACGTTTTAAAACAGGTCTGGACCGTTAGGGATTTAATAAAAACGTTTATAAAGATTTCATGGATGAAAATCACACCTTAGATTGTGATAGTTTGATGAAATAAGCTTGAAACCTTGTGTTTTGATCCAAAATCACGTTCCAGAGGTTGTGTGTGTGTTGGGGCGGGTTATGGGACGACTAGGGTTGATATTATGAAGTTTAGGAGGTTAAGCATTGTATTTATAGTCGTTTTTAGTCGTCCAGCACGTTCCATGCGATTATGCAGCAGTTACATGCGATTAGGGTTGCTAATCGCATGACATTCATGCATTTGGGGTCTAATCGCCCCCTAGGGCACACGATTAGCCCCCAATCGCCCCTAAATGAAGCCCACTCGCTTCCCCTATAGGCGATTGGGCTCCCCTAATCGCCTATAGGGGTTGGTTCCGTGTGTTTTGCGCGTTAAACCCCGTTTTAACATATGTTAACACATATTCATATACCGACAAGTCACATAATGATTGTAAACACATAACACTTGCAAACAAACATATTCACACTCGTTCACCAATTCCCGGGACTCGAGACTTGTATGTTCCGTATGCCCTGACGATTCTACGGATCGTCACCATTTGTACACTTGGTTAAGGACTGACATCTAATGAACCTCTAGACCAACATCCAATGATCTTCTATACTAAACCGATAGTTCCCGAACCATAACACGAGTTAACTAACCCAGTTAAGTATAATATACGCGTGACTCGCTAAGGTAGACTTTCATCTAGACAACGTTGTTAACCAGAATTTGCCGGGTGTCACACCTCATCTCTTTCATGAGTAACTTACCATGTCCGTCGAACACCAAAACCATCGCGAATTTACACAACTTAGTTTGGCAAGGTAACGGTTCCGATCCTTATATATAACTTATAAATATTAATATACGATTGATTTGGTTTGGTTTTGGATGTTGACAACCGGTTCTCTATAAACTATAAAATGAGGGGTATGGGTTAACAAACAAATGTAAATAGTTACTATACAATATCAACATTCATAATAAGGACCATCGTATCATATGAGTTTGGTAAATTGAATTTTTTTAATTTTTTTTAGAAGGTATGTCTAACAGGATTGTTCTACTATACCAACTTGTTTTGGTTTGGTTATTATATTTTCTCTTAGATTAATTAAACTTCTACAAACTATAAAATATATATTCATTTTCACATGTTAAACTATTTACGTTAGTTCAGCAAAAAAAAAATATGATATATATATATATTTTTTTTTAAGAATGTATTTTGGGATAAAGAGTTTGTAACTAATACTTAATTTATTTACGTTTTTACTTTTTTTTTTTTTTTTTTTGGTTTTTTTTTCTAAAGTGGCTATAAATTAATAATCCAAAACCAAACCTTTCACTTAACATAAATCGTCAACGAACCTAAAATCCCTTGAACACATGTTTCTCATCAAAAAATATATAACATGCTACAAGTTTAACATTGAAAAGAATTATCCTTAGGTCACCACGCCAACCATCGAAGATGTTATATTTCGACAAATTCCAATCTACATCATTATTGACGTCTACAAAATGACTACCAAAATTACATTCAAGACAAGCTAAATCACTCATGTAATTAAGGTGAGTATTTCCTATCCCCTTTTTGCTTTTATTCATTTTTGGGGTGTTACATGTACATTATTACAAATTACAAGTACAAGTTCACATTTTTGCAATACAATTCTAGTACTATGTGCATTCGCTTTTGAATCCCTTACCATCATTACTAAAACTTTTGTTCAATATATTATCGCATTAAAGCTTACACTATTTCACTTATGCTCATGATTTTTACATTATAAGGTATTACTCGTTTTGCGTTAAAACATTTTTATCCACGACTTAAGTTTTAAACTCTGTGTTTAACTTTGATCACATCCTGATTTTAGGAATGTTGCGTCATCATACAGTTAAAAATGAACATGGTATTTCCAAACTTATTATTTCAACCTGTTTTATACCTTCATGTTTACGAACTTAGGTGATCGAAGTCACAGTATATCCTCATATACCTAATACTAATATTGCTGCACCCAGTCTCCTAAGCCATAGCCAACTACCATTTGTTAGAACTTCTTAGTCAGACTAAACTCATACATAAATGCCTACCAACACGATACGCACTAGTACACTACTCTCTAAAACGATTAATTTGACAACTTATTCTATAAGTCTTTTCACAAAGCCTATTCGCCAAATTAGAACACACTTTTCATACACCTTGTGCCTTGAAACAAATAGCCTGCTATGAGCCCAAAGAGATGCCTTAACGATCTTGTAAATAAATGATCTTTCAATGTATAAATTTCGTAAAAGTTCGACAATTTAAAAGGTTTCAAGTTTACCCAGTCTTAACGGGTAACACACCGATTTTCTCAACATTTCATAACAAATAAAAATTTCCGACTTTTCAACCCACAAGTTAAAGAAATGTTTAAATATAGAAAATTTTATTTTCCAACATTCGTCAAGGCATCTGAGATCAGTCACAACCTTCACATCATTTTAAATCTTGGTCTTTCGAAACACATTAGATTTACACACACTTCATGAAATGGTTTCATCTTGCATTTTATAAACTTGCATTGCATATTTTAAAAATCAAATGTAAATCTGCATGTTTTCATATAACGTATCCTATATATGTTTTCAGGAGGAATTTGCTACTAATAATATACCTTATAACACTTTTCAAACTCGACTTCTCGTAAACACATGAACATGTGTACCTACGAAATCTTTTCAAGTGAACCTGTTTTGAACTTGAAACATTCTTCGGTTTCCAAAAAGTTAACCTCATAACCTGAGTATACCCTATAACATTAAAGATTTCTTAATTTTGTCAAAATTTTCATCACCTACAAACTATGGAAAATACATATTTTGTCAAAAGATGTCCTCAAACTTAATTTCTAAATTCAAATGTTTATTCATTAGCATAACAAAGGATTTTTGATATAATGTCACCTTGATCTATATGACCTAATGTCATGTTTAAAATCTCCAACTAACTGGAATATGTTAATCAAAGCTTACTTAGTTTGTACTATTTAACGACTTTTTCTTTATGTACAAAACCAATTTTGAAACTAAAAGCTTCCCATCCATAGAAACAATATTTAGTCTCCAAATTCCCCATTTGACACCTACTTATTTTCAACATGTTCAAGCTTTTACGATTTTTGGTATTTACCACAATCATGTTTTCTCAAACGCTTGATTTTAATATTTGATTCAAACCCCACGATTCATGCTGCTAGATACTCTCCTTACTACTTGTGCCTCTTCGAAAACCTATAAAATAAGCCCTTTATTAACTATCTTCACGTACACTATCTTTCATAACCTTGATGATACTTTGAGTTCTTCATCATCCCCTCAAGAACTAATTTCATATCCATAACCCTCTTGAACATGAACTTGACCTCCATGATAACCATACTGTTGAAAATTTGATTGTTTGTTGCATAAAACTTAATTCTTAGTGATACATGAGGATTTAATTATCAGTATTATCTTTGAACGTCTGATTTTCGTGATACTTGTAAACATGACCAGTTAAACATGAACTATATGCCATACTAGTAAAACAACATCTAGACTCAGTAACATTGTCTAGGGCAACCCAATTACAAGTCGCATGTTATAGCTGTTGTTTGTCACATTTACAAACTTACTTGCATGTGGGTATTTTCAATTGGCAACTTATATGTTAAACTACAAAAAAAATAATTATAACAATTATCCACTTAACAACTGGTAGAGTACCTAATAACCTGCTCAACGATTGGTAGAGGTCATCATGCCTGCTCAACGACTGGTAGAGGCAATCGCACCTGCTCAACAATCGGTAGAGGTTCCTACTCACTGACTGGTATAGGTCTTTTTCCTGCTCAACAGTTGGACTCATTTTTTAATACATTGTACACGTAATTTGATACAAAGATTCAATCACAAGGTTATTTTGCATTGTGTGTTTTACATGTGTGCTTAGAGTCATAGAATGACACAAAACCATAATGTAAGGTAAATTGGTGATTGCGGTCCGGAACGTAATCATGAATTTACAGGTACGTTAAGGTGGTGTGAAATTCTATTAGGGTTTTGGTAAGATATCCAGTATGTTTTTGAAATATTGGAGGTGTGGTGGGTTAGCTGCGGTACACCCTATATATAAACACCAATGATACATCGAAAAGGTGACCAGGGTCAGACCAATAATAAACCCTAGTTATTTGGTAGTCCATTTAGTCTTTCCATAGTTAGTCAAATCGTGCATTCATTTTGGCGTTCCTGAAAGTTAGGTTTAGTGTTAGACACTTATATATTTCTCGTCAATATTTTCAGATCAACATAATCCAACCATCGGAACGCGTACATATCATTTCTCATATCCAATATCATTTGAAACATTTTATTCTATTACCCGTAAATTTTGCCATGCTTTAAACTAAGCTGCAGACACCCTAAAAATTACACAACCACCATCAACCCCATGTAATTAATAACTTCGGGACGAAGTTTCCAAAAGCAGGGGAGACTGTAACATTCGCGGTTTTTTTTTTCAATAATTTAAACTGAAATCGCATAAACCATACTTTTTCGTAACGATTGAGATAAATCGCAAAACAATTTAACGTGTCATAAACCGATCAAATTTTATCCACGCAAACCAAACATTTTTATGTACCAAATTATTATTTGATAATAATAATAGTTTTTTTAACGGCAAATTTTATACCACCATATTTTCACCTAACCTTGCATTTGCAAGGATTTGAACCCACAACCTCACATTTGTAAGGTAAGACACCATAGCACTAGACAAAGAGGTCATGGGTTAATAATAAAAATAGTAATAACAAAAAGTAGTAATGATAATAAAACATGATAAATGAATAGACAAAACAAACCAACTATAAAGGCTTTCCTTTCCTTTTTGACGTTCACAAGAAAAAAAAAAGAAAAAAAAAACTAAACAAAATTATCCATGATTGTCGTTTGTGTTTTTTAATACATATGAACAAATTCAAATCACAACCCCAACAATAAATGCACCTTTCCTTCATCTCCGACGAAACTAACGCAATCCGACTATAGTCAATGTCACTAATTAAACTAGCCTCAAATAACAATGTCAATCAAGACCCAAATAAGCAAACACGCTATCTTGTCTTTAAACATTTGCTACAAATCCGGTATCACCATAAAATCGAGCACACAGATCTTAATTCTATTATATATAGACGACACCCCACTAGTTCCGAGCACACCACCTCATGGCCATCCCTTTATTTGCTGTGACCATCTTTGGGCAGCCTAAGTTCCACCAAAAACAACATGCATCTCCGACCAACACTCCCTTTTCCCATCGCAACACCCTCCATTTTCGAGCACCACAATCGCCATTATACTCTAAACACAAGGTTGTTCGGGGTCGTGACTCATCTAGTTACAGTGCACGATTGCCATATCTCATCACATATCGTACTCATACATGTTAAGTTTCGCCACCATCTTCTTCTTTAGCTTCCTTGTCATTGTAACTAAACACCGATGACATCTGGTTCGCAACGAAACATTGCCCCTCATCTCTTTCATGAGTAACTTACCATGTCCGTCGAACACCAAAACCATCGCGAATTTACACAACTTAGTTTGGCAAGGTAACGGTTCCGATCCTTATATATAACTTATAAATATTAATATACGATTGATTTGGTTTGGTTTTGGATGTTGATAACCGGTTCTCTATAAACTATAAAATGAGGGGTATGGTTTAACAAACAAATGTAAATGGTTACTATACAATATCAACATTCATAATAAGGACCATCGTATCATATGAGTTTGGTAAATTGAATTTTTTTAATTTTTTTTAGAAGGTATGTCTAACAGGATTGTTCTACTATACCAACTTGTTTTGGTTTGGTTATTATATTTTCTCTTAGATTAATTAAACTTCTACAAACTATAAAATATATATTCATTTTCACATGTTAAACTATTTACGTTAGTTCAGCAAAAAAAAATATGATATATATATTTTTTTAAGAATGTATTTTGGGATAAAGAGTTTGTAACTAATACTTAATTTATTTACGTTTTTACTTTTTTTTTGTTTTTTGGTTTTTTTTTTTTCTAAAGTGGCTATAAATTAATAATCCAAAACCAAACCTTCCACTTAACATAAATCGTCAACGAACCTAAAATCCCTTGAACACATGTATCTCATCAAAAAATATATAACATGCTACAAGTTTAACATTGAAAAGAATTATCCTTAGGTCACCACGCCAACCATCGAAGATGTTATATTTCGACAAATTCCAATCTACATCGTTATTGACGTCTACAAAATGACTACCAAAATTACATTCAAGACAAGCTAAATCACTCATGTAATTAAGGTGAGTATTTCCTATCCCCTTTTTGCTTTTATTCATTTTTGGGGTGTTACATGTACATTATTACAAATTACAAGTACAAGTTCACATTTTTGCAATACAATTCTAGTACTATGTGCATTTGCTTACAAACGTGCTTTATGCTTAGACATTACATGTAGAATACATTTGTACTTAGTGAAATCATTAACATTGTACAAGCCGACCTTAACATTGGATAGCGCTATTGGATTGACAACCCGCCTAGGTTGATTCTCCCCCTTTTTCATCGGAGAATCCGTGGTCATTGTTAAGTTATTATCCATTTAGTGGATAAGTACACCGTCGTTCATTTAGTACATTATACAGTCACAGGATTGATTTCGCTCATTTGTATGATACATAGTTTACATAATTGCACTGTAGCTTTGCACTTGAATTGTATACCATTTTTCCAACGTACTATATGTATTTAAAACTAGGAATGCTCACCAACATTTCTTATGTTGACAAAACCTATTTTGTACATGTTTCAGGTGCAGTTTGATCTTAGTTCCATTGCATTGGATTTTAGTGCTTGCTTTTAATAAGTTATTTCAGTTTTCATGTTTCGTTCAGACTTTTGTATTTTTTTTTCCATTTCATGTATGTAAGACAATTTAAATTATTCAATAATATATTTACATTTTAGTACCATGTGCTTTTGAACAATCGTCACTACGTGACACCTCGATGATTCTGCCATCGGTTGGGGTGTTACATTTGGTAACTTATTGAACAAACCTGTGAACTCACCAACATTATATGTTGACGTTTTTTTGGCATGTTTTTCTCAGGTCGCTAAGGTAGCAACAGAGGACTAGGCGCACGAGTCTGCATGGCGTCTAGGCTTAGTTTCATGTTTTGAATAAAGTTTTTGAACATTGTCGTACATGGTTTTGTAATTGGTTAAATGTTTCCGCTATAGTTTTATAAATTGAGAACTATGTTTTGTGTTTACGTATTTCATATAGTGTTGTTTATTGTGACCGTTGACTTGGATTCTGGTTTGTCATACGCCTCGCGGTAAAACCCCGCAAGTGGAAATTTGAGGGTGTGACAATGTAAACTTTAGCTGATAGAAAGACACTGGGTCATGTGAACTCTCTTTTTGACATTAATATTCAAATAGGTGAGGGAAACAATATAAACAGATCAATTGCATCAATAACCCTACAAAAGCTAATACAACAAAGGAAAAAAAAAATACAATATTATTCCTAACTGTAGAGCTAATATTTGTGATTTACTGATATGGATACTTACTATATATAAAATATTGAAGGAATCTTGGTTGACTGGTATTGAATCTGTATGATTTGTTGCACGAGCTGAGTGTTGGTTAATTCAACTGGATGGTAATAAGTGTCTAGATCAGAAAATGTTAATAAGATGTAGATTTTGTGTTTGGTTAGAGGAGGATGAATTATGAGGTTACAGTCGAATAAATACAAATAATTTGAGGAATAAATTTAACCTACAACTGAACCATTTAAGTGATAAATTACTCAGAACAGTAAATTTTTATGATTTCAGAGACCAATTTTTAGGTAGAATGCGTACATGTGGAAGATCTGGAGTTCGCCTGTCATTGTAATATTCATATTTCAAATTTCAAACTCCATTTAAATATAAAGTTGCAGAAAAGTAATAAAATGTCTTTTCAACACATTAATATGGTTACAACTTACAACCATAGTAAATAGTATATGAGCCTAATGTGTCTCACTGATTAAACCAGTATGAAAACAACATTGTTACGCTAAATAATAGCAGTACACAATGTTTGCTTATTCTGTGAAATATGGATGTTATAAGTAACCGGTTTCGTTTGAGTTACTCTGAAATCTGCAAATTTGATATAACTAGGGTGATTATAAAATAGTAAAATCTTGTACTTTTAGCATAAATGCATAATATTTATGAATTGCACCTAACTAAAAACATCTAAAGTACTAAGCTTTAGTAAATATGATATTCTTAATGCCGTTAAAGGTGATTATAAAATTGTAAGATTTGTGCATGTTCTTCATCTCCAAAGTCTTATGCAAGATTTTTTTTTTTTTTGGTTTTGGCAGATGCAGGCTACAAGTCAAGGAAAACCAATCACTAGAATGCCACCTAACGTCACACGTAACCTCTTTTGTGAACCAAGAACTCTTTTATGTAGCATGCTATTTTGTTTTATGTAGCATACTATCTTGAGAGGTTCATCCAACCTCTTTTGACAAGCATGGTCCTTTATAAGGCCTACTCAAACCTCTTTTGTGAAGCATGCTATATTAACAACTACCCTTTTGTAAAACTATGTAAACTATCATAGTATAACTTTGCTTTTGTAAGCCTATTTTAGTGCATGTAATCAAGAATGTTAATGTTAACTATCAACGCATATGATCGAATCCTATAGGGCTAAATCACAAAGGCTAGATTACCCCGCCGAAACGCGCGGGGGCGCAACCTAGTTTTTATATAAAACACGTCCTTGTATTTTAACTAGACATTTTTGCCCTTTTTCTTTGACTAAAAAATGATCAACCACTATGTTTCTAGGAGATTCAATTTCCTAGAAAATTAAAGATGAAAAAATGAAGAAATTTTTCTACAACCCATGATATTTATTCGTGTTAAAAGTTGATAATTTCGGATGTTAAACAAAGTTTGCAAACATTTACAGAAAAATCTGTGGACTTCGCCATCTTCACATCACAATGCACTTTTCCTTTGATGATTTTGATTCTTGCTTTGATGAAGATGATGAGTTCCGGGGCTTTGACGGCTGCACATGCTGAAAATTCATTAACAACCTACTATGTACATAATTATATCTATTTGATTAAACGAACTTTGTTCAGGTTGACTTGGTTAACCCGTTTAAATAAACGCGTTTACAACTTGATTACACCCCAACGCTTTTTACATGTTTACATCTTTACAACCCACTTAAAACTTAATTACATCCCACCAACCAGTTTGACTGGTTTAGATAAACAGGTTAAATGGGTTCGGGCTACACAATTTTTTAGGTGTGTACCAGTACAGTTCATGTTTTTAAGATGAAGAGATATCTGGGTCATGTTAAGATTCAATTATTCCAAACTAGATTATACCCCGGGAGCATCCCGGGTTAAGAAATTTAATATTATACATCAATTTTACATATGAAATAGAAATATCTAACCTAAAACAATGTACAACTCCAATGCTAACACCTAACCTAAAAGAATGTAGAACTTTAATGTAACTCTAATATTAACACCTACCTTAAAGACTAAACAAATGTACAACTCCAACATACTAATATTGATACCTAACTTAAAACAACATATAACTCTATTAACCTATTCGGCTCTGGTTGAAATTCTTTATCATATTTACTGATTTGAACATAATTAGTGACTTGCCTATACATGATTAATGATTTACCTGAACACTTTGTGTTTTTTTCCTGTATGAACAAAACCCAAAAAAAAAAATTTCTCCGTTTTTCATATAGCACTATGGTACTCGTTGGAAAGATAATAAAACGCTCGTTAATTTGGTGTAATTTTTTTAAAAAAAAATCTCGTATATTAAAGATATTAACGTTTAAAAATTATAAATTATGAGAGGAAACATGAGGGTGAAAAATCCAATTTTGTTTTTAAATTCTTTTTTTCCTAAAATATCTCAATGCCACATGGGATGACACATGACACTCAAAGAAGAGAATGCCTCTTTGAGTGCCATGTCATTAAAATGGCTTTGGTTTATAATATGTATAGATAAGTATTTTTTTAAACAACTCTTTAGCCAAGATCTTAGTTACTCAACAGCTACTGATAAAATGGCACAACTCAAATTCTCCAAATAAGAGATAGCACACCTGTGGACCTGTGACAAGCCCTGACTGTCCAATGGTGCTTGATTGTGGCATATTTTGTTTAGTCTGCTGCTGCTGCTGCTGTCGTTCTTGCTGTTGTTGCTGCTGCTGCTCAAATTCTTGTTGTTGAAGAGCTATAGCCAATTGCAAATCCGAGCTGCCACAAAACATGTAAAGAATATTTACATTTATGTATTTGTCCATTATTATTGTCATATATTAATTGATGATATTGATAACGTTCTGCAAGATTCGTCTATTTTAGTCGATTGTAGAAAGCAATAAATTATTTAGCAAATTGTCGAAACAACTTCCTAAACAATATGCTGGAAACACAAAAAGGCAGACACTTACTTAAAGCTTGTATTCTCTTGTGCTGTATTGTCAATGCTTGCAATATAATCCTGAAATACAAAAACTGAAGTGAAATGCATACAAGATAAATGAAAAATATAGAACAGCATTTTAGTATAGATACATTATGAAAATTCAAGAAAGGACAATTTCATATATCTGTTCAAAACTTGGTATAACATTATGTTAAACCAAATAAAAAATGCCGATATAAAATATATCTAGTTTTATGTTTTATAACATCTAACCGTTCCCTTAAAACTTGCATTAGGATATGACAGTTTCGAGTGCAAGGAGAAAGACAAGGGTTGTAAGATCATATCATGAAATGAATTTTAATGAAATGGGTAAATATGAAACCGCAAGTATTCCAAACGAGTATATTTGACTTTAGTTTTTTTGGTTGAAAAAACATGAAATTTAGTTGTTCAGGGGCATACATGAATTTACCCAAATCAAAACCGGTATATATGTAAATGAAAGGGGTACTTACGGCGGTATTAGCCAATGCATTCTGCTCGTCCCATGAACGGGGTTCAGGGTTTTCAGCATTAAATTCCTTAAAACTTCCCGTCATATATATTGTATTTCCATTTACCTAAAAACATGTATATCACCATATAATATAAGGATCAAAACATATAAAATCTTAAAAGCTAACCACATAAATCACAAAGAAAAGCATACCTCGTTAAGCTTTTCCCATACCAAATCAGGTTGATTAATATAGCCTTGATCTGTAGCTAAAAGGTATAATTCTCCCTCAAACTATAAATAAAAGTATTCAATAACATGACAGTGCACAACATTTAAGTATTAAACTATTATCAAACTACAAAGTACACATCAACTAACCTTGAACATTGTGTTAAAGTGGTTATTCCGGAAGAACACACATAGTTCACGTTCTTTTAGGCCATCTTGCAAGGAAAATAACCTTCAGCCATCAAATTAGCAAAATAAATACTGTTTAGAATTTATAGTATAAGATAAATGTGCATAACATTATGAAGCATTACCGACCCATATATAGTGAGCTGATTTGCACTGTTCTTCAGAAAATTCCTGATCAGTTCCCCTAATAGAAAAACAAGCACCTTAAGTTTATGTTGAGTCGAGGTGAACATTTAAAAAAAAATATTCAAATTATAATACCTTGGTTAGGTGTAATTCGAACCTTGCCCTTTGTCTCCTCTGCACTACCGCTAACCTTATCCACTTGTTTTGCTAAAACCACCTCACCTTCATACATTGGTTCACCATTTTCGTAATTTGCGGTGCTCGTTTCATGTATGTGTTCTTCACCTTCATAAATGGGTTCACTTCCATTGCCACTTTCAGTTAAGCACATGGATTCGGATTCATCATTGGATTGCATTAAGTCCTTTGACGATTCTAAATTTACAACATTGCCCTCAACAGGTTTATCCTGTATCTTTTCAATTGAAGGATTATCAACATGGGTATTGACAGGTGGTGCAATATCTGATTTTTCCTGATCCTGTACGTTTTCAACAGAAGAATTATCCACATGGGTATTGACAAGTGGCGCAAGATCTGATTTTTCTTGACCATCCATGCCCGTTTCTGATTTAATCAATGTATCATGCTTCTCAGATGATGCCTCTATTTGTTCATGAAATTTATCTTGCAAAGGAGTACTAACATATTGCATTGTAGAACTATCCACATGGGTATCGAAAGGTGGTGCAAGATCTGATTCACCCTGATCCTGTATCTTATCACCTGGAGAATCTTCCACATGGGTAGTGACATGTGTCGCGGGATTTGATGTATTTTTACCGTCTATGGCCATTTCTGATTTGACCAAAATATCAGGCTCCCCAGATGTTGCCTCTATTTGATCATGAAGTTTATCTTGCAAAGGAGAACTAACATTTTGCATCTTATCCGTCTGAAAAGTTAACATGTCAACATTTTCGGGCTCTTGATTGTTGAGGGATGAATCTTTTGAATTTTCAGACTGGTTATTCTTAGACGTATCAACAACTTTTACGTCATTTCCAGTCTGTGAAAGTTTCAAGGCTCTCAACAGCTCTTCTTCCTCTTCAAGATCCCCTTTTCTTTCCTTTTTCTCATCAAAAGATTTTGTCGTAGATAATGAAGGTGAAGGAACACCTAAACTTGCTGTTGTTGCAGCAACAAAATCAACAAAATCTTCTTCAGGGTTCTTTAATTCGCTTTCTGGATTTTGGGTTTCAAGGGCAACAAGTTCACCCATCAGTGTATTGTAGGACTTTAACCCAATGGCTTCAGCGGTTTCAGAATCCTAACATAATCCACTAAAAGCATAAGAACAGTTGTTTACATGATCATGTTACATGCATAGGCTAAGAGAACATGCCTGAGGATCAACGATCCAACCATGGTAAAGTGGTATGTCCAATAAATCGAATATCGCACACTCTCTGGTGAACTCAAAATCATCAATTCTGCAACAATTTAATATTGTCTTGTTAGTTAGGGGCTAGAAAAGATAAAAATCTATCTAAAGAAAAATGTAGGTACCTCGTGAATTTTAAGTTCACATCAATGCCAGTTGTAAGTCGTGGGAGCAAATCAATAGCATCGGAAATGTTCTGTTGCTGATTTTCAATGTACCCTGCATCTTTGTTCTGTACCCCAATTAAAGGGATCAAAAGCAATCCAAAAAAGATACAAGAACAATTTAACCACTTAACTTCCAACCTTAAAAACTCGTATCCACAATGTGAGGGATAAATGAACAATATAAATAAAAGATTACATTAACATTGCTGTTGGAATCAATCAACCGCTCTGCCACAAGGGAAAGCAGCTTCTCCTGTGATACTTCAGCCACATCCGCGCTCAGATTCAGATTGTTTCTAAGCAAGAGAACATTGCCTAACACAAATTGATCAACAAAATACAATTAGTAATTCTATGTTCCCAAAGACCAACTTAAAGTAACAAAACCACAAAAAAAAAGGTTGAACCACATTAATAAGCATAATACTCAATGCAACAAAAGATGATCTAGAGGATTAAATGTTACGACATTTCTTAGTCTAATCCAATGAAACTGATCATAAGGGTACATCTATGACTACTTTTCCATAAATATAACAAAAATATCATTAACTTCATCAAATAGAGTTCCATTATAATCAAATTCCTTTCAAATTTAATCATGACCTGCACGCATAATCATAACCGCTAATAGAGTTAATTCTCAAGTCTCAACCTTCGATTAAAGTTCAAAACTAAAATTTTCACAAAAGATGTCAAAAACCATCAAAAATTACAAAACCAGAAAACCAGTTGCAACATTAATAATCAATGATTCAATATACACAACACAACAAAAGATGATCTACAAAATTAAATGTTAGACATTGCTTAGACTGATCCACTGAAACAAATCATAACCGTACATTTATCACTAATTTTCCATAAATACAACATTGCAACCAAATAATGTCATAACATCATTAATTTTATCAAGTAGAGTTCCGTCATAATCAAATTTCCTTCTGTTTCAACTTTCAATCCTCACCTGGACTCATGACCCCTAATAGAGTAAAATCTCACCTTTCAATTCCAAATAAGACATAAAAGGATGTCCAGAATCGTCACAAACAAATACTCTGGTGTTAATTTCATGATTAACAACTAAATAACCTACCTTTTCCATAATACAGACAAACAATTCACATCACTGTCCATATAACCTAACAAACTACACAAACCAACAATAAATTCCAAATTAACATCCTAACCAGCTCTAATACCACAACCACCACAAAAAAATAAATAAAAAGAACCTTCTTAAAAGCGGATGATTAAAATGTTAGACATTGCTTTATACTGATCCAATAAAACTAATCATAACTCATAAAGGCACATCCATCACTAATTTTCCATAATACAAGCAAATAACATCAAAATATCATCAATATTATCAAATAGAGTTCCATCATAATCAAATTCCATAACCATGACCTGCGCTCATAGCTGCTAATAGAGTCGATTCTCAACCTTCAATTACAATTCAGACCTAAAATAACATACAAACTACTAAAGTCGACAATATTCTCCTAATTAACATCCTAACGAATGAAAACATCACAATACCATAAAAAAACCCTTGAAAAAAGATTATCTACCAAATGAAACCTGCTGTTAATTTCAAACTAACAACCCAAAATCCTAATTTTTCCATAGCACAGACATAAACAATTCACATCACTATCCAAATAACCTACAAACTACACAAACCAACAATAGTTTCCTAATTAACATCCTAACAAATTCTAACATCACAACCAAATAACATTAAAATATCACTTATTTATCAAATAGAGTTCCATCGTAATCAAACCCCTTATGTTTCAACCAAGACCTACACACCTACACTCATAACCACTTAATTCTCAAATCTCAACCTTACAATTCAGCCCTAAAATGCTCACAAAAAAAGTCCAAAACCCCTACAAATACAAAACCTGCATTAATTTCCTAATTAACAACTAAATTACCTAACTTTTCCATAACACAGGTATAAACAATCCGCATAATTGTCCAAATAACCAACAAACTACACAAGCCGACAATATTATCCTAATTAACATCCTAACGAGTTCTAACATCACAATACCATATAAAAACCCTTCACACAGATGATCTACCAAATAAGATGTTAAAAAATCTATAAAGTACCCTTAGCGTAGGCCGAAAGAAAGTCAGTATGAGATTTGCGTTTTTCCATCGAAACAGTGAAAGACGTTTCTTAGACTAATCCAGTAAAACTGACCAAAAGGGTACATCTTTCACTAATTTTCCATAAATACAACCAAATAACATTAAAATATCATTAATTTCATCAAATAGAGTTCCCTTATAATCAAAATTTCCTTCTATTTCAACCCTAAAACATTCACAAAAAATGTCCAAAACCATCACAAAAAAAAAAAAAAAAAAAAAAAACCCTAACTTTTCCATAAAACAGGCATAAACAATTTACATATACACAATCAAAACAACCTACAAATCACACAATATTCTCCTAATTAAACATTACACCAACATAAAATATATATAAAAAAAAACCCGAAAAAACAATAAAAAAAGAGATATAAAGAATTACAGATAGCGAGAAGAGGACAGGGTCCGTTATCATTCTGCAAAACAATCGGCGTATTTCTGCCCAAAAACTGAATCAGTTTTGTTTTATGTAACATTTCTTTGGTCGCCGGAGGATCCGGCACCTCTTCCGGCGGCGATGACATATCCGGCGAACGTTTTCCGGCGGGTCGGTGTATAGATATAGGGAAGAGTGTATGTATAGGTCGAATATGTTTTGGGAGTCAAAAAAGAGACACCTATGGATGGAGACGACAAGATGCAAAAATGATGTTTCAGAAATGTTTATATATGGAGGGAGATGTTGTTACACTCGGTTTTTTTTGTTAATTGGAAACTTTATTGTGTTTTCGGTTTCATCAAACCATTTATTGCTATAGTTAGACTATAAGGAGGGGGGGGGGGGGGGGGGGGGGGGGCGGGAAAGAGGGGGATGAAGCGCCATGTGGCATTTGTGGGACCCTTGTGGGGGGAAAATAATTGTGGGGAGTGGAAGGGGGGGAAGAGGGGGGGAAGGAAATAATATTATATTGTGTTAAAGTTAAAAAAAAATAAAAAAAAAACCTGACCAATAAGAAGCTGCCAACTCACCCCCACCCCAAGCCCCACGCCGGTGAACCTCTCCCCGCCCCCAGCCCCACGCCAGCCTTCCCGCCCCTGTGGCGGCGGTGTTCCCGCCCAGGAAAGCCTCTCCCGCCCTCCCTCCCGCCCCCACTCCTTACAGCCTTATAACTAGTGTCGCGTGATGACGTGGGAAGCGCTATAGCTGTATCGGTACTGAATTAATACTGGTATTGAAAGTATCGGTTTTGGAAACGGCAAAAAATGGGCTCCGGTAACGGTATTGAAAATGATCAGTACGGTTCAGTACTAGTATTTAAAGGTAAATCAACCAAAAGTCAATTATTGTACCGAACCGGTACCGAATGTTATGTAAAAAATGTTTCTAAATATTGATGCATGTTAGACCATCCGTAATGGTTAATGCCCTCTAAGGGGCATTTTCCGCCACATCAGCATGATAACGTCTCTTTAAAAAATATATAATGGTTAATGCCTCTTTAACGTCTTTTTAATTATTAATTTCCATATTTTTCCTCTTCTTTGGGCATTATATTAGAAATGTCTTTCCTTCTTCATGCCCCTATAACGCCTAGGGGACGGTGTTGAAGCGTTATTAAACTCATTCATACCCTTATAATGTGTATTACACATAGTTTTAGTAACGTGACACTATTGAAGTGTCACTTCTTTAATATAAAGGGAAATACTTATAACATTGCAATTTTGATTTAATAATCCAAAGTATACATAATTATTGCTAGCTGGAGGATAGCGTTTCAAGATTTTTTTGCCAAAATAGTGATACAGTACATTATTTTTGTGCATCTGGAGGGTGTCAGCAACGAAATTTCAAAAATGGTGTTTCCGCAACACCATCTTGCGGATTTGGTGATGTGGAGGGGAGAGGAGAGAGTCTTTTGCTGATTAGGAAAGAGATGGGAGGATCCGCAACACCATCTTGCGGATTTATATGTTTATTTTGTAGGATTGTTAATTCTTCAAGGGGGTGTTTTGTAAGTTATATGGGAGTTGGCATATGATCTTGCGGATTCATCAACTAGATGCGCAACATCATCTTTCGAATTTAGCATAAACCCACGAGTTGATGATTCTTCAAGGGGGTCTTTTGTAAATCATGTTTTGTCTTCTTGTCTTTTATCTCGTGTAAGAAGTCAGATGGATTAAACCCAACCACACATATATTTGCAGGTGTTGCAGGGGGCAGCATGTACACTTGCGCATGATCATGTTGCGGTTTCCATATATTATGTATGTTATATAATATTGAGACATACGGTGTTCTCATCTTATATCTCATTTACATATTACATGATGTTCAAAAAAAAATATGATGTTTTCATCCAGTAGATACACAAAAAAAAAGTTCATTGTTCTCATCTCATATTTCATTTTGTTACATCCACATTCCATCATTGGTGGTGACAGGAGAAGTTTCGTTTGGAACATTGGATCGATGTTACATCCACTTGGAGTTATAACAGTATTGGGCGGGGATGAGCCATGCTTAAAGGCATTGATGCCCGTTTCATCCCCCGCGTTGCATCGCTTTTCTGGGGTCCAAAAAAGCGGTGTCTTTGGATCGGTGTTACATCCACATGAAACTACTTAGATCGGTGTTACATCCACACGTGTAGAATGCAACACTGTCACTGTAGTTTATAATATTTTGCCGTTGGTTGTCGTTGCTAGTCTCAATTTCCAGTCTACCGAACCCTGACATTCCAACGGTCTCTTTAGGGGGGTCAACTTTCCAGACAAAGGCTGTAGGGCAAGGCCATCCGGTGTTGATGAATCACATCATGTGATTAGCGACGTCGGTGACATCGGATGATGCGATTCTTCAACGTGCTACTTTAGAAATGAATCACGGGTTGACCATTGGGTACCTGTCTGAAGGAGCACGGTTGGAATCCCAGCTTGATCCCGAGCCCCCTGTTTGACTTCAATAAAGCAATGGAGATGGAAGGCGCGAAACAGAAACTCAATGAACTCTGCAATAAGTTTTTGTTTTGCGCCTTCCATCACCGTTGTACACTAATTTTTGCAGCAAATTTAATCGGCTCTGCGGCTTCTACACCTATAGCGGAATGCACCCCGGTGTTGAAGAATCAAGGTCTGTAATTAGCGACGTCTGGGAGAATATTGGAATTGGTGGTCTCGGAAATAGATTGTTTTGTAACTCGGTAGATTGTATATTTAACGTTTTAGTGCATAAATTTACGATTGTGTTTCAGTCATTTCCAATTTATTATTATTAAATAACCTTGTTAAAAACAACATATCTTTGTTAAAAACAACATATTATAATTTAAGAAAATTACTAAACAATATTCTAAAAAAGACGCCATATTAACTAAAAAAATACGATGTATTCTGCTTCGGAAATAGATTGTTTAAAAAACGCCATATTAACTAAAAAATAACCTATTTTCTGCTTCGGAAATAGATTGTTTAAAAAACGACATATTAACTAAAAAAACTAAATATTAAAAAAATTAACAATATTAAACAATATTCTATATAGATTGTTTAAATATAATTTTTTCAATGACTTTATTAAAAAAAGTGTGTTGAATTTTTTTTATTTTTTAAGTACGGTATAGACATTTACTATGATTATCAAAACCGCAAGATGATGTTGCTGTTTTACTTTAAGTACGGTATGGACATTTACTATCACTATCAAAACCGCAAGATGATATTGCAGTTTTACTTTAAGTACGGTATGGACATTTACTATCATTATCAAAACCGCAAGATGATGTTGCAGTTTTACCTTTCTTAATATTGTCAATTTCACCTATAAATACATATATGTGAAGTTTCATTATCATTCATTCGAAAAGAAACGTTCGATAGTATGGAGAAGGACGAAGAGGTCGGGTCATATTTCTGTTCTCAACCAGTTGCTAAGAAATCGAAGTGGACGGAAGATCTTTGGAGGCGTATGAAGAGGCCGTCGTCATCCACGAAGGCTGGGTCGTCTACGGAGATTCCGACTGAAAAGCCACCGGAAAATGAGCCCGAAAAAGGTAGTGCTATAGTTTCCAACAAAGATTCAAAGAACTGGTCCCCAGATGTTTTAGAGTTTTACCTCAACGGGGACTCTCCATACTGCTACAGTCGTTTCATTACAAAAAAACTCGACAGATCTTTTTGGGGTGCCCTACTAGGGAATGAATCTGGCGGTCATCTGTCATCTACGGTACACTTAACACGACATATTAGTTTTTATAAGTTTTCACATGCTTACATAGTTAAGTTATAGTGTTTTTTTCTTCTTTTGCAGCATGTTGAAGCTTGGACTGTAAGATTAATGCGTGTACGGCAGGCGATGCTCTTAAAAAACCCCAACAAAGAATTACGATGGTCGGTGTTACCTCCTGATTTTTATGATTACATGCAGGATGATAAATCCACTACCCCCCTTTATTATGCCGGACAAAAGGACCCATATCCTCCATTCTGGGAGGTAGACTGCATCTACCTTCCTTTCTTTGTGGATTCGCCAAACAGACTGGCTACTTGTCCGTATTGATATGCAGAGCATGGTGATTACTCAATACTGGACCGATAAAAGATGGAGAAATGGAAAACATCGAGATGTTAGGAACTATATGGAGCTGTTACAGATATTTTTCAAATGGTTTCTAGAACGTATTCACTTTAGGAGGCACACGAGGTACATAACGGAACGTGAGATGTCCCTCGGTTTGGTTGAGACGGATGTCCCCCAAGATGAGGGTAACATCGCTAACGCTGGGGTTCTTGTTTGTATGATGATGGAGAAACTAGTTAAAAACAAACCGTTGAAGATACACCATGAAAACACCGTAGAAGAGGCTTGTGTGAACTACCGACGCCACATGGCTGATGAGCTGTATAAGTGCCGTTGTGATAAGTTCTGGTGAGTTGCGTTGTGATAAGTTCTGGTGAGTTGCGTCAGCTGTTTTGTAATATTTCCTTTTTTCATGTAATAAAATTTTTCATGTAATAAAGGCGTCATCGTTTATTTATTTCATGATACTTTGAACTAGCATCACGAGAGTAATACGACAAGTTGATAAGAAATAACAAGAAACAGTACTACAAACATTAACTTACGACAACCAACACATAAGAAATAACAAGAAACAGTACTACAAACATTAACTTACGACAACCAACACACGACAATGAACATCACTAGCCACGGGAGGTACAACTTTTTTTGTTGTGCCCTGTTTGCTTACAAATACTGCATTTGCGGGCAGCACGAGGTTCGTCCTCATGCCTTTCATCCATCTCGTTATGGATCCTCTTCTGTTTCAACCTCCCACGTTTTATGGTAAAATGTGACGGGTTACCACGGAGTCTCCAGTTGGCCTGTGCCCACAAAGCTGTATGACCTAGGGTATAAAAGTGGGCGCTGTACTGAAGACGATATACGGAAGTTTGATATCGTGGATCAACAATTTGATGAAGGTCCTTACGTTTCATGTGGCAAACCGCAATAGCATGCGAACAAGGCAGACGTTCCATTTGCCACTTTGCACAGGAGCAAGTTCTGTTACGGTATTCAACCGTGTAATCGTTCCCCCCGTCTTCCATTGCCCGAACGCGAGACCTGACGTGGTACCGTCCCTGTGAACCATCATACAAACGTACAGTATGTTCTCGTGATTTAGCATCACGTTCGCATATCACAGTCCAGATGCGGGGGGGCAACATTGTTTGGCAACGCTTTCCAATTCTGTAGTGAATGTTAAACTGATCAACATCCCTTTCCAACGTGTGGTGTATGGCTGCCATAATAGGCATCATCCTTGCTTTTGACAACACATGGTTGAAGCACTCAGACATGTTGGTTGTGAGGTGACCCCATCGACGATTTTCTTTATCGTGCACCAACGTCCACTTAGAGAGATCAATGTCTCTCAAGTATCTCCATGCCTTTTTGTTAATGCTCTTCATTTGTCTGATGGCATACAGATACTTGTAACGCTGTGATGTGCTACCGATAGTCCAACAAAGCTTTTTCAGAGTTGCACTTTTGAATTTTGCGCCAAGATTGCTTCGTACATGACGAAGACAATACCGATGGTAAGCGTTCGGCTCCCTCCATCCTGGCAATTCCTCCATCGCCCTAATTATTCCGACATGTCTGTCCGAGATAACACAAAGGGGGTTGCTGGCGTTGTGTCTTGAAATATGCAGCCTAAACTGCTCCAGGAACCAACCCCAGCTCTCAATTGTCTCCTCATCTACAATTGCATACGCCACAGGAAGTATGTAGTTGTTTGCATTCTTGGCGACAGCAATCAACATCTTACCCTTGTAAGTCCCCTTTAGATGAGTCCCGTCGACGGAGATTACCGGTGCCGAATATTGGAACGCCTCAATTACGGGTGCAAAGGCCCAGAAAACATATTTGAACACCTTACATTCTGGGGGGCTCCTGGGATGATGATACCACTCGACAACGGTACCTGGATTTGTAGCCTGTAACCGAGCCACATACGCTGGCAACTGCTCAAAATTGCTCTCCCAGGTGCCGTACACATTCTCAATTGCTTTTCTTCGGGCTTTCCATGCCTTAGAGTATGAGATATCGACATTCAGCGTCTGCTTCATGTAAGTTATGATCTGTTTCACCGGAAACGTTAAGTCAGCCTTCACCTGTGCAAAGATATGCGTGGCAACATCTCTTGACCTTAGTGCCCTGTTGTTGTTGCGTTCAACCGTTGAGTAGCATGTGTGTTTTGTTGACCACTTTGACAACCGCCAGAAGGCCCCCTCCCTGGCACGTGATGCCGTAGCAGCCCACATGCAAGTTGAGTTTTTATTTTTACATCTTACTCTAAACGTGTATGGCCTGCTTTCGACGACACACAACTCTCTATTATATTGCACGTTCCAATACCGGATCGCTTTAATCACTTTTTCTTTACTTTCAAAGTAGATGCCCACACGGATATCATCTATGTTTCCACTCCACATCTCCATGCTATCTTCATCGTCGTAATCGGGAAGCCGATATGCTTCTAACCCTTCATCTTCGTAGTCAATAGGAACATCCGTAGGGATAGCAGGATTAAGCCCTTCATGGAATTGAGGATCTGTTGGGATAAGTGACTGTCCAGCTTCATCTTCTTCATCCCCGCTTTTTTCCGAGTCAACGTCCGTGGGTTCATGCTCACTTTCTCTGCTCTCTTCAGACGTATATCCTTCTCACCAGTATGAGACCTCATTAGGATAAATTTATCAATGAAATTAGTTTAATATTAACAAGAAAAAAAAATACCTTGAGAAGCATCTGACGGTTCGTAGTTATAATTTACAGGCACGTTGTCATCGATGTCGTTATTGTTGTCATCCTCTTCATTTTTGTCATCGTTATAACACCACACATATTATAAGTACGTATGAAGAAAATATGGATATTAATAAAAATCAATTGACTATATAGGTCTCGTACCTTCATTGTCATCGTTAGCATGATGTTGTTCGTTGTCATCAAGAGATAGATCAGCAACATACTCTTCGTTACAGTGAAAATCATTATAATGGTTTTCAGGAGTAGCTCCTTGATGTGAGGTTCCTGTGTTGTTGAACGATGACACGAGACCGAGATTGGTTGACTGCATATACTGAGATGGTGGAGTTTGCAAAGTGTCGTCTTCTAGAGGCACCGAGGAAAAGCGTCTTAGCAGATCCATAGCACTAGTTTCCTGAAAAGAAACTATAGGCATGGGCTTCACATGTACGATTGCGACGTACATATGTGTATTCTCGGCTAGATAGAACATCGTGTTCATACCATCGTCCCCGACGATGTACGCCCCCTCTGAGCAACCCTGAAAAGTGTAGTACAATACTAAACTCAAAGTATAACACTCCCTGTTAATATGAGTGTTACTAAAAACTGCGTCTACAAACTCAGTATATGACATTCTGTGGGTCATAATAAAAGTGGTTGAGATGGTGTTGTCGTCGGCGGTAACACTACCGTTTACGTAGGTAACGTCACCACCCCAGTAGAGTTTTACAATGAAAGGGTGAAAGTTTGCCATGATTTGTTTGGTAACAGAGGATTGTGATGGTCCGTAGTTCATATTGCACATACATATATATATATATTAGATAAAACCGGAGGATGGTCTTGCGGTTTTATTCACCCCAAAAAGGTCGTACTATTTTAGATAAGTAGCAGGATGGTCTTGCGGTTTTATTCACCCCAAAAAGGTCGTACTATTTTAGATAAGTAGCAGGATGGTCTTGCGGTTTTATTCACCCCAAAAAGGTCTTGCAATAATAATGCAAGGGGGTGTTTTGTAACTTATAAGGTTGTTGTAATATCATCTTGCGGATTCACCAAAAAGGTCTTCCATAAATACTCATTACATACTATGTTGCAGATATCACCAAACGAAACCACAATATGGTTTATTGCAATTGTGGTTCTTCCACAGTAGTCCGTGTATCATCAACTTCAAGAAACCCAGGTCGTCGATTCTACTGCTGTAACAGGAAACCCCGTGGCTGTGGATTCGTATGTTGGGCAGACCCACCTGTAGTAGAGACCCTACCTAGCAACACCCCCACTTCGGGTATGATTAATGAAATCACCGATCAGTTTCATCGTTCTGTAAACATCACTGACCAACAACGGAGAAACCCCGTCCTGCAACACTCCCATTTGCAACAACCCTACCCATACCGTCCGTCTACTCCACCAACACAAAACCATAACCGCCCAGTAATTTTTCAAACACCAAACCATAACCAACCGACATCTCCACAACCACATTCCTCTACCGGTGACAACGGTCACCAACCAAATCCACCACCCATGGAAGATGACGAGGAGGACTTTGATGAGTCGGTTCTTGATGAAATCCTATTTAGGAGGTGGCGCAAAGAACGAGCTCGTGAAGAGTATGACCCAGAATCGGCCCCAGTCTGATTGTTCACCATTTAATGGACTTATGTTTTATTAATATAGTGTGTGTCTTCTGTAAGAGGTTAGGTAGGTGGTGTGTTATGGTTGACTTTATTTTAGCATGCTTATGTATGGTCCAGTTAAATAAATTGACTTCTTTGGTAAAAATTAAATTAAGTGACGAAATGCCCCGGGGGCCACTTTCGGGCCCGTGATTCGATCCCCCGGCCCGGGATTACCGGACACCGGACCCGCCAGCGCGCAGTGCTTAGCACATAGTTTACCGTTGATGCGAGTTTAGGCCACCAAAATTATTGATCGGCATCAATTTCTGCGTCACAAAACGATGAAAAGTCACATTTTTCGCAGTGCCACTTTTTAGGTATAAAAAGGTGTATTACCTTCGCAGGTTTAAATTAAGTGGCGAAATGCCCCGGGGGCCACTTTCGGGCCCGTGATTCGATCCCCCGGCCCGGGATTACCGGACACCGGACCCGCCAGCGCACAGTGCTTAGCACATAGTTTACGGTTGATGCGAGTTTAGGCCACCAAATTTATTGATCGGCATCAATTTCTGCGTCACAAAACGATGAAAAGTCACATTTTTCGCAGTGCCACTTTTTAGGTATAAAAAGGTGTATTACCTTCGCAGGTAAAAATTAAATTAAGTGGCGAAATGCCCCGGGGGCCACTTTCGGGCCTGTGATTCGATCCCCCGGCCCGGGATTACCGGACACCGGACCCGCCAGCGCGCAGTGCTTAGCACATAGTTTACCGTTGATGTGAGTTTAGGCCACCAAAATTATTGATCGGCATCAATTTCTGCGTCACAAAACGATGAAAAGTCACATTTTGCGCAGTGCCACTTTTTAGGTATAAAAAGGTGTATTACCTTCGCAGGTTTAAATTAAGTGGCGAAATGCCCCGGGGGCCACTTTCGGGCCCGTGATTCGATTCCCCGGCCCGGGATTACCGGACACCGGACCCGCCAGCGCGCAGTGCTTAGCACATAGTTTACCGTTGATGCGAGTTTAGGCCACCAAAATTATTGCTCGGCATCAATATCTGCGTCACAAAACGATGAAAAGTCACATTTTTCGCAGTGCCACTTTTTAGGTATAAAAAGGTGAAACCGCAACTTCAATTCTCGGATTTAAATTCAAAAGGTAAAACCGCAACTTCAATTCTCGGATTTAAATTCAAAAGGTAAAACCGCAACTTCAATATGCGGGTTTAAAAGGTCTATAAAAGTACATGTATTTCCATCCTTTTACAACCACCAAATATCACCCCAACTCATTATGGCAAACAATAGTCATACACAAATCCTAATGGATCTCGACGAATCAAACCCCGAATTTGAGGACATAGTCCCTGACACACCACCGCATAAGATTCCAAACCAACCCCGATGGTATCGTCCTACCAGAGAGTCGAAGAAATGGTCTCCCAATGTCATAGAATTCTACCAGAATGGTGACGCCCCTGTCTGTTGTAGTGTTTTTCTTGGCAGGATTCCGCTCGGAAAGGATTTTTGGGGAACCCTATTGGGATATGACGGTGAGGGTCACCTTTGGCCACTTGTAAGCATTCTTTTTTAAGGTTTTTACATATTAATATATATTCCCCTCTATTTTTATTTATGTGTATACATTTTTTATTAAAAATTGCAGCACGTGGGAGGCTGGGTTACGTTGTTCATGAGGTACAGATGGGTATTGATCAATAAATCTAAGAAACCTGAACAATTGTATCCGTGGACAATACTACCCCCACAATTCCTCGACTTATTGTCTGAAACTCCCAACTATCGTGCGTTGCCATTTTCCATCGGAATTAAAGACAACTACCCTCCCTTATGGGATATTGATATGGTACTATTCTTTAGTGTAACTTAACAAATATATTTATTATTTTGGGAAATAATATACGCTAATCTACCTTATGCAGTTGTATATCCCATTATGTGCTGAACAAAGACAGTGGTTTCTTGTTCAAGTTGATATGCGGACACTTCGTACGACGCTGTACTTTGCTAGCTCTTGCGCTTTGACTACTTTCGGTGAACCGACGCCAATCCAAGTGTTGATTTACCCAACATTTGTGAAGTTCGAGACTTTGTTCAAGCAATTCCTGGATGAAATTTCATACTGGGAAAATTCCGGAAGAAATTATGTGGAAAAAATAATAGTGTCCGATACAAAAGTCTGGCCGACTGAAGATCACGGCTCAGTTGGTGGTAATTCTGGAGTCCTTATATGTATGTTAATGAAGAATCTAATTAATGAGGAATATATCAACTTTGAAGGAGATCTTGCGCATTCTTGTTCAGCATACCGTCGGTACATCGCTGATGAATTTTACCGTGGACGTTGGACACCAAATAATATGTAACAAATATTGTTGTTAACGTTTGTGAGCATGTGTGTTTCTTATGATAAATCTCATGTGTGTTGTGTGACATTTATCTACCAAAGATGTGTGTTTCATGTATGTTATGTTGCATGAAAACTAACATTAACCATTAAAAAATAAACGCTTTATGTTGCATGAAAACTAACATTAACCATTAAAAAATAAACGCTAAAACATGAAAATTTAACATCCATAAACGAATTTAATCAATCTGCATCATTATTACAATAACCAGGACCACCACAACTAGGCTGATTACAGTATCTAGAACCGGTACCACATCGAGTACGCTGGCGATTTCTGGGTGGATTACGACGTTCATCATATTGAAAGGGTACAGGCGTCCAAGAATTATTAAAACCCGTTGGTTGTTCACTTTGATTTGGTGCCCAGTAAGTGAACGAGGATTGCTGGGTGTTAAACGGGTTATCTGGTGTAAAAAAATGTAGACGCCTGGGTGTTACTTAGGGGTAGGGGGTATTATACATACTAGACTGTTGGGGAGTAGGTATGAACCCCCTAGAGTGTTGTGGATTGAACCCCCCTAACTGTTGTGGATCAAACCCCCCTAACTGTTGTGGATGAACGGGGTTTTGTGAGGAACTAGCCCCTTCAAAATTACCTCTCCCACTATCATCATCATTCAGAAAAGTTGTGAAATCAAAATTATTCCAGTCCATGTCCATAGACTGGTCATCATTCCTGGGAGGGTCTTGAGTTGCTAAAGAAGGCCCTGCCTGGTCCACCCGACCAGTTGCTGAAGAAGGCCCTGCCTGGTCCACCCGACCACGACTACGGTTTATACGCCCTGACACCCTATTAGGTCGGCTTCTGTCAGCCTGGCTACCGACCGGGTGATCTTGTAGACGCGAAGGATGATTCAAACGATCTCCTTCGCGAATTGAAGTCAACACTGTGGTGGCAGTGTTTTGTATCGCTGCGAATTGTTCAGGAGTGTGTTGCATAAACCGAGCCGCTTGACTATACATCTCTGCATAGCCTTCCATCTGCATTAATATTAAAATAAAGAACATTAAAATAATATTTTTGCATTATATACTATTGGGTAAATTTATTAAACTGATATACAAACCATTAGTTGGGTGATTGACCCATCATCTCGGAACCCGGTTTGTGGTGCCGGGTCATTCGCCGGGTTGGTCACAAATCCAATCGTGTGTTCCAGATACCAACTCATGTAATCTGGAGACACGGAAGGAAACCCCGCCATCATCGGTTGCCCCACCACTCTATTAAATCTGCGATTGTCCCAGGAGGATACATAGGTTTCATGTCTGTTTCTCCAGTCTGTATCCGTATGCCCGGAACGCTTCAATTTACGCAGGGAAAGGTGCTCTTCATGGCTAAGGGGGGGGGGGGGGGATTTTGAGGTTTCCATTGGCAGAACCCGTACTGTCTAAGGACCCGAGATGGTGAGTGGTATTCCACCACTTGATTCCACAAGATATAACACTCACAACACCAGGAATCCTGCCCTTCTAGACAATAATCCGCCAAGGAACCCATTTCTTCTTCATATGGACGCCAGACAAACTGGTGCAAAAAAATAATTAATTATTAACGCATTGTACGGAATTCAACAGTAATTTAGTGTAACTTAACTCTTACCGAATCCTCGTGAAGATTGGCTAGTTGAGAACGGATTGCGCGTAACGAGTGTCTGGTCGTCTGCTTAAACCGGTGTGGTACACGCCACCTTTTAAAAAAAATTATCAAACGCAATAGTTAGCAAAAATAACATGTTTTAATATAATCAATGATATGCACGCATAAAATACTACTTACTTGGCACCAAATGGGAGTCTATCCGCGCCTTCTTCTTGTTCTTCCGGAACAATTATGGGAGCTAATACCCGGATTTGGGTATACGCCCACAACTGTAACAAAGACACACACCCACACATTGCTTCGCCGTCCATTACTGCTGCTTTGCACAGGTTGCGATACAACCATGCCAACACAGCACTACCCCAACTAAAGGTCCGACATTCATTGAGGTCCTCTAGGTATGGTAAAAAGGCCAGCTTCACCGTCCCGTTGCTTGAGTCATTAAACAAAGAACATGACAACAAGAGTAATATCACACAACGGGCGCGTTGTATGATCTCGACGTCAGCCGGGTCATCGGGCAACGGACTCGAAATTCTATCTGTAACATCCCATACAAGCATCTTGTTTCCAGAAAATTTGTTGGTTGTTATACCCAACAAATTGTAGACAAGTAGTGCCCGTTCATCATTATTCGTCACGTCAAGTTGATCTCCTAACACGGGGGGCCATTAATAGGAAGACCCATTAAGCATGCAACGTCCTCTAACGTTACTGTCACCTCACCGAATCGTAGGTGAAACGTGTTGGTCTCGGGACGCCATCTTTCAACGAGGGCAGTTATCAACCCTCGGTCAATCTTCCGGTAACCACACTCAATAACTCCAAGAAAACCTGCAGTGCGCAGCATATCTTTAATACGACCATCCAATGAAAAGTTTTTAATTGTCGACCAAAAGGATTGGTCGCCGCGTCTAATATTAACATCTGCATCTACCGCATTTCCTTCAAACAACATCGCCGAACGATGTCGTGATTGATCCCATAGAAGTTCATTGCTGCGAGGACCAGGGTTTACAAATGCCATAGTGCAAATTATAAGAGTGGTAGATATGTGTATACAGATTGAGAGTGAAAGGTAGATATCTGAAATATATGTGGTCTTTGGATTGGATTTTGAGAATGCAGATTACTCGTTCATATGGTTCAAATTTATAAGACTACTACTTACTACTACATTGTTTGCATGTCCTTGCATGCATGCAATTATGGCATTTGTCTAGTCAAATCTTACTGAACAAAAGCATTCACCCCTTTGTGTGGTTGGGGTGTAATGCATGTGAACCTATTCTTACACTTCCTGCTTCTTACACGAGATAAAAGACAAGAAGACAAAACATGATTTACAAAAGACCCCCTTGAAGAATCATCAACTCGTGGCTTTATGCTGAATTCGAAAGATGATGTTGCGGATCTAGTTGATGAATCCGCAAGATCATATGCCAACTCCCATATAACTTACAAAACACCCCCTTGAAGAATTAACAATCCTACAAAATAAACATATAAATCCGCAAGATGGTGTTGCGGATCCACCCATCTCTTTCCTAATCAGCAAAAGACTCTCTCCTCTCCCCTCCACATCACCAAATCCGCAAGATGGTGTTGCGGAAACACCATTTTTGAAATTTCGTTGCTGACACCCTCCAGATGCACAAAAATAATGCATTTCGCCACTATTTTGGCAAAAAAATCAGCGTTTCAAGGGATGGTGATTATTGATTGATGGAAGATATGGAAAGAAAAGAGAAGTGATTCTTGCCTTCTTGGGTAAAGAGGGAAAGATGCAAGACATGTGTGAAAATGTGAAATCAATTGGTTTCGTATGGTACAAAAAAACATGTATATATATAAATAAGCTGATATTATGTTCGAGTCCTCCTCTATCTGGCTTGGGGGCTGTTGTTATTTTTATCTAACAAAGTCCACCGTAAAAAAAAAAAAAAAAAACTAATTAGCCAATAATAATCTATGATGGTTATCTTCAATATTTCATTAACACATAATCGAGAAAAATTACATTAAGATAGCGGGTAGGCGGGCAACAAGCTGCGCCGCCACCCCTTTCTGAATGGCAAACCCTAACCTACTAAAAACGAACCCATGCCCTCGCGGAGCCGAGACACTGCTATGAATAACCCGCTGGACTCTAGTCAGGAAATGGATGGCTTCTGGTGCCAAGGAGCCAAAAGTATCAAATGTCAGGGGTACGAAAACGTGTTGGTTCTCCTCACAAGCTTTAGCATGTTTCTCAACTTTCTTCGCCTCTGCTTTCCTCACTGCTTGCCATGCTACAAAACCACTTTCCCTCAAACCAACCAGGGGAGATACACCTGTAAGGTCGACACAAGCGTGTTTCCCCCCGGCCCACCCAAACACAAGCAGGTCTGCTGGACGTAGGGTGGATCTCCCTTCTGCGGGGTCCGAGAGGAAATTCACAGGAGCCTCCTTTTTGGCTGAGATCCCAGCCCTTCTTAAAATGTCCCAAAGAACGTCCCGGACCCAGTCATGCCTATATTTAAAACCAGGCAACTCTTTACAGTGAACCGCGTGTTCCCTGTATTTGTCCAAGCATGCCTTACGACAAATCGGACAAACTTCATCTTCATGGTACATGGGGATCACCAAACGATATTTGAGAATTGCCCTATATTCAACCGCATACATGGTTTGGCCCAAAGCTTCTATCGGGATAACATTTAGGAAATCTTGGGCATGGGGTTTTGCAAGCATCCGATAACTGCCTTTTGGCGGGGAGACAGATCAAAAGCTTCACCCAGGCTCTGTGCGATTTTGCCAAAAAGGGCATTCGCCAAAGTTTTCTGAGGCTTTGGGGGGCGGTGTCCTTGTTAGAAAAACCGTCCATATCAAAACCTGGGAGATAGCCATTTATCCTTTCGAGGGCCTCCAGGTAGTCCAAGTCCACGTTGACAACCCCGCTATTCCTTAAGATGTGGTCTTGAAGATTCCAAGACTGAGCTCGGGATGCCACAAAAGCATACACCGCAATGTCCTTTGCTGAGAGGAGCCCTAATCCTCCCAAACGCATCGGCAAGTATGCCAGTCGCCACTGTAGGTCACCAAAGAACGGACCCCCACATACCACTATGTCTTCAATGGCTTCCCGCAAACCTTTGTCAAAACATGATACCGCTTCATCCATCATGGCGGGTTGGCAGGTCCGCAAACCAAAAAGCAACTTAGCGACCCCATACAAGATCTGAGCAAGAGGAGTTCACTCTGGGGATCCCGAAGGCAGGGCAAAAGTTTCATCAGATCAACCGCGCGCGAGGCTCTCTGCCCAGCCAATTCCCGTATAAAGTAAGACTCCCGACTAACAGCCCCTCCAAGGAGCTTTACCCCCTTTTCTGGCCTGCCAATCCCACTGGGGAAAAGCCCGTCCCTAAGTTTCACCCCATTACAAGACGGCCAAAAAACCTCAGTATTCTTAATATTCAATTGAAGCCCCAAGGATGGCCCCTCCTTCCGGATGATGTCTAAGGCATTCGCCACATCGGTGGCATCCCCCATAATCGTTCCATCATCAAGGTACCACGCATGAAATGGGAGGTTGCAATTTTCTTGCACCCGGAGAACCATAGGGTGTAGTGCCAAGGCGAAAAGGAGGGGACCTAAAGGGTCCCCCTGCTGAACCCCGGTAGTGGCACCTATACAATCATTACCAACATTCAACCTGGTTATTAGTTAGAACTTTTACTTTTGTTTCTTAGGCCAATCGCACTTGTATAATTATCACATGTATATCAATCAGATTCCTTGTAAGCAAGAGCACGTGTGCGTATAATGATCATGTGTGTGTGTGATTGCTTTTAATAATGTTATTGAAACTTAGAAATGTAACGGGCTAAATTGCTAGTAAGAATTGTTATCAACCAATATGTTGCAGAAGGTTAATAAAATATAGTGCTTTAGGGTATGTTTGGCAAAAAGTTTTTAGAAGCTTTTAAGAGCTTCAAGCTTTTAAGAAAAAACTCTTACTCAATAAAAAACCTTCTTTGGTTAAAGAAGCCGGAAGCTTTTAGGTTAGAAAAAAAGTTCTATAGTGAAAAGCTACTATACTAGCGTTTAAGAAAAAGTTCTACTAGCTATAAGCTTTTAATTTAGTAAATGACACAAATATCCATTCTATTTTAAAAATAAAATAAAAACCTTCTTTACAATCTTTTAATTATGCCCATTTTGGTCATTTTATACATTTTATTAAAAGCTCCAGCTACTCTACCAAACACCAAAATATATTTAAAAAGCTTTCAGCTACCAGCCACCAGCTAGTTTTGCCGAACATACCCTTAGTCAGGTCTTATGGGTTTAGATCTTCCTACACTCATAGCCGGCTTTTGAGTAATTGAAATGAAGCTACTCCTTTAGGCCACCATGTTTCTAAGCCCCCCAATTTTCGTTTAGGGTTTTTATGTTTTGGCAATAATTTCTGCAGAGAAGAGGATGAAAGCATCATGAATGGGTTTTCCAAAGGGGAAGAAAGCATAGTTCTACTAATTTCTGATTCATCCCTATTTTCTGTAATTTTGATTTTTTTTTATCAACATCGAGATGGTAACGGTGAAGATTCTTAGACGACGATGGTAGCTTGTGATTTGTTTTCCCTATCTTCAGTCATGAAATTGAACACATTGATTAATGGTTGATGATATTTTGTGTCTAGTTTGCAGGGTGTTGATGTGAGAAGAAGGGTTTTTACGGAGGAAGATGAATGGTTGAAGAGATGGAGAATAGATGCGAAGACTTGACTCAAAATACCATGACTTTTGGGATGAGCTACTATTTGTCCTTTCTTTTGTTTTTACTTTTATCTGCATATTCCTATTTCTCTATTAATCATATGCATGTTTTTTTTCTTTACCTTAACACCTCAATAGAAATTTATAGAAATAGAGGAGTTTATAGAATAGTATAAAAAATAATTAAGGAATATTTTTCATAATTATGTAAATGTTCCAAGATATTGTAAGTGATGTAGATAAAGACGAATCGACTTGATTCTTTTATTTTTAGAGTTTATGGACCGCAGTATGTGATCGAAAGAACATAATTATCATTATCCGAAAAAAGGCCTCAATTTTGCACCTACTTTAGGCCACCAAAGTAGTTGAGTCGGCCCTGCCTAAACTTTACGGCACCTGTGCTCGAGAGTCAAGAGTATCTTCCTGTGCGTATGTTGATTTTTATTTTTTTACTTTTTATTTATTATATTTTTTTGTCCATTATGTTATTTATCATGAGCATGTAATATTTGGTAGATTTCTACCTTTTTTTAGTCATGTTTGTCTCTTGTCTATTATCGAGTTGGGATCTCTCTGGAAGCAGTCTCTCCATTAATAGAAACAAAAGTAAGCTTTGCCTATATCTCACCCTCCCCAGACCCTATTAATCGTTTTTGCTATTGGTGGGATTTACTGGGTTCGATTGTTGTTGTTGTTAGTTCTTATGATAATATTTTATGTTTGTTTAACTTATTTTATATACATTTAATATTTATGTTTATTAGTAACGTATATGTATAAATCTCTATTAATATCTGTTAAATGATTTTTAAAGTGTTTGTGCAACTTATTTTAGTTTGAGGGGTTGTTTGGTAGCGCCTCTTAATGACCATTCAGATGATACATCTTAATGGTCCAAAACTTCTTAGTGGTTAAAAGGTAACCTTAAGTTTGAATGGTTAAGAGGCAACCATTAAGATGGTATTTCTTAACCATTCATATTTAATGTGACACCCGCTAAATTCACTGGTCAAGTCCGTACAATTAACTAGTTTTGCTTCACTATGTGCTTAGATTAAGTGTATCGGTGCGCGTTAATGTTTGAATAATCATGTGGAATAACCCTACTTGAACACGATGAATATCATAAGGATCAACAAGAACAAACACATGTATGGATTTTCACATAATAATTTGCAGAAACAAAACTATATTATTTTTATTATACAAAATACATATATGTATGTTAACTAAAAACAAAACACAACTCTATATATATGAGTATATAATCGGTTTACACATGTATAGACTTGATGGATTTCAAAAAGTGCATATTATGTATATCCACATACATACAATCGGCCCATATATGTATATATATATATATATATAATCAATTCCCTTCCTATGTGTAGTAATGTAGGAGTTCAATAAACCTATCATATACATATGCATACATATTTACGATTCATGTATGTGTGTATGTATGTGATTGAATCAACAAATCATGTATACATACATATATATACGATCACACACATTCATGAGTGTGTTGATTGGGATATTTCATCATACATACAATACATATATACGCTCACGACATACATACATATATGAATGTATGTGTGCATGTGATTCAAAGTTGTCATACACACATAACACTACAAAACACTCTAACCCATGTATTTCACAAACAAGAGATCTTATCCATCTTCCACCATAATCCTAGGCATAGTTTACTTCCAAATCCATCCATTTGCCATCCCTAGAAATCAGCCACTCCTCCCTAGGCAAGCATGCATCCTAGTTAGTCCAAATGTCAACTAATTACACTAAAATGGCAAGTGGCTTTTCCACCATCAAGTCCCATGTGAGTTGACTTCCCAAACTACAATTTCAATTCCCTAAAATCGGCCATGTGATCTTTCCCCATGAAGCATGCCTTGGCTAGTCAACCATTTATACCAACATAGTAACTTACTTTTCACCACAACCTTACATGAGTTTTGACCAACCCAAACTAACCAAAACACTCCTACACTTCTCTCTCTCTCTCTCTCTCTCTCTCTCTCTCTCTCTCTCTCTCCCTCTCTCCCCCTAGGTTATATATAGGGACAATGCCCGTTTTTCTTCACACCACAACCATCCAATTCCTCTAACTCTCACAAAACACACTCCCTACTCCCTACTCCTTCTCCTTTGCTTCGGCTTGACCCGAACCCCCCACCCGAACCCAAACACTACCGTAAACCATTACCATAACCCATAACCAAGAGATTCAAGTGTCTAGGTGCCATAGTCTGGAGGCAAACGACGAAGACTCACCATATTCACTTGATTTTTGTTTCTTTTTAAGTGGTATGTCAAACTAACTACACTCATTTCATTGTTCGTTCTTTTTTTACTGGTCAATATGTGTTCACCTGAACTAAACACACACTAAAACACTAATGAACAAGTTATAGATGGCAAACTTACAAAATATGGTCTTATAAACATACATACATAATCACAAATGTATGTATGTGATGTATACATATACTTGTATGTGTGTGTACACACCCACGAACCCGCACCTAGCCATTAATGTACATGCGTGCTTATACATGGTTGTATATGAGGCCTAGAAGTAACACTTGAATTTTTAAACATAATTGTCTATAGAAGTCTTTGAGTTTCAGAAAACATATGATCATGAGCCACAACATGTGTTAACTACTCTTTTAACATAAGGATTCTAAAACATGTATTAACCAATATTTTAACATAAGAACTTTAAAGTATGTCAACATGAGATAACATATGGTGACCTATGGTAACTTGAGAACCTGGTTTTGGACACGACTAGTTATTATTTCAACTGTAAATAAATGATTAATTTACAAGAACTACAAGTTAAAAGCCATAAAACTTTTTGAAGAAGTAAAGTTACCATGCACATGCATTCTAAAGACATACAAATCGGGTGATCAACATGCATGGTAAACAATCGAATATCAAGACTTAAGTTGTCCTTCTAAATTCTAGGGTACTATAGTTCGGACTCTAGTTGATTCGGGCCTTTCATTTTCTAGTCTACTCGTGCAAACACAAGGTGAGTTTCGTGGCCCCTTTTAGTGTTTACGGTTTTACAACTTCGGGGAAAAAAACATGCTTGAGCCCTACATTTGTACATGACAACAATATGTGTTACATGAGTTAGACAACATTATCACAATAAAGTCCCCGGACAACTATAACCATTAACTTGGCAATAAGTCGTGGATCATATGAATAACACTATTTGGGTTGACACTCCCTTTCATGGTTAGTCACGCTAACCATGACCGCCGTGTCAAATGATTGCATATTATCCATGTTTTTCAATGTTCTCTGATAAGGCATTGGTTGGGGCGTACAAGGAAGTGGGGGTTTGGTTATGGTGGTCATGGTGACTATGTTCGGCATGGACACAAACAACAAACTTTGTTGAAAACAAACTATTTATCGAGTCATTGAAAACTACGGACTCACCAACTTTTAGTTAACGCATTTTCATCATGTTTTTTAGGAAATCAAGTAAGGATAAATAAGAAGGTGTAGCAACCGGAAAATTTTTCTTTCTTTTCGTCTCTTCCTTTTCGGCTTCGAGCAATTTTCGGGACGAAAATTCTTTCGACAGGGGGATGATGTGACACCTGACATATTCAGGTTAATACTTTTACAAACATATAAGTCTACCTTAGCAAAAGCATTTGTCTAACGTACTTAACTAGGTCAGTTGAGTCGGTTTACATTACTTATTGTCTAAGGTTCAATGATTCGGAGGATCATTGGGGGTAACATACGCACACACGAGTCTTGAGTCCCGTTGTTGGTGAAATTACATGAATTGAATTAAGTGATAAACATGAGTTGTTCCATATATGATGTTTAATGTGTAAATACGTGTTTATATGACGTTTATATGATTAGACATACTTAACATATGTTAGGATTTCATGTTTATGTGTCAGAATGTGTTAACATGTGTTAAAACGCGTTTAAACGACAAAACCATAGAAAACTGAATACCAGGAAACTGGTTCGACCCGTAGGGGATTTGAACCAACAACATTGCCTTTCATTCGACCCTCATAAATACTCATTCGACCCCAAGAGGGTGCGAACCAACTGATACTATAAATACCATACTTTGCAACTTTTTCATCATTTAATAAACCCTAACCACCCCCAAGCACTCTCTCTGAACCCCAAACCTGTAGGGATGAGTTTTGACCTTGTTTTTTAGATCCTAACATAAAAACACCTTCTACATCATAAACAAGAGAAGATTCAAGGTGCGTTCTTGATCTAAAACCTTTTTAATCATTTTTCATTCGTTTTTATCAAACCCTTAGTGTCCAGATCTGATTTAAGGAAGTTTTTATGAATAAAAACCTTTCTAAGAGCTTTCTAAACAAAACCTTTTCATTAATATTGAGTTTTCATACAAAAATACACGTGTTAATGATGTTAAATGAGATGTTATGTATTATTTGATGTTTGAATGATAAATAGATGATAGAATAATGATCTATGACTATTTTAGATGATGGTTTATGATTATTATAGGGGTAATTGATGATTGATGATGTTTTACCCATTTGGGGGGGGGGGGGGTTTATGCTAGATCTATGGTTTGTTCTTGAGGATATTGTTGATGAGATGATTAGGGGTTTTCATATACATGATAATCTAAGCATAATAATCTGTTTATGAGGTAGATTTGATAAGTTTCCATTTTGGGTAAAGATTACATGCATTGATGTGACATTTCCATAATTTGCCAATTTGGGTAAGTTGTGATTTCTCAATGAAACGGATGGATTTCGGGATATAAATGGTATGGTTTTATGGGGGCAGATCATAAGTAAATCAACTGTTGTGATTTGTGATGTTTCGTGATGTTTTTCGGACTGTTTTGATGCGATTTGGTGTGTTTTATGAATTTTTGCAGCAATTGGGTCGAACGAGAAACTGGTTCGTACCCACGGGAGGTCAACCCAGAGTCAGGTTGAACCAATATGGTTCTTACCTGATTCGACCCTATGACTTCTTAAATGCAATTTTTGATGCAAACTAAGTGTTTTATGCATGAACCTTGTATGTAAACTATATGTCTTGATTAATTTGTGTAATGGGTCACCAACGGGATGTCGGGTCTGTCTGGTGTGTCAGGTCAACGGTCAAACACATTTTCAAACATACTTAGTCATGATCTAGACAATCGGGGACTAGTTAACCTACGGCTTATTAGTCAAAGCACTTATACAAAAGTTTATGATAGATCGCCGGTATTTGGGACTATCTGATCGTGTCAGTAATTCTTTTTATAGAAGACGCAAACTAAGGTGAGTGTCACAACCCCATTCTTTACTGTTTTCGTATCTGAGGGAGAAACATGCGGTACAAACTTACGAACATTTAGACCAACATATTACATTATATCACATGGATACTTAGTGATATTCTTCATCATTAAAGTCCTCCAAACATTTAGTGAACCATTAATATGTGGATACATAGCGGGGAAAGTGTGAATAGATCTATTGGGCCCGACAAGCCCCACTCGGGTCGACTGGAGGTCGGCGCTGGTGCATATTTGTCCTATCAAACATTACGGCACCGGGTGATGACCGGTGACGGGTATTGAGGCATTCTAACATTCAGCAGTGGTTCCCGACACTATAGTATCATGTAACGATGTCTAGCTAGCATCAGGTATATATGTAAGGATTGTTGGGTCTGGTTTACAAACGTTACAAATTTTTACAAACTTTATCTCTGTGACTCACCGGCACTGTATGGGTTGACTAACATTGCATGTTTTCTCATGTCGCTAAGGTAGCAGGGAAGTCTAGGCGCACTGGGGTCTCACTGCGTTTCATCATGCATGTTTTGAACTATGTTTGGTTTAAACTACTTAGTTTTGGTTTATGGTCTGTAAACTTTAACTTGCTTCCGCTGTGGTCTTTGGGTTTATGCAAACTTTTAAACTGTGTGGTTGGTTTATTACGTTAATTTCATATCATATAGTTGTCGTTTATTATGACCGTTGACTTGGATCTTGGTATGTCACGCGCCTCACGGTTAAACCCCGCAAGTGGAATTTGAGGGTGTGACAGAAGGCAAGCTTAGGAATGCATGAAGAAGTCTTTTGTTTTGTTATTTGTTGTAGTCGTTGAACTCATTTGCTATGGCTTGCAACTCTATTGACATCAAGACCTTATTTGTTATGTGAAATGAATGACATTTAGTATTTCTCATGTAAACAATGTTTGTGATCACCATACCCGTCTTACCTCGCGTTTCCGCCTTAGGCGTAGTGTGACATTTAAGATTACATCTTAACCATTAAGAGACTACGAACAATTAAGATATAATCTCTTAATAACCACTCAGAGGCAACCAAATGTAACAATATTTTTTAATCTAGTAATAAACACATTTCTCAATACATAATAATTGAGTAGATTATAATATGATCATTTCATGAATGTGTATGGGATTCCAATTTGTAACAAACACATACAACTACATAACTGATACAATTTGGAGGCTTCATCAAACTAACAATTATTGATGTAAACTAGGCTATGTGTTATGATCACATAAACTTTAACCGCCATATATAAAATATTTGATACATCATTGACATATCAATTTTCTCAATACATAATAATCGAGTAGATTATAATATGATCATTTCATGAATATGTATTGGATTTCAATTTCTAACAAACACACACAACTACAAAACTGATACAATTTGGAGGCTTCATCAAACTAACAATTATTGATGTAAACTATGCTATGTGATGATAACATAAACTTTAACCGCCATGTAATAAAATATCTGATACATCATTGATATATCACCGGACCACTGCCTTTCACTTTTTTCCACTGCACCCCATAATGGTTTCAATGATTTTAAGTATCTATCATCCATTAATATAATATTTAAATTATATAAATTAAAAATTCTTTAAATCATTGATTGGTTGGAAGGAAAAGGTATGTCACTTGTTTTTTACATTAGGTGAGGAAATTAATTCCCATGTATCAAATGGGGATTGTTGTTCGTTTCTAAGGTTAGTGGGATAATGGCCTTTGAATCACGTTGCCTTTCGCCAAGTCTAACGCCCTTCCACGGCCATGTGGACGAAGGCGTTACTCCATAATGCACGGTCTTATGAAACAGTTTTTTAGGGAGAGATGGAGTATGTAGAGCACAAATCATGAGTGGGTGAGAGAAGAATAGAGATGGTGGTAATGGTCACCAACAACATGGTGGTTGATGATGGTGGTTATGCTGGTTACTAAACACACAAGACCTGGTTTAATTGATATGTATCAAGCTAATATGTAACACCACATACTACCAGTATATCCCCTTTGGAACATGTAATTATTGCATTTGATGGGTATTTCAAAATACGTTAATTAAATGTCTTTTAGTAGTTTACATTTAGGTAAATTACATAGTGATTTTATGTATGTGTCCTAGATAATTGTTGGGCTTTGTTTTACATTATATAAATATATAATTTGATTGTGAAAATAATTGTATAATAACACCATACTTTATCGATCAGCAAGAAAACAACTTTTGACTTGTATATGTTAAGCATATAGCTAGGGTTCCTTCTAAGCCAGGATAAGAAAACAACTTTTGACTTGTATATGTTAAGCATATAGCTAGGGTTCCTTCTGATCCAGGATCTAACTCTTCTTTTGATTAGACTATGAAACAAGACGAGTTCTACTTTATCTGGTTGAGTCAATAGAATGAAGAACCAAAGCCACATTCCTTTTGCATAAGTGTTTGACTCTATTGGTCATAGTATCCTGATATTGCGGTGAACAGCCCAACAAATAGGAAAGGATGCCTCTCGAGGCATCTGGGATTCTCATAGAGTAGCATCTTATGATGTCAATGACCAATCAGATCCTGACATGCCAATAGGTACCAGAGGAGATTGTTTTGATTGGTATTGTATTCGTATCGAAGAGACGCGACAAAGTTTTCATATTAGTGTTAAGTTTAATATACAGTTTGTATTCAATCTATATATAGAACTTAATGAGAAAAGTATAAGTATGTAAAAGCTAAAAACGTCCAATCAAACTTCACGAAGTCAGTTTCAAGCATATGAAATAGATGTCAATTGTTACAAACTTTAATAAGGTTTTATCCATCTTACACAATTTAATAGCTTGTTAGTTGTTACCTTTAAAGTTGATCCAAAAGTTGAACACTCATGCTCATACCCTAGTATGAAAATTTTTTCAACAAAACATAACTCCATGCAAATAATATAAAATAAAGATTTTAATAGTTATTTTTTTGTTGAAGTTGTTAAATTTATCGGTTTTATTTTAATACAGTTTGAATTGGTTAGGAGTAGTTAGCACTTATAATTATTGGAGAAAAAAAATCCTGGAATAGTCTCTGTGGTGTCACACCCCGACAGTGCATAGCGGAAAGCAAGTCATGAGGTAACGGAAGTTGTTACCACGAAGTTCAGCGGATCACATATAGTTACGCGTGGACATCTTGCTAACACCCTTTAGTGAAACATTGTTTTAATTTCGTAGTTGACGAAAGTTGTTAAAAACATAAAAACACGTTTTACCAAGATGAAGCGAAAATTTAAAGTTAACATTGTATTACAAAAACACAAGATAACATAGTTTTAGATAATTTATTAGATATTTAGGTCCCAACATCATGTCCACCGTAGTGCCCAGCCAAACCACTCTTTAATAACTCATGCATCAGTACCTGAAAAACATGCTTAAAAACATCAACATAATGTTGGCGAGTTCACAGGTTTTAGTGCAATAATAAACTTTCAGGTTTAATAATAACGTATGATCAATTATACTAGAAGAGAACCAAGTAGACTCACGAAAATCTACTAGCATCATGTATCCTAAGGCTCCTAATCAAACCATAACTTTGTTTCCCGTGGTGACCTCTAGTCCAAGAGGTGCCTTTTGGAGTTTACATTCTTTTCCCATAGACATCGCCAATATGCTAGTAAGGGACAAAGGGGGCATCAACCCAATAGATCTACAATATAAACAACGTCTCTGCTCGGAGAGCTAATGATTAAGAAGTGCTGGGAGTGTATCAACCTGCCGGGACACTGGTGTCACGTAAACGTTCCACCGATGCACAAACCTAAGGCCATCAATTGTTCTATGTTTATAGTCTAACTAATCATACAAGCATGTTAATCCCCCGATTTATGAAAACGTTTAAAAACATTTAAAAGAAAAGGGGCCGTGAACTCACCTCAATGCAACAATCTCGAGTATTTTCCAATTTCCAATCTTTCACCTATTTACATCCCATTCTGTAGGGCCAATTCAGAAATCATACTATGTCTAATTAAGTTATTCACCAAATTTATCTCGACTTAGTTAACCAATAGTGTTGAATTTTTGTTATCCCTTACCCTATTAACCCATTGGTGACATGTGACGCATGGTTAAGTCTAAACATCGCATGGTTCATTTAGATATTCACATATACTTTCACGGTGTCACATTATTATCGTATATCATATTTTAACATTTAGTTCTAACATGCAATTCAATCCTAGACATAGATAGCATACTAGAACATATTTACACACATTTTATATCAAATGCTTACCAATCTTTCATATCATCTTATGATTCTTTTATAGATCCTATTTAGGTCATTAAACAAGTGTATAATTCATGTAACACTATTTTTTCTGCTCTAATCTTGCTACATTACATTAGTATTTTATGCCTTATAATCATGTTTCGGGCCACTTTCAGGGCATAGTTTTGCACTGTAAGCGTCCTTTATCAAGGTAAACATCTAATGTACCTTGATTAGTGATTTTCATACAACATTTTGCACTTATATATTCATTTTACATCAGATCTACATGCATGCGTTTCAAGTATACAAATTCATCAAAATCATGCATTTTAACGTGTCTTTTGCAATTATTCCCAAACTTTTGTCTTCGGTATTTCATGTTAACTTTATTACTCCTTATTTATTACCAAAATAAGTTATAAAAACCTGTTTCAAATCAGTTTTAGAAAATCATCATCCAAAGCTTAGTTTTTGGTGTTTTAAGCCGAAAAACGGGTTCCGATCGTACATGCAAGGTTTCCGAAGCGTGTAGATCCTATCAAACTTGTTTTGCACTATTTTAGGTTTATGAAATCCTTCAAAATATTATTAAGACCAGGCCTGAGTTTAAGCCCAAAATCATTGCAAACTTATCAATGAATAATACCCATTTCAAGTCTAGATACATTAACAAGTCATATTTCACATATATTAATAAAAATCCCCTTTTTATATGTTATGAATAACATCATTATGTGATAAATTTTCAGATTTATGTTACTTATGAATACCTTCTTGCATCTAGTTAAAAACCAAGGATCTTCATCATCCAAGCATTAAAATCAACAAACAAACGTTCCAAGACTCATACACATATACACTCACACGTATACACAGTTACACACACATACACACATATACATATATACACACTCACACATACATACATGCATCCATTTATTCAATCTCCTTTCATTTCCCCATTAGTTTTAGTTTTTTTAGAAAATCTTTGTTTATTTGGTGAATACTTATATAAAAACTAGAAATAATGAGATAGTTTAGTTTAGTACTCACCTTTATAATGATTTGTGAGTTTTTGCTTCTAAAACTTGTAGTTCTTGAACCTTTAAACCTTCTAATCACCCAAGAGGTTAAAACCTTCAATCATTCTTGCTCATTTTGATGATAATATGATCAAAACAAGGAAAAATGGTGGGGAAGAGGGGGTTTTCGGTTTGGGGAGGGGAGAGGAAGATGGATGGTTTTTCTTGTAAAGTGTAAAAGAGAGAGAGAGAGAGAGAGAGAGAGAGAGAGAGATGAAGTGTGCAAATGAAGTGTGTCTTAGGATGGCACATATTTATAATCAATTATTATGGTTAATAGTAATAATAATAATAATAATAATATTAATAATATATTATGTGAGGGAGAGGGGAGATGGGCGGACCGAAGGGGTTGGGTATATTATATACTTATTTTTTTATAAAAACTTTAACATAATATACACAATCTAACATTTATAAAACCTTAAAATATTAAATACATAAGGTTTTCACCCTTTAGTCAATAATAATATTCCCCAATAAATATTATTCATTTTGTTGGATCAGTATGCTCTTTTCAGTAAGAACTTGCTATCTTTGATACTTAACTGTTTAGCAAGCTCTTGTATATCAGATTGTAAGCACAGCGGAATGTATAAGTTAAAGCAACACTTTTTATACTTAGAGAGGAGTTATTACTCCCTCTTGATGATTGAAACTAATAATGACAAGTATTTATTATGAATCTAAGCAGTAAATGAGAATTAGATACTTAGGCAGATTCACAATAAATACTGAAATGGAATAGAACAGTGAAAGTGTTTGAAGGATTTTTCTATTAAAATCAATATCTAAAATAGAAGGTTGAAGCCTCCTATTTATAGACGTTTACATACATGTATCTTGCCCATAAAGCAAGTATACAAATATCAGAAACAAGTTGCACAAGTTGCAACATTGAAACAAACAATTACAGCTAAAAGTAATATTAAACAATAAACTACTGATACAAAAGGCGGTGGAAAATATCTGATGCTAAGTACTGATGAATGACAAACTACTGATGAGTAGTTTGTCTTCAGTACTTCTGAAGTGAACTTGTCTGGTTTGGACTTCAGAACTTCTGATGAAGTTTCTTCTTCAGCACTTCTCATATCTTCTCTTCAGCAGTTTCTTGTCTTCTCTTCAGTACTTCTATACTTAGCCAAAATGACAGAAGTGAATTAGACTAAGGTTTCCAAAAGTGGTTTCACCAATCCTCTTTGTCCTAACAATCTCCCCCTGGATTGATGAACCCAAAACCTTACTAATTCCTTATGATCTTCTTCTGTCTTGAACAATCTTCCATATTTCTTTATACATGGTGTTCTTGAGCTGGTTTAACTGTCCATCAGATAGAGATCCTTTCTGTGGTTCCAGATGTTGAATTGTGAGCAGGTCTTGTGTTGACAGTTTCTTTAGATCACTGATCTTCTTGTAAGCCCTGCTTGAAAGGTCTCTTCTTGTCAATAATACTGTGTTGTTAGCAGTAAGTGACCATCTGATGATAGGCACCTTTGACTTGTCAAAGTCAGAGGTATAGGGAACCAGACTTGTCCCTTGGGTTGATGATCCTGAGTGTTGGATGCTTTCTACTTCAGTAAGCCTCAGGTGGGAGTCTCTTCCTTCTTCTTGTTGTTGTTGTTGTTGCATATCAGGCATCTGAATAGTTGGGAGATGGTGTTCAGTCACTACCTTGGGATGCATCTTTTCTTTGATAGTCTTTTGGATTTGGTAGGCAAAGGTGGAAGGATCCCTGAATTGTGTTAACAGAGGTTTCTCCTCAATGTCAAAATCTGAGTGAACTACTGAACTTCCTTCAAGTAGTACCATTTTGAAATCAGTTTTGACATTGTCCTCTGATTTCTTTCTTTGAGTAGCAGGCCTTCTTGTTGACATACCAGAAGTTCTAACTACTGATCTTGAAGGATCAGCAGTTTGAAACTTCTCTGGATTTGCAGCCTTGGCAGCCTTATATTTTCGATAAGTATCCATCAGTCTTTCTTCTTTCCATCTGGATACTGAGGCTTTTGAACCATAGCCATCTGCTACTAATTCATTTATCATCTGGGCTCTCTTGGCCTTTCCTTCTTTACTTGTGGCCAGTTTGTCTGCAATTAGTTGTGCCCTTCTTGTCAGCTCTTGCATAGAGAGTCCCTTGAGTGTGTAGGCTTTAGTCTTGCTGTTCTTGGTGATGTAAGACATCAGTTGTTGTCTTTTGTCTTCTTCAGCAACATAGTCAATTTCAGCCTGTCTTTCCAGTTCAGCTTGATAAGCCTGGAGCTTCTCTTCAAACTCTAAATCATCCCTTTGTTCCAGATTTTTCCAAATCTGGTCTTCCTTGGCTTTTTGTTGAACTGCCTTTAACCTCTGCTCAAGAAGTTCAGTAGATTGAGAGATTGGAGCAGGGGTTAGGATAGTCATGGTAGTGGTTGTCGTAGGCCTTGGAGGAGCAGAAGTTGGTTTGATTTGTTCAGTGGATCTGGAAGGTTTAGTTTGTTGAGGTTTGGAAGTGTTAACCTCTGCTGGGTTGACAACTGCTGATGGTTTGTCAACTACTGAAGGATTGTCTTCAGTATCTTCTGAGTCATCAGTACTTTGACCATCAGAGGTTTCTTTATTATGCCTTAGGGATTCTTCAGAGGTTTGGGTCTTATCTTCTTTTTCTGTGGCTTCAATATCTTCCACTGAGACACCAAACTGTTTGGCCATTGCTTCTTTTCTGGCCTGGTTTTTCTGATCTCTCTCTAGGATAGCAAGTCTTGCCTTTCTTCTGGCTTCAACTGTATCCATTGGTTCCTTCATCTTCTCCCTCCTTTTGGATTCATCAATAGTCTTCAGAGGTTTGATCTGATCTGTCAGATTGGCAATTTGTTTGCTGTTGAAGTCAATCTTGGTCTGCAGATCATTCATTTTTGTCTGAATCACCCCAAATTGGTTCTTGATGGACAGCTCCAAGTTAGCTGTATAGGTTTGGAGGTGATTCTTGATGAGGGCATTCATCATATGATAAAGGTCACCACCTGGGCTGCATAGTTGGTTCATGTCTATGCTTGAGGGCCCAGGGAATTGGGTAGGCATTTGATGTGAAGGGTGTGTTTTTAGGAGATCCTCATGTTGTACAGAGGATGCCACTCTAGGGGTTTTAGGGATTGAGTGGACTTTAACCTGTTTAGGGGTGACTAGCTTCTTGAGCTTGGATACCCCTGAAACAGGACCTTCATAAAGTGCCGTCAATTCAGTAGTTTTGGTTGTTGAAACATCATCCAAATTAATGGAATCATCTGAATCCCTGATGTTGTCCTCATTGAGGACTGTCTCAGTTAAATCATGAGCTGAGCCCAACTCAGTTCTCTCATGAACCTCTTGTTCTTGGTTCTGAGGATTTCCTACTTCAGGCATTAAGCCTTCATCAGTAGTTGCCACATCTGAGGTCTTAGCTGTTTTACTTCTATCCTCAGATCCACCACTAGGTGGTAACTGAGTAGTAGCAGCCTCAGATGCCCCAAGAGTCTCTAAGATTGGGCTTAAAGACTCTGGTCCACCCTCATCTCTTGGGTTAGGGCTAGTGATGTCCACATCCATGTCTGATTCTGTGGTTATGTCCCCTGTTTGTTGTGGTTGTAAGGGACTGACATTATCAGATGGGACTTTCTTTTTTAGCCCAGAGAGATGTTTGGCAATCTCTATTGCCTCTGGTTCAGAAATTTAAGGGGTTGGTTCAGAAGTTTGGGCAATAGGTGAAATAGGTTGGTCAGCAGTTTCAAAAGAAGTGTGAGTTGCAACAGTTTTTCTAAGTCTTTTTCTTTTGAATAAGATTGTTATGGGTGCTCTTGGTGGGGTTTGAGATGGATGAGACTGAGAGGGTGTTTCAGTCTCACCTATTTGAAGAGAAGATTGCTCATGAGCATGTTCAGGCATCTCAACCTCCTGAACAGCTTTTCTTTTGGGTTGGTGGGTTTTTGTCTTTGTTGGCTTGGGCTTTTTGGCTTTTGATGGTGTGAGTTTGGAAGATGTGGGCTTCAGGGGGACTTGTTGTTGTTCTCCCTGATCATCTTCTGGCCAGGTAGCCGGTTTGTTATGCCTAGAGTATGCTTGTGAGGTTAATGGATTTAAAGTTGAAACTTTTCCCACAAGCACCTCATTACCCAGTTCCCCTATTATGCATTGCATAATGAACCTTGGGTATGACAAAAACTTTTTCTTGGTATTATTATGATGTAACACCAACTCATTGAAAAATAATTTTGATGCCCTGAATTTGGTTTCATTCACTATGGAATGAAATATTGGTTGAAAAGTATGTTAGTGCATTATTCATGTATGTCCCTAGCTAGTGATCCGGTACAGAATGTCGAAGGTTCAGATAATCAGAGAACGACCAAGACTTAAACACGAAGACAATCCAATCAATAGTCGAGGGGGAGTTTGTAGATGCACGTATTGTGACTAGTGATTGGATCTACAAAGTTAACATGTGTTAAAAAGTGCTGATAACATGTGTTAAAAAGTGCTGATGACCTGAAAGTGGAAAAAGTGGGCGAATGTAGAAATGGAACCTGACAAAGTGGGCGAATGTGGAAAGATTCCACATTCGACCATTACAAATGGGCGAATATGGAAAAGTTCCACATTCGACCATTGAAAAGGGGCGAACGTGCAGAGCCTATAAATAGATTTTGCGAGTTTTTGAGATAAATAGAGTTGTCAGTTGTGTATGTGTTCAGGTCAGGTTCCAGGTTATTTTGGTGAAAGTCTGTAATTGATTAGATTAACGTGTGATTGATTGTAATTGAATATTTGAGAAAGTTAATCTATGAAAAAGCTTTGAAAATGTTCTTGATTGTGTTTTGATTAGAGTTTTATCAATTTGTTTAGAACTAGGGTTTCCGCACCTGGTTTTGTGACTTGTATGATCATATTATCCTGTTTTAGCTAAAATCTTTCGCTCACAAAGTAGAGGGCATCTGGTCATAAGACCCTGTCTTTGGACTCAAACACATAATAATATAATGAAACAAAAGCTTGTATTTTGGTTCAAAATATTTTTTGAAGATAGTAGCATGGGAGAGAGTACCTTGATAACCACACTCTGTCATGGTTAAGTGAATATCAGAATTAGCAACTTGATCAGGGGCAGTTACATCATTCAGGCCCAGTCTTGTTGCCAGTGTGGCCGGTGTGATGGTCAGTGGTTTCCCTTTTATTCTTGAGTTGAGGGAGATAAATTCAGCATCAGCCGTCACCGTCTCAGCATTAGCCCAGAACTCATTTAGAGTTTCAGTATGAATTGGTGGGTCGATTGTGAGAGCAGTAAAATATTGGGATTTTACGACAAGATCAATGATCTCATCGTATTGGGACCAGCCTTCTTGTTTTTCAAGAAAGGCCCTTTGATTGTGTCCCTGTTTTAGAACGAGAGCCATGTGGTTTGTGTTTTTGTTGATCGAACAGTTGATTTGCAGGTTTAGGTTATTGAGAGAGTTTTTGAGAGAGAAGGAGGGAATTTTAGAGTTTGAAAGGATAAGTGTTGAAAAAAAGATATTTATCAGAAGTTTTTAACCGCTTGAATCTTCTTTATTAGAAGTTTTTAAACCGCCTCGGTTAAAAATCTCTTTATCAGAAGTTTTAAACCGACTAGGTCAAAACTTCTGATGATGGGAAAAGTCAGATTTGTCCTTTTTGACTAAACTGCTGATGAAGGATTATCTTCATCAGTAGTTCCCATTTCCTCTTCAGTAGTTTTAACAGCTGATGAGAAATGTTTTATAAATACTTTTATTCATAACTTCTGAAGGTTATTTTATCAGAAGTTATTCACTTTTTCAGAAATTATCCCCATACTGATGTTTTGTTCATCAGTAGTTTCTCTCTTTTCAGAAGTTTTGTTTCAAACTTTTTGTCTTTTTGTAAGTGAAAAATGAAAAATATGTGCAGAATAATAAAATAAACACTTACAAATTTAGCATCCCAAGCATGGATACTAACTTCTGAAATGTTGATGTGTCAAGGGGTTTTGTGAAGATGTCAGCTATTTGATTAGCTGTTGCTACATGCTTCACCTCAATCTTGCCTTTTTCATAGCAATCTCTTATGAAATGGTACCTGATCTCAATATGTTTGGTTTTTGAGAACTGTACCGGATTTTGAATGATGCTAATGGCAGATTTGCTGTCTACAAACAAAGGTGTCTTGGTTTCTTTGATTCCATAATCAAGAAGTTTATATTGGAGCCATTGTATCTGTGATGTACAACTTGCAGCTGCAATGTATTCAGCTTCAGCAGTTGAAGTTGCAACAGATGTTTGCTTCTTTGATTGCCATGACACTAGACAGTTACCCAGGAATTGACAACCACCAGATGTTGACTTTCTTGTCATCTTACACCCTGCATAGTCACTATCTGAAAAAGCTGATAACTTGGTATTGCTTGAAGCAGGATACCAAATTCCAAGTGTTGGAGTTCCTTTCAGATATCTGAAAATTCTTTTGACTGCTATAAGGTGTGATTCCCTTGGTGCTGATTGATATCTAGCACAGACACATGTTGAAAACATAAAATCTGGTCTAGAAGCAGTTAGATATAAAAGGGAACCTATCATGCATCTGTACATGGTTTGATCAACCTGTTTTCCTTGATCATCAGGTTCAACTTGTGTGATTGGTGTCATGGGAGTGGAACATGATTTACAGTCTTTTAAAGAAAATTTGTTTAATAATTCTTTAACATATTTTGATTGATGTATAAAAGTTCCATTTGTTTGTTGCTTGATCTGCAGTCCCAGAAAGTACTGCAGTTCTCCCATGGTACTCATCTCAAATTTTGATTGCATGAGTTTCTTAAAATCATCACACAGTTTTGTGTTTGTTGAACCAAAAATGATATCATCAACATAAATTTGAACAAGTAGGACATGATTTCCAACATGTTTAATGAAAAGAGTTTTATCAATGGCACCTCTTGTAAAGTTATTTTTGAGTAAAAAGGTGGAGAGTGTATCATACCAGGCTCTTGGAGCCTGTTTGAGCCCATAAAGAGCTTTGTCCAGTCTGTACACCCACTCAGGATGAGAAGGATCCTCAAACCCAGGTGGCTGATAGACATACACCTCCTCTTTTATTTTTCCATACAAAAATGCACTCTTTACATCCATTTGATAAACTTTAATTTTGTTGGAAATGGCATAGGCCAGAAATAACCTGATGGCCTCAAGCCTTGCAACTGGAGCAAAGGTTTCATCATAGTCAATTCCCTCTTCTTGAGAGTACCCTTGAACTACCAGTCTTGCCTTGTTCTTGATTATCATACCAGCTTCATCTTGTTTGTTCCTGAAAACCCATCTTGTGCCAATTGGTTGCTTGTTTGGAGGTAAGGGACAGATTTCCCAGACCTGTTGCTTATTGAACTGATGCAGTTCATCTTGCATAGCTTGCACCCAATTATTGTCTTTGAGGGCTTCTTGGTACTTCTTTGGTTCCAACTGTGAGATAAAGGCTGAAAATAGGCAAAAGTTGGAGAGCTGGTTTCTGGTAAGAACACCTGAAGCTATATCACCCATGATTTGATCAAGTGGATGATCTCTGTGTTCAATCAGTTGTTGTAAACCACTGACAGGTGTAGGTGGCTCATGTTCTTCAAACAAACTACTGAGGTCTATAATATCTGGTTCAGATGTTCCTTGATCTTCAGTAGTTGGATCTACTGAACCAGAAGTTTGAGTTTGTTCCTCAGTACTTGTTTGATCAGAAGTTTGTGGAACTTCTAATGTTTTTGAAGTTGACTTGATAACTGTTTGAGGAGTCCATGGTGTGGGATCCTCATCATCAAACCTTTTGTCACCATAATAAGTAGGTTTTGATGAAGTAACAGCCTTCTCAGATTCAAAATGGAAGTTGTCAAGGTCAAAAAGTTCAGCAGGATGTGCTGGAATAAGAGTGTGTTTTGACTCATTGAACTTGACATTCAATGTTTCTTCTACTATCCTGGTGTGAGAATTAAAAACCTTGTAGGCTTTTCTAGTTGAAGAAAACCAAGAAAGTAACCTGAGTCAACTTTGGCAGTAAACTTTGAAATAGATTCCTTGATGTTCAAGATGAAACATTGACACCCAAAAGCCCTGAAAAAGGAGATAAGGGGCTTCATGCCATGAAGAACTTCATAGGCATTCTTGGAATGTCTCTTGACCACAAGAACTCTATTCTGAACATAACATGATGTGTTAACTGCTTCTGCCCAAAAGTACAAGGGCAGTCCAGAATCAGCTAACATTGTTCTTGCTCCCTCTATTAAGGTTCTGTTCTTCCTTTCTACTATACCATTTTGTTCAGGAGTTCTGGGAACACTGTATTGTCTAATAATCCCTTTAGACAAACAGAATTCATCTAGAGTTTTGTTCCTGAACTCTGTCCCATTATCACTTCTAATGGTTTTGACAGGTAGAGAATATTGTTTCTCCACTTGTAGAATGAAGAACTTGATGATTTCAGCAACCTCATCCTTGGAGAATAAGAAGAATACCCATGTGAATCTAGAGTAGTCATCAATGATGACTAAGCAGTACTTCTTCTTACCAAGGCTCATAATCTTGACAGGTCCAAATAAGTCCATATGGAGTAGTTGAAGACATGCAGTTGTTTTTTATTCTTCAATAGACTTATAGGAGGACTTATGTTGTTTTCCCTTTAAACAGGATACACAGTGTTCTTGACACTGGTATACTTTCAAAGGTAGACCTCTGACCAAGCCCATTTTTGTGACTTTATTTATGGTTTTAAAGTTCACATGGCCAAGTCTCCTGTGCCAGAGATCAGTTTCTGAAGTTGATGCCCTTGAGAAGAAACAGGCAGTGTTGTTCAATACTTTGTCTTTCTCAATGTCCACTGCATAGACATTGCCACATCTTTTGGCAATCAGCAAAGTATGATCTTCAATGATCTTCTCTATCAACTTCTGGCCTTCTGGTGAGATGATCTTGCATGCTGTCTTTGTGAAAAAGGAAGAATATCCTTTATCACACATTTGTGACACACTCAGCAAGTTGTATTCAAGGTTTTCAACCAGATTGACCTTGTCAAACTGTATTTTGCCAGAGGAGACATTGCCATGTCCTAGCACATATCCCTTAGCATTGTTCCCAAAGGATACAGATCCTTCTCTTTGGCTGATAAAATTGTTTATCAGGTATCTGCATCCAGTCATGTGCATAGAGCCTCCACTATCAACGTACCATATGCTGTTTAAGCCCCTGGAAACTCTCTGCACACAATAGCAAACTAGTTAGATTTAGGAACCCAAGCCTGTTTGGCTTTGGGTTTGCTCTTGAGAACAGTTACAGTTTGTTCTTGACCAGGTTGAGAAATCCATGTCTTTTTGGCAATGGATTTTTCATTAAGACCCATGGTGGTATCCTTTTCAGGACCACCATCAACCTTGGTCATCAGTAGTTGTACCAAGTTCATTAGTTTTTGAATCTCAGCAGTTTGTGAAACTGCTGATGATTCAGGTCTAACCTTTGACAAAGAATTTTGAGAAAAAGATTTTAGTTGAGATTTTATCTTTTTCTGAGAAAAGGTGTTTTCAGGTTGTTGTTTCTTGGGATTAAAGGTTCTTTCATAATCATTTCTGATTTGATTTTCCACAACCTGTTGTTTAATTTTATGATTGAACTGAATTCCTTTTCTGTATCTACAAAACTCTGTTTTGTGGTTGAACAGACCACAAATTTCACACTCTTTTGCCTTTTGTTTTTTATCTAAAGGCAAATTTCTGACATTAGTGTAAAGATTTTGCTCATCAGTAGTTTTCAGAGTCTCAACTCCTGATGTAGATGAAACTACTGATGGCTTGTTGTCAGATTTTGTTAATACTTCTGAAGTACTCTCTTTGAAAATACCAGGATTTCTGTTTAGAAAGTTTTCATGGAAAGATGTGCAGTCTTTCCCTTCAGAAGTTTCATTTGAAACAATTTTTCTCCCATCTTCAGTAGTTTTGGGAGAGAAATCTGTTGGTGTTTCAACATGATGGTACCCTATGCCAAACTTAACATTTGAAGCACTCTGTTTGTTTAGCAATAGCTGATACCCCTTACAAGAATCCACCCATTTTTCACAACTGATCTTGGTGTCAGCAAGCTCTTTTCTGACATTCCCAAGATCTTCTATCATCATTTTAATTTGTGCTTGGGTTTCAATAGCTGAGTTAGTTAATTTAGAGACTTCTTTTGTTTTAGCAGTAAGTTTTCTCTCTAAATCACATTTCATCTGAGTGTATTTTCTTTCTAAATCATTGGCTTTTCCTTGTAAGTGCACATTTGTCTCTCTTATGAGAGCAAAAGATTCTTTGCAAGAATTTGAGCAAAGTTTTGTCAAAGACTCTTTTGATACCTGTGACAATGCAGATTTTGAAGTACAGCCTTCAAATGCCATTAAGGCAAAGTTCTTTCTGCCATTGTCTGGTTCTCCCCGGTTGATGTCAAACAACTTGTTGTCTGCATCAGGATTGCACTCTGTGGTGTCAAAAGGAAGACTGCTCCAGTCAACATACCCTGAGGTGAAAAGACTTTGTTGAGAGGGTTGTTGAGGCTGTGGAGGTTGTTGAGCAGCTGGAAAGGGAGGGATTGATTGTTGGCTCTGCATCTGTTGAGCAGGCATTTGAACATATTGTACTTGTGGCATGTATTGCTGTTGAGGAGCTTGTGCCTGTACAAAATGAGCACTCCCTTGAGTTCCATTATTCCTATTATAATTGGGGTTAAAGTTATTTCCAGATTGTGATTGGTTAAAGCTAGAGTTTCTACACTCTCTAGCAAAGTGTCCCAACTTCTGACACTTGTGACATCTCAGTTTAGATTTGTCAAAACCAATTTTTGTATTACTGGTCAATCCTGGAAATTTCTTCCTGACCTTTTATAAAACTTGTTAGTTTTAATGCTTAGAATGGCCAGTTGGTGTAAAATGTCCATTTCTTCTAAGTCATCACTGCTAAAGTTTTTCAAATCATCCATGATAAAACATAGATTATCAGCAGTTTGACTTTGGTCATCATTGTCATAACCTGGGAAAGATCTTTCTGATGAGATCCCAGTTGTTATGTCAATGTTGTCATAAGTTCCATAGGAACAAGTTGGTGAGTCTTGTCCCAAAAGTGCTGTACTACCTGGTAGGTAGTCATCAGCAGTTTTACTAGATGATTGCAATTTCTTCTTTTGATCAATTTCTCTCTCAAAAGTAAGTAATCTCCCATGGAGTTTTGTAAGAGTGAGGGAGCCAAAATCTGGTGAGGATCTTAAAACAATGGAGTATGTTTCCCATTTGTCTGGTAAAGACCTTAAAAATCTATGTAGCATAGATACTATTGTATAGGTCTGACCATTTAACTTTAGCTCAGATATTAATGAGGAGAATCTTTCAAATTGTTGAGTTAAAGTTTCCCCATTAATGTGAGCAAATGTCTCATATTGTTGAGCTAAAATCTCTCTGGTGTTGGCAATCACCTCTTCAGTTCCTCCAAACTGTTCTTTAAGACAATCCCAGAGTTCTTTGGCACTTTCACAATGTAAAAGGCCAGAGTATATCTCATTTGGGAGAGCCATTGCCAACATAGAGAATGCTTTTGCATCTAGCTCAAGTTTTAGGAAATCATCATGTGTATAGTCTTTTGGTTCTTTAGGAACCTCAACTTTAGTTTCAAGATTTATGTTTACTGGTTTGTGAGGACCATATATCACAGATTTCCAACAACCTGTGTTGGTCTGTGACAAGGTATGTGCCATTCTCTTTTGCCATATGTTGTATTCATTTCTTACAAGCATGGCAGGTTTAGTAGCAGAACCAGTATTATGTGGATCCATTTTAAAGAGTATTGATTTGTCAGATGACTCTTTTAAGTGATGGATGTTGATAAAAAGTGAACTTTTGATCTTTTATTGAGTATCAATAAGAGCTTTGTGTCTGATTCTCAATTTGTTAGATTGATATGTGATCAGATAAACCAATGCTCTGATACCAATTGTTGGATCAGTATGCTCTTTTCAGTAAGAACTTGCTATCTTTGACACTTAAGTGTTTAGCAAGCTCTTGTATATCAGATTGTAAGCACAGCGGAATGTATAAGTTAAAGCAACACTTTTTATACTTAGAGAGGAGTTATTACTCCCTCTTGATGATTGAAACTAATAATGACAAGTATTTATTATGAATCTAAGCAGTAAATGAGAATTAGATACTTAGGCAGATTCACAATAAATACTGAAATGGAATAGAACAGTGAAAGTGTTTGAAGGATTTTTCTATTAAAATCAATATCTAAAATAGAAGGTTGAAGCCTCCTATTTATAGACATTTACATACATGTATCTTGCCCATAAAGCAAGTATACAAATATCAGAAACAAGTTGCACAAGTTGCAACATTGAAACAAACAATTACAGCTAAAAGTAATATTAAACAATAAACTACTGATACAAAAGGCGGTGGAAAATATCTGATGCTAAGTGCTGATGAATGACAAACTACTGATGAGTAGTTTGTCTTCAGTACTTCTGAAGTGAACTTGTCTGGTTTGGACTTCAGAACTTCTGATGAAGTTTCTTCTTCAGCACTTCTCATATCTTCTCTTCAGCAGTTTCTTGTCTTCTCTTCAGTACTTCTATACTTAGCCAAAATGACAGAAGTGAATTAGACTAAGGTTTCCAAAAGTGGTTTCACCAATCCTCTTTGTCCTAACACATTTTGTACTAACCAATTCCTATCGGAGATTTCCCCATCGTACCGGGTCTCAGTTTCGCGTCGTAGCTTTGAAAACGCGCAACTACTAGACTTGGACAATTTAGAAATCACCGTTTAATCCCTCTAACAATTATAATAATCATGTTCACCCATAAAATATCATGTTATGTCAATTCACACATTACGGGATAATTAGACTTTCTACCGTTAGTCGGGTCATCACCAAGGTTTAATACGGTAATCTATCACTATGTGACATGGGACCACTAAAATTCCCAATAAATTTCCAACAATATTCATTCCCAATAGTATCTCTTTAATTATAGCCAAATTAAATTTAACACATAATATGCAATCATATTTACAGTTATTATACTCGTATGGATAGTACCTGGATTTTTACCGGTTGGCACAGTCTCCCCTTGTTTCAGAAATTTCGTCGTACGAACACGGCCCACTCAGGGTAAATTCCATGCAGTTGGACAAACTTCCCACTCCCATTTCATACAATTTAAATTCCCGAGCATCCCAAGAAACCCATGTTTTTCTTCGTGAAACTCCAAAGGTTGTTGTGCCTCACTAAATGTAGGTTTTCTCAAAAAAAAATTTAAATAGGCAAAATGGAATTTATTAATCCCACCTTTTTGCAGTTGGTCAATAATAATCCCACCTGAGTTTATTCTTCCCACCAGTCCCACCTTTCAGACATTTTACTCTCAATGCACCCCCCCCCCCCCCCCCCCGTTAACTCACACTAACGTCGTTAGATGAAACTCACAATTCTAGGCGATTATTCACCGGATTTGAAAGAGGGAATTAAGACGAAGATATTTGGTATGTTCAATTATAGAAATAAGCATGGTTCGTCGATTGTAGGTTGATGTTCTCCTCGGATGGCATGACCAGAACCGATGATTAAACCATCGAACCGTGCTTATTTTTGCAATTGAACATACCAATATCTTGGTCTCAATTTCCTCTTTCAAGTCCGGTGAATAATCGCCTAGAACTGTGGATTTCAGCTAACGACGTTAGTGTGAGTTAACGTGCGGTGCATTGAGAGCAAAATGTCTGAAAGGTGGGACTGGTGGGAAGAATAAATTCAGGTGGGATTATTATCGGCCAACTACAAAAAGGTGGGATAAATAAATTCCATTTTGCCTTTTAAATATAGTTTAGTGATGTACGAAACAAAAATAGTGAAGACTTTCCCTAGTCGTTCACTCCAACATCTTTAGATAGTCGTCCATTATGTCGGAATTTTGTCCGTAACCCAAGTGTCTAAGCGCGGCTATGACCTTTTGCAACGTGGTAAATCCCATCTCACCACGCGCATCGGGTCTTTGTTAGAAATATCCATTTTTATTTTTAAATCGTTTGATATTCTTAAAAATAAATTACGACTCATACGAAAACGCCCTTAAAACTTTTTTCATCGTATCTTGGTTTGGGTGAGAAGTAATCACGTACCAATAAATCATTTGCGACTTGTCGTTCACGAAGTATATATTTTCTACGTTTGGGTTCGGAAGTCCCTTCATCATCCGCTATAGTTTCAACGACTTTATGAACGCTCGATATTATCAATTCTTCGCCGTCGTCGGATGAGTACTCCAAAGCGTGTAGATCAAACGAATCAGATGAACTTGAATATTGCTCCGACATCTTGAGTGTATTTTTTAAAAAAATGAGAGTTTGGAGAGGTTTTTTTAAAAATATGAGAGTGTGTGGATTTGGGTAGAAGAGGATATGGTTTTATATATATATATATATATATATATATATAATAAATTAAATTTAATTTTTTTAAACCGTTATCCAATGGTTAAATTAAAAAAATATTTTTTTAGAGCTCACAACGGTCACAAGCCTCACCCAATCAATCACCACCACGTGTCCACCCCTCCCCCCCCCCCCCTTCCACGCCTAACCGGGGTGGTGTAGAGGGCTTGGGCAAGTTTTCCCACCCCTCCCCCCACTCTGTTCTGTCTAAAGAGTGGAGGGGGGAAAGAGAGGCGTGATGCGCCATTTAGGGACCATTTTGTAAGGGTGAAAATTGTGGGGAGTGGAAGGGGGGAGGGGGAAGGAATATTATTATTATTATTATTATTATTATTATTATTATTATTATTATTATTATTATTATTATTATTAATATGTGTGTGTGTTAGATTAAAAAAAAAAGAGCCAATCAAAAAATGCCAACACACTCTCAAGGTGGGTTCGGAAGTCCCTTCATCATCCGCTATAGTTTCAACGACTTTATGAACGCTCGATATTATCAATTCTTCGCCGTCGTCGGATGAGTACTCCAAAGTGTGTAGATCAAACGAATCAGATGAACTTGAAGATTGCTCCGGCATCTTGAGAGTATTTTTTTTAAAAAAATGAGAGTTTGGAGAGGTTTTTTTAAAAATATGAGAGTGTGTGGATTTGGGTAGAAGAGGATATGGTTATATATATATATATATATATATATATATATATATAATAAATTAAATTTAATTTTTTTAAACCGTTATCCAATGGTTAAATTAAAAAAATATTTTTTTAGAGCTCACAACGGTCACAAGCCTCACCCAATCAATCACCACCACGTGTCCACCCCCTCCCCCCCCCCCCTTCCACGCCTAACCGGGGTGGTGTAGAGGGCTTGGGCAAGTTTTCCCACCCCTCCGCCCACTCTGTTCTGTCTAAAGAGTGGAGGGGGGAAAGAGAGGCGTGATGCGCCATTTAGGGACCATTTTGTAAGGGTGAAAATTGTGGGGAGTGGAAGGGGGGAGGGGGAAGGAATATTATTATTATTATTATTATTATTATTATTATTATTATTATTATTATTATTATTATTATTATTATTATTATTATTATTATTATTATTATTATTATTAATATGTGTGTGTGTTAGATTAAAAATAAAGAGCCAATCAAAAAATGCCAACACACTCTCAAGGTGGGTTCGGAAGTCCCTTCATCATCCGCTATAGTTTCAACGACTTTATGAACGCTCGATATTATCAATTCTTCGCCGTCGTCGGATGAGTACTCCAAAGTGTGTAGATCAAACGAATCAGATGAACTTGAAGATTGCTCCGGCATCTTGAGAGTATTTTTTAAAAAAAAATGAGAGTTTGGAGAGGTTTTTTTAAAAATATGAGAGTGTGTGGATTTGGGTAGAAGAGGATATGGTTATATATATATATATATATATATATATAGGGAAAGGGTAAAATGAAAACACACTTTTCGTAAAAGAACACCGGAAACCATTTCTATCCATTGATCTTAGTTGATCCAATGGTTATTATTATGCCACCACTTTTTTTGTCCTTTAGTGCCCACTTGTCCACCTTTTTTATAAAAGATAATAATAAAAAATCTAGGGAGGGTATTATTGTAATCTTGACCCCACTCTCTCTCCTACTTTATCCACCCACTTGATTTTTTATAATAATATTAAAACTCACATTTCTCTCTCCTCCAAAACCAAAAAAATACTAATATGCACATATTATTTTCATTTTTATGCATATCATTTAATATGCACATATTATTTTTATTTTTGTGCATATATTTTCATATGGATAAAACAATTACAAAAATGTAATAATACAAATACAATTACAGATTTTTAATGTGCATAGATTTTTTATGGAAATACCTTTACATCAGTGTATACAAAAAAAACCAATTACAGCATGTAAAACAAAATTACATATGGAAAATCTAAATTACGTCTCTGTTCGTCGAAAACGAAAACTCTACACTACCAACTAAAATTACACCAGTGTAAAAACCCCATTAGCAACATCGTTTGCTATTAATCAAGAATCATAAACTAACATACAAATTGTTTCGCTCGATGCATCAACAACAACAGAAGCTGAGATATGCCGCCTCTTCGAACTTCTAGTCCCAGCAACCATCTTTTTAACACCAAAAAACACAGGTGTTAGAAGACAAAATTTTTAGTAGATATAATAGCAAAAAAACAGTGCATACCAAATCGGACAATGACCGAAACACCCAAACACAGGTTTACACCGGTGTAAAAAACACCCCAAAAAATTTATAATTTTGAGATTAAATAAAAAACAAAGGAAAAAATCATTTTACATCACTGTATACAAAATACAATTACAACATGTAAAAAAATTTATAAAACGAAAACTCTACACTACCGACTAAAATTACAAAATGTAATAGTACCTAGTAGGCAAAAATCCGAGGCGCTTTGGTCCTCCATGACATCCCATATTCTTTCTTGGCAAATATCTGAGGTGCTTCTCCAAGACAAACATTGCGCTTTGGTCCTCCGTAACCCCTACCCCCGTTGCGCATTTTGTGACAACTCGGGTAAATCTCATTCTTGGTTTCTATCTTTTGTCTGTTTCTTTTGTTATTCCTTTTGGTACTTGTGCAATTTTCGGGACGAAAATTCTTTTAACGTGGGGATGATGTGACACCCGGCAAATTCCGGTTAACAACGCTGTCTAGATTAAAGTCTACCTTAGCGAGTCACGCGTATATTATACTTAACTGGGTTAGTTGAGTCGTGTTACGGTTCGGGAACTGTTAGTTTAGTATAGAGGATCATTAGATATCAGCCTAGAGGCTCATTAGATGTCAGTCCTTAACCAAGTGTACAAGGGGTGACGATTCGTAGAATCGTCAGAGCATAGGGAACATACAAGTCTCGAGTCCCGGGAATTGGTGAACGAGTGTGAATGTGTTTGTTTGCAAGTATTATGTGTTTACAATCATTATGTGACTTGTCGGTATGTGAAAGTGTGTTAACATATGTTAAAACGGGGTTTAACGCGCAAAATACGCAGAACCAACCCCTATAGGCGATTAGGGAGGGCTAATCGCCTATAGGGGGCGAATAGGACATGTGTTTGGGCGAATAGCAGGCTAATCGCCTATAGGGAGGGCGATTAGCAACCCTATTCGCCTGATGCTGCTGCGTAATCGCCTATAACGTGCTGGACGACTAAAAACGACTATAAATACAATACTTGACCTCCTAAACTTCATATTAACAACCCTAGTCGTCCCACAACTCGCCCCAACACACACACAACCTTTGGAACACGATTTTGGATCAAAACACAAGATTTCAAGCCTATTACATCAATCTATCATAAATCTAAGGTGTGGTTTTCATTCATGCAACCTTTAATAATGTTTTTATTGAATCCCTAATGGTACAGACCTGTTTATAAACGTATGTGTCTTCTGAAATTCGTTAATAATCATTGTTAATTGGATTATAGCTATTATGTATGTTGTATGTGTGTTTATAATTAAAAGCTAGGGTTTTTGTGATTCAAGAAGGATTGTTAACATGATATTAAGGTAGTTACAGATTGATGATGATAGCATGTTGATGAAATCTGAGTAATTGTTCATTAGGGTTACGGTTATGCATGTTAATGTGATGTTTCATGCTATGTGTATTGTTTTTGGGATACATGGTTGCATGCAGGACTGATAGAACGAGGTTAAACGAAGGATTTTGATTGAAATATGTTTGATATGGTTGTTTGATTGATATTTGATGTTTACACACGTTCTGGATCTGATTTGGAGTGTTAAACGCGCGAAAAACTGGAACAGCTGGGCTAAAGGCGAGTAGGGATCCTATTCGCCTATGCTATAGGCGAATAGGAGGCTAATCTCCTGAGATGGGATCCTATTCGCCTATAGTATAGGCGAATAGGGGCCTAATTGCCTTTACTTCATGCATTTACGATCCTAATTGCTAGTTAAGCCCTGAATTGCATGCCTTACGACGTAATCGCCTATAAACTCATGATTTGCATACCGCATGACCCTAATCGCCTATAGTATAGGCGATTAGCCTTCCTAAATGCCTGTTGACCCACGTAATCACTAGTTGACTTTTCCTAATCGCCTGTACTACTGCTGTAAGTGTAATTTAGCATTTCGGGACCCGATTTGACACCTAGGAACATGCTAGGAACCCCGTAACATACCTAGTAACTTAGTAACATGTGCTCGGACTTATTTACGTGATACTTGAACTACGTGTTACAACTTGTTGGATTTTAACGTATGTTAAGTGTGATTGCATAATTGTATGTTTGAGAGTGCAAGTATAACACGGGGAGTCTCGGGTCACCAATGGGATGTCGAGTCTTGTACATTGGGTTAATTTAACAGTCACAGTGGTTTCAAACGAACGTGGTTATGGTCTGGACATCTAGGGACTAACTAACCTACGGGTTATTAGTCTAATTACTTGTAACTGTCATATGTTAGGTCGCCGCCTTACGGGGCTAGCATAGCTTGCTGATTTTATTCGTATTACGAAGTAACGCAACCTAAGGTGAGTTTACGGCCCCTCTTTTAACTGGTTTCACTTTTTGGGGGAGAAAACATGTGTTAAACTTATGTTTTGGTAACAACTGTCATACTATGGGTTTCTATGGTTTACTATACGATCTTTGGAAGTCCCGGGGGAAACCATGAATGTGCGGGTTAGCACAACGGGGAAATGTGAATAGATCTATTGGGAGTAACCAACCCCGCTCGTCGGCTTGGAGGGCCGGGCGAGTGCATATTGTCTCAAACAGGAACAGGTTTACTATTCGGGCACAACATCTGGTTTGCGAGTTAGTAATGGTTTTCCAATCGTTGTAGTAACAAAACATACGCCTAGCTAGCGTACTTGGTTTACAAATTGATATAGTATGGACAGGTTGAACTTGATACTTTGATTACAAAACCTGTGAACTCACCAGCATTTTTGTGCTGACGTAACTCTTACATGTTTTCTCAGGTCGCTAAGGTAGCACTACGGAACTAGGGCGCACGCGTCTGCACGGCGTCTAGTTAGGGTTGCATGGTTTTTCAAACATTGAATAATTTGGTTTACTTATGGATTATGTTTTGAGAATAAGCTTCCGCTGTATTTGGGGATTTTAAACTATGTTTTTGAAATTGCATATGTTCATTTAGATTTGTTTATTGTGATCGTTGACTTGGATCCTGGTTTGTCATGCGCCTCGCGGTAAAACTCCGCAAGTGGATTTTGAGGGTGTGACAGATTGGTATCAGAGCCAATGGTTATAGTGAACTAGGACTGCATGTAGAGTCTAGTCTATAGCCGAGTCGCACACACTAGACGATCACATAGTACTAAACATTATGGTGGATTACGTATGGCCTTGTCGGAGTGTCTCTAAATCATCTGACCTTCCTATGTTACATCATCCGTTCTATCTTAGGTCGGGTTACTTGCTCTCTAGGCAGTGTGGTATATTGGGGTAAATCGTGTACTCTTGAGATTTGTCCAAGGCACGGACATCTCCCTTTCATACTCCAATAGAAACACTTGCCATAAACTACCGTAGCATTACGGTGTATAGCTAAGAGTCTATGTTCGGTGATTTGAACTTTGAACTAGGAGAACACTTGGAGGACCATGTAGAGCGGTTTATCATTTTGGGTGCACACAAAATCATAAACCGAAATGCATGAAAGCCCTAGTGAGCTCTGGGTTTGAATGGATAGTCCTGAGTTGGATCTAGCTTTGATCTTGTAAATGCTAGTGGTTACCATTAGCTGCGAAACTAAATTATCTCGTTCTTTCTGTTAGAATCATGTCTGGAGTACGAGGAGGACGTGGAGGTGGCCGCGCTGGTGGGCGTGGTGGTGGTCGTGGTGGTCGTGGTGGTCGTGGAGGTGTAAACCTAACACAAGAAGATCTGAACAACTTACTGCAAGCTGCCTTTCAGTTAGGGCACAATGGTGGTGGTAAGTTGATTTATCCACTTTTGCCTCATTGGTGAACCTTGTTTACATCCTTCGTGGTTTCTCATGCGTTTTATTTCAGGTGGTCCTGTTAACCCACCCCCACCCATGTGTACCTACAAGATGTTTCGGGACTGTAAGCCCCAGGAATTCTCTGGCACTGAGGGTGCGGTGAGCTTGCTCAGGTGGCTGGAAAAGGTGGAGTCAGTGTTTCTGATGTGCAACTGTCTACCAGAGGATCGAGTCAAGTATGCTGCTGCGTTATTCCAGGATGTTGCTTTGACCTGGTTGAACAATATCACCCAGAATATGGGTATAGGGGAGGCTTATGCTATGCCTTGGGAAAATTTTGTTCAACTACTGAAGCGAGATTACTGTCCAAGGGAAGAAGTTCAGAAGCTAGAGCATGAGGTGTGGAACCTCAAGATGACCGGGTCAGAGATTGAAAAGTATACGGTAAGGCGTAATGAGTTGGCAGTGCTGTGTCCTGATCTGCATGTGCCAGAATACAGGAGGATTGAACACTATATCTCGGGGCTAGTACCAGAGATCGCAGGGTTGGTGGCTGCGGGGAATCTTCCTACATACTCAGAGGTGGTTCGATCGGCTCACAGGATGACAAACTTGAAGGTGAATGAGGGTATTTTGCCTGCTAAGGGTTCGACTGTCAAGGCCCCGGAGAATAACAAGCGTAAGTGGGATAATGAGGGGAAATGATCTGTGCCAGCATCAGCACAACAGGGTAAGAGGTTCAATAGCGGGGGTTCTTCTTCTTCTGGTACCAAACCGGGTGGTTATGCGGGGAGATTACCTAAGTGCAACAAATGTGGGCGTCATCATCAGGGGGACTGCGACCGTAATCGTTGCCATTGCTTTCAGCGACTTGGACATTTTGCTAAAGATTGTCGGGCGACACTTCCATCGACCCAGGCCCCAATTACTAACTCGGCTCCTACTGCTCAAGGAACTACGGGGAGACAGGGTTGTTACAACTGTGGGGAGACTGGGCATTACAAGAAGGAGTGTCCGAAACTGAAGCAGGGCGGGGATGTGAGGGATAGAAACGGTAACGGGAACAACGCGGGCGGTGGCAGGAATGCACGTGCCTTCATCAATGGAGCCGCAGAGGCTAGGTAGGATCCTGACACAGTTACCGGTACGTTCCTTCTCAATAATCGCTCTATTAGTGTTTTATTTGATTCCGGTGCCGATAAAAGTTTTATATCTATGGAAGTTAGTCGACTGCTAGATGTAGTACCCGTACCATTAGAGGCTAAGTATGTAATTGAGTTGGCTGACGGTAAAAAGATTGAGGCTACTTGTATCCTTCGGGAGTGTCAACTAGAGTTGTCGGGTTTGTCGTTCCCCATCGACCTTATGCCGGTACCTTTGGGTAGTTTTGACATTGTTGTAGGCATGGATTGGTTGTCTTTGTATCGCGCTGAGATCGTTTGTTACGACAAGATTATTCGGATTCCCCTCCCTGATGGAGAATTCCTTTCTGTGTATGGTATCAAGGGCGGTGCTCCGCTAAATCTCATCTCCAGCATGAAAGCCCTTAAGTATCTTCGAAAGGGTTATTCGGCCGTTTTGGCACTTTTATCTGTTTCCTCTACCGATGAGAAGAAGATCGATGATATTCCTGTTGTACGCGAGTTTCCTGATGTATTTCCCGATGACTTATCTGGTCTTCCTCCCCATCGTCAGGTCGAGTTCAGTATTGATCTTGTACCGGGGGCTGCTCCTATTGCTCGGGCCCCCTACCGTCTTGCACCTCCCGAGATGCAGGAATTGTCCAGTCAGTTACAGGAACTCTTGGACAAGGGTTTCATTAGACCAAGTTCTTCCCCTTGGGGAGCCCCGATTCTGTTCGTTAAGAAGAAAGATGGAAGTTTTCGATTGTGTGTGGATTACAGAGAATTGAACAAAGTGACCATCAAGAACCGTTATCCTCTTCCACGTATTGATGATCTATTCGACCAACTCCAGGGTTCTAGCTACTACTCTAAGATTGATTTGAGGTCCGGTTATCACCAGTTGCGCGTAAGGGAAGCTGACGTTGCAAAGACTGCCTTTCGTACACGTGATGGCCATTTTGAGTTCTTGGTCATGCCTTTCGGTCTCACAAACGCACCGGCGGTTTTCATGGATTTGATGAACCGCGTTTGCAAACCATATCTTGACAAGTTCGTCATCGTGTTTATTGATGACATCCTGATTTACTCCAAGAACAAGACCAAACACGAGGAACAGCTGCGTTTGGTTTTGGAACTTTTGCGACGGGAACAACTTTACGCTAAGTTCTCAAAGTGTGACTTTTGGTTACGCGAAGTTCAGTTCCTAGGACATGTGGTTAATGAACTAGGAATTCATGTCGATCCAGCTAAGATCGAAGCGATCAAGGACTGGGAAGCACCAAAGACGCCAACTGAGGTGCGGCAATTCCTAGGCCTTGCGGGCTATTATCGTCGTTTCATTAAGGGGTTCTCGAAGATCGCTCAACCCCTCACCACTCTTACTCTGAAGGATAGGAAATTCGCCTGGGATGAACCACAAGAGTCAGCATTTCAAAAACTGAAGTCTAAACTTTGTTCTGCTCCTATTTTGTCCTTGCCTGAAGGCCCTGATGATTTCGTTGTTTACTGTGATGCTTCTATTCATGGTCTCGGTTGCGTGTTGATGCAACGCGAGAAAGTGATTGCGTATGCTTCTCGGCAACTCAAGGTGCACGAGAGGAACTACACCACCCATGACTTGGAATTGGGTGCAGTGGTTTTCGCGTTGAAAATTTGGAGACATTACTTGTACGGTACCAAATGCACCATCTACACCGATCACAAGAGTCTTCAACATATTTTCGACCAACAACATTTGAACATACGACAGCGTCGTTGGATTGAACTCCTGAACGACTACGATTGTGCCATTAAGTACCATCCTGGCAAGGCGAATGTAGTAGCAGACGCCTTGAGCAGGAAGGAATCAATTAATCCTCATCGCGTTCGGGCGTTGCAGCTCACCATTCATTCCTCTCTACCTAACCAACTCCGTTCTGCTCAGTTAGAAGCTTTGAAGGAGGAAAACCTTAAAGCTGAGATTATGCACGGTGCCGACAAGCACCTTGAGCGAAGGCCTGATGGCCTGCACTACTTCGCAGAACGCATATGGGTTCCTTTATTCGGGGGACTTCGGGAGCTTGTTTTAGATGAGGCTCACAAGTCCCGGTATTCTATTCTTCCTGGTTCGGATAAGATGTACCAAGATCTAAAGGTGCTTTACTGGTGGCCAAACATGAGGTCGGATATAGCCTCATACGTGAGCAAATGCTTGACCTGTGCTAAAGTCAAGGTAGAATACCAGAAACCGTCGGGTCTCTTGCAACAACCTGAAATTCCGGAGTGGAAATGGGAACGGATTACAATGGATTTTGTCACGCAACTACCTATGTCACCAAGCGGGAATGATAAGATATGGGTTATTGTTGATCGGTTGACGAAATCAGCCCATTTTCTCGCTATTAAGGAGACCGACACCATGGATCGTTTGGCTCGTCTTTATCTGAAGGAAGTTGTTTCTAGGCACGGGGTGCCGGTTTCTATTTATTCGGATCGTGACTCCCACTTTACTTCTCACTTCTGGAGGTCTTTGCACAAAGCTTTGGGTACCCAGCTAGACATGAGTACCGCTTATCACCCACAGACTGACGGTCAGAGTGAACGCACGATTCAAACCTTAGAAGACATGCTGCGAGCATGTGCGATCGATTTTGGCAAAGATTGGGAAGCTCACCTACCGTTAGTAGAATTCTCTTACAACAACAGTTACCACACGAGCATCAAGGCAGCTCCGTTCGAGGCACTGTACGGGCGGAAATGTCGGTCTCCTCTTTGTTGGGCTGAGGTGGGTGAGAGTCAACTCACTGGGCCTGAGCTAGTGTACGAAACTTCGGAAAAGATCGTACAGATTCGTAACCGGTTGGCAGCGGCACGGGATCGGCAAAAGAGTTATGCCGATCAGCGTCGCAAGCCCTTGGAATTCCAAGTTGATGACAAAGTACTTCTGAAAGTTTCACCGTGGAAGGGCGTTATACGCTTTGGGAAGCGTGGCAAACTCAGCCCTCGGTATGTCGGCCCATTTACAATTCTGGAACGGATTGGACCGGTGGCATATCGTCTTGATTTACCGACGGAGCTCGGCAACGTACATAACGTCTTCCATGTGTCCAACTTAAAGAAGTGTCTAGCTGACGAGTCTCTTATTGTTCCACTGGAAGAGATCAAGGTGGATGATCGTCTTCGGATTGTGGAGGAACCTGTTGAGATTCTTGATTACAAGATTCATAGCCTACGTCATAGCAAGATTCGCATTGTTAAGGTTCGCTGGAACTCGAACCGGGGGCCAGAGTACACTTGGGAACGGGAGGATCAGATGAAGTCTAAGTATCCTCATCTCTTTCCTAAGGAAGCGTTCGAATCGAGATATGTTACCACTGCAGCTGAATGAATCTCGGGGCGAGATTCCTTTTTAACGTGGGGATGATGTGACAACTCGGGTAAATCTCATTCTTGGTTTCTATCTTTTGTCTGTTTCTTTTGTTATTCCTTTTGGTACTTGTGCAATTTTCGGGACGAAAATTCTTTTAACGTGGGGATGATGTGACACCCGGCAAATTCCGGTTAACAACGCTGTCTAGATTAAAGTCTTCCTTAGCGAGTCACGCGTATATTATACTTAACTGGGTTAGTTGAGTCGTGTTACGGTTCGGGAACTGTTAGTTTAGTATAGAGGATCATTAGATGTCAGCCTAGAGGCTCATTAGATGTCAGTCCTTAACCAAGTGTATAAGGGGTGACGATTCGTAGAATCGTCAGAGCATAGGGAACATACAAGTCTCGAGTCCTGGGAATTGGTGAACGAGTGTGAATGTGTTTGTTTGCAAGTATTATGTGTTTACAATCATTATGTGACTTGTCGGTATGTGAAAGTGTGTTAACATATGTTAAAACGGGGTTTAACGCGCAAGCGGGTTACTGGGTCATATATAGCCTCGGTGCGTTGCACCGTTGCAATACGATGCGTCAAAGCGTACCATCATCGTCGTCTCATCGCGCAGACTGGGAGCTCCACCTTCGGACTCACTCTCCGTTTCTGGAGTCGTTTGAGAAGTAAATCACAATCGCAATCTCCTCCCTAATGGTAGTACACATTCAAACAACACTAATCAGGTTTCAACACCTAAGAAAGATACCCAAAATAAAAATCCAAAGACAGCAGCTGTGTCAGTATAGTCAAAGAACGTATTATGTTGTAGCGGTCAGTAACTGTGCAACACATCAGGCGTTCACAGCTAATGAACATTGTCACAATGCGACGAAAGAACCCACAAATCAGCAGCAAATATGCTACTTGTAGCTATAGGTTCGCCATATCCAGGCGTAAAAAACTATATAGTCCCACAAAGATAATAAGGTTACACAACATTGGTTGATGCAAGCATTGCCTAAGACCCCGTAGTGGGGCGTTATTTTTGCTTTTTTTTGAAATATAGCGCCCCCAACACCGAAACATAGGGGGCGCTATATTGTAATTTTCGTTCGGGGCTTTATTTTTTATAACGTCGGGATTCAAAGCTGAGGGCCAATTACTTTTGGACACGTGGCACGAGTTGGAAAACAAACGGTCAAAAATTTTGACCATTGCCCCCATTTAATTTTTGAACGGTTACATTTTTTGTTTCCCAATCTACTATTATATCTAAATGAAAGTAGATGAGGGACACTTGTCACCTTCTGAGGGCTTCATTTTACTTTTCCCCGCTCATTTTAGTGAGTCAAGGAAATGGGTTTTGGATACTCCTAATACTAAGTTTTGTAGACCTATTTAAAATAGGGGTTTTTGTTATTTAGGTAACTAAACGTTTCATTCTCCTGTTTCCTTCAATCTTCCATTGGATTTTTTTTTTTGGAAGGCAACTTTCATTCAAAACAAAGCGGATATCTCCAAGATAGAGATAACCGCACAACCACAACCAATACAATTACATTACATCAATATTGAAATTCTGCCAATCCTTCCAACCCACCCGATTACAATTGCCCCTACTATTATACCACAAAAAACTATACGATTTAATGTCCGAAATAACATGTGTAATGGAAGAACTCGCCCTCTTGAAAATCTTGTCATTCCTCATCTTCCAAATCCGCCAACACGAAATAATAAAAATAACATATATAATCACTTTTTTGTTCCGCTGACACTTCAGATTATCGACCACCACTTTAATATCCTTGATAGAAAAAAGGAAAATCGGCGGAATTCTACACCAGCGAGCTATCCCCATCCATACCCCATTGGAAATATGACAAGCTGCAAACAAATGATCTACAGTTTCATCCACATCCTCGCACAGGCAACATAGGATGTTATCCACCCAAATATTTCTTCTAGATAAGGCTATCTTCGTCGGAATACGATCTAGGAGAGTCCGCCACATAAAGATATTACATTTCCCAGGGATCCATTTACACCAAATGAAAACTTCAGAATTATCGGCCTCCTCATGATTCATACACCATTGTTTCGTATCCCGAACACACGCATTGCGCAACAGAATGTTGTTTCACAACCACATATCCCTATCCGAAGACAAAACGGTCCGAGAAAGCATCCGCGAACACAAAATCAGCTACTGCGTCTCCTGGACAGACGCCGGATAGGATCTCCAGTTCCAATTCATACAAACCGCCGCATTGTGATATCCCACTCTATCCGAAACCACCACCCATTTATTCTTTTCAAGCCGAAACAGATCAGGAAAAAGGAAGCGTAACGGAACACGATCAATCCACGGGTCAATCCAGAACTTAATATCCAAACCATTACCAACCTTCCCTTGAATCAAGCTACTAAAGGAAGAGCCATTCACAATTAGCCGAGTACTAGTTTTCACAATCATAGCCCACGCTCCCCTAATATTCGGATTGAATGCCACCGAGTAAAAACGCCGCGATGAACCATGTATAGCATCTATAACACGTCGCCACATAGCTTTATCTTCAACTCTATATCTCCAAATCCATTTAAGAAGAAGCGCATTGTTTGAATGCTCCAACTTATTTAAACCAAGACCCCGTTCTTAATAGATTTAGTAACCACCTCCCATCCAACCCAATGAATTTTCTTAACATCAATGTTACCACCCCATAAAAACTTCTTAATCAAAGCCTCAATCTTATTCTTAACCGCAACCGGGGCTTTGTATAAGGAAAAGAAGTATGTCGGCAAACTTTCCAATACAGATTTAATAAGAGTCACTCTACCGGCTATAGATAAGATCTTGGACTTCCACCTACAAAGCCGCTTGTTAACTACATTCACCACCGGCTCCCAACTAGGGATCCGATTCATATTAGCACCCATAGTAATCCCAAGATATTTAAACGGAAGAAAACCCTTAGAACAACCCATCTCCATAGCCTTACGGTTCAACTCTTCCCCATTCACACCAATGCCAAAAAGCGTCGACTTAACAATATTAATTTTTAGGCCCGAACAAAGATGAAAAATCCTCAATATTCTTTTCAACACCTTGAAGTTTTCATCGGACCACTCTCCCATGATCATCGCATCATCCGCAAATAATAAATGAGACAAACAAGGACCTTTGTTAGGAAGTTGAATTCCCGTAAAAAGCCCTTCATCACACGACTTCTTAATAAGCCCCGATAGCGCTTCCATAACAATAATAAAAAGAAACGGAGAAATAGGGTCCCCTTGCCGAATCCCTTTTTCACAAGAAAACTCAAACGTGGGCGACCCGTTTACTAATATGGAGAACCTAGCCGACGATAAAATCCCAAACATCCATCTACACCATCTATCCGGGAAACCCATTTGCCTCATGACCATAAGTAAAAACCCCCCATTAACATTATCGTAAGCCTTCTCGAAATCGATTTTAAACATAAAGAATTGCTTACCACTTCTTCTAGCCCACGCAAGAGTATCACTAACCATCAAAGGCCCATCCAAGATATACCTACCCGCTATAAACGTCGTTTGCGTTTCGTTAATCGTCTTCTCCATAACCTTCTTCAACCGGCAAGCAAGCACTTTAGAAATAATTTTACTTACCACCCCTATCAGATTGATAGGCCGATACTCTCCCAACGTCACCGGATCTTGAACTTTGGGAATCAACGTGATAAAAGAGGAACCTGCTCCCCGTCTAATGAGCGCATTCTCGAAGAAATCATTAAAAATAGCGCCAAAATCCTGCACAAAAAAATGCCAATACTTTTTAATAAAACGAAAGTTAAACCCGTCAGGCCTCGGGGCCTTGTCACTCCCGCAACTAAAAACCGCGTCCCTTATCTCCAATTCGGAAAAAGGCATAACCAAGCACTCGGCGTCCGTCACAGTGAGATGCTTCAAGCCATAACATTGTAACATAGGTCTAACCACCAAACTTTCAGCAAACTTATTACGAAAGAATCGAAGAACCTCACATTTAATCTAATTCGGCCTCGTCTCCCAAACATCATTAATCAAAAGACCAGGAATAGCATTGGTCGCCTTTCTATTATTAATCCACCCATGAAAGAAAGATGTATTTTCATCCCCATCTTTCGCCCACCTAACCCGAGATTTTTGACGCGCATCTTTCAATCTCCACATCTCGAGCTCACGCAACCTCACTGAACCCTCTTCAAAAACCCAAGACTCCTCTTCTCACAAACTTCTATCTTCCATAATAACTTGCAATGATTCAATCTCCTTTCTCGCTATCGTTTCTTCTTCATTTTCTTTCAGCTTAACATTCTTAATCCACTCTTTCAGGTCATTCTTGATCATCTTCAATTTACTCATAAATCGCAGATCAGGAAATCCTTCCTCAAACTGACATTTATCAATTGCCCTTTCCACCACATCATCTATACCATCTCTATGTAACCAGGAGTTATACATACGAAACGGTTTTGAACCAAAATTACGAGACATCACCTTTAAGGTTAGCGGACAATGATCGGTAAGATAACGGGAATGAGCTCTATACTCCGCATTCGGCCAATCATGTAAAAAGTTCACAGACACGAGAATACGGTCAATTCGGCTATGTTTATCACCAACACAAAACGTAAACTTGCGACCCCGAAGACTGAATTCACATAAACCAATATCTTCAATCCACTCATTAAATTCCCCAGACGCAACACCATTAAATTTCGAGTTCCGCCTTTCTGCTATATTACGTACACAATTAAAGTCTCCTCCCAGGAATCCATAATCATCATCAAACACAAAACTCCTCTTCAAATCCATCCAAACTCTTCTTTTATCATCTAGCTTATGAGGAAAATACACATTACCACAAACAAACCTTTTGCCGTTTTCTTTCAAATAACCGGAAATGAGCAAAAAGTTCTGTTGCTTCACAGTATCAGTGTGAACCAAAACGCTACTATCCCAAACCGTAAGAAGTCCTCCCGACCTACCGTTAGAAGGCACCCACTCGAAACCAAACGAATTATCCCCCCACAATCTACCCATATCAATTCCATCCAAAGAGATATGTTGTGTTTCTTGAATCAAAACCATACGAGCTTCATTATCTCTACGTAAAGTACGAATCCAATCCCATTTACTTTCATTCCCCAACCCTCGAATATTAATAGACAACAAATTCATTGAGAAACCTGTTGAAATCCTTCCTCCCGAACCATGCTAGATACCGAGTCTTGAAAACTATCAATGTTGGACGCCCCCAACGTAACTCCCAGCTTCATCGTTTCCATAACTTCGCTATGTAATTCACTCGTACCATCTGTAATATCATCACATCCCACGACCCCGGCTGTGTTCTTGTCACCAATAGCCGATAAGTCTTCAACTCATTCGTTAAGCCTATTATGACCCTCTTGAACGTTATAAATAAAACGATCAATGTCATAAGGGTCATCCACATCTCTAGCACGCTTTTTAGGTCTCTCCACCCCGTAGGCGAAGGAGATTTCTCAAACCTCGATTTCTTACGAAAGCACCCACGTTTCTTTTTCTTAGAACCTGCTATAGCATCGTCGCCCGGCATAGCAAACCCCAAACCATCCACCTCTTTCAAACCCCCTACGGCATTACTGTGATGCACGTCAGCTTTCATCTTTTGAGCCACACCATCATCCCCATGCACACCATGCACAACATCCCCACTAGAAGATCCCCCCTTGTTCTCTACCCCCATATCCCCTGGCGACACAACAGGAACCGATGGGCTTTTTTCTTTACCCGGTTCATCCCCACCATCATCCTCCATCTCCTCAAAACAATCTGGTACCCATTCCCCATATTCTTCCTCAACCAACACCTTACTAGATGCCTTTCTCCAAACCAAATTACACGAGTGATTAATCCGATGTATCTTATTAACCAAAACACCAACCGTAGCATGTGTATAATCGTATATGTTAAGCCACGCAATACGATCCCCCGATGATTGTTGGCCCTCCCAAGGAACCAATGAATCAAAAACATTGCACCAAACTTCTTTAGTCATCACCAACTCCATCATGTTCTCCTTATCCTCAAAAACCAGCACCACAGACAATCCACCAAGATACCGGATCTTCACTTTCGAAAGTCGCATCTCAATCATCCAATCTTTTAATGTCTTCAGAACCTCAAAATCCCTTGTGGTTCCAACTAGAGCCCATCCCTTCCATAATGCATTACCCACGAACCCGTCATCTACAACAATATCTTCCGTTACTTCCACACAATAACGACCCAGCAGTGTATCCCGGAAGGTCCGACCATCAGCCGGACTTGATTCCTTTTTGGTGCCAACCTCCACCGGATCTTCAACGTGTCCCTGCTTCGAATCCCCATCCGTTTTTTCCTCCATCGGAACCCACCGTTTCTCATCCTTCCTCTCAATCCGTTCCCCATCCACAAATCTAGCCAACACAATAAAGAGTTTATAAGAACCAATCCACACATCCTTCAACTCCTTCTCTAATCCAACCGGATCTTTAACATTAACAAACGAGACGAATCCGAATCTTTTCCCAAGCTTGTCATGCTTCCTAGCAATATATATCCCTTGTATATTACCAAACCCCTTGAGCACTCCAAACACATCTGACGACGCACAACCTTCAGGGAGATTAGAAACAAAGAATTTTGTGACGATGAAACCCTTCTCCTTCGATCCGACTTGCTCCTTGTTGTTCCTTCTTTTCCTAGTAGGTGCATCATATCAAGTATCTTCCTTATACCGATCCTTACCCGCCATGGTGTTACTTGCAACTATTTTAACAGGTTTTGAAAAATACTAAGATAAAAAACTTATATCTTACTTCAAAGTTTTAAAATATTATTCTTTAACACTTCTAATTTATTTCATTAATAGATACTGCTACTTAAAATATGCCAACATTTACTACGAATATGAAGATGTATACAGTTATACAATAATTTTTAGACATTGTCTCATGTAAGATTAATCATTTAACATAAGTGTGATATCAAATTAAATTTTTATTGTGATTGTGTCTCATATCAGTAGCATACTATGCATTTTTTTATAACTTTTTTAAAACGTAAATTATAGAAGATATATATCCTAAAAATGGGAGATAATGATTCTTATCTTGAAGTTTAAATTTTGAAATACTGTATCTTATCTTTTATTATAAATCGGTTTTTAGAAACAAATTTTATCTCTAAACTTTTTGAATTACAGATATACTTTTTTTCCCTATATATATCATTAAAAATGGTTCATTTCCACACATTCTCTCTACAACAAAAGCATTATTCAGAAAAGTTTATACTCGAGGTTAGTATGTCTTTACTTTTAGGTTATACTTTATTATTAATGTTAATGATTCCCAATATTATTTGAATTCTAAAAACAACGTTTTTTGTTTCTATTTTTTGTTTGATGTATAGTAATGGCAAACGGAAATGTTACCATGTTGAATGCGTTGAGGTTGAATGCCACTGAGTACAATTAAGGTGAAGATTCAGAAGGTATGGAGGAGAAAAATGAACGGCGAAGAAAAAAAAATTACTCCATAGAAATGATCCTTATGGATGAGGAGGTATGTATATAAGATGTAACATTTAATTTTTTGAATTTGCATATCGTTTTTTGTATTTTTTTTTTTACAAATTATCTATTATAGTAGACTAGATTTTAATCATGCTTTAACATACAGGGAAACAAAATACATGCAAGTTGTTTGCATAGGTTTTTCTTTAGATTTGAGACATATTTCATTGAGGATGACTATTTATTGATCAATAGGCCTTCTCTTGCTAATAACAAAGCTAACTTCCAGTTGGTCAACAATGACCACAAACTAACATTTTATATTAGTACTTCAGTGAGGAAATGCAACGACTGGGCTGGTGCTGAACATGGCTTTACTTTGACTGATTTCAAGTCAATTCTAGGAAAATCCTCTGTTGCGAAAGATAACACAGCTGTGGGTGCAGTAATAGGTTAGTATTACATTATATTTTTATACATATTAATAATATTTTTGTTCTACATATTTAAAAAACTAACACACATTTATTAAATGTCATTTTAGATCTCATTGGATATGTCTTGATTTGTTATGACATAGAGGATACCGTGACAAAGCTAGGACCTGGGAAAGGATAAACTTAAAGTTGAATGATTTAGAGTAACTTTTATTAAAATTCATTATGTTATCTTAATGTAATGTTTTTTTATTAATTTGTATAATTTTAATATGTATCAGTGATGAGGTTGTTGGCGTGACCCTTTGGGACGATTTTGCAATAGAGATGCACGCATTAGCATCGTAACTTACTTCCTTTATATAATAAGTTATATTCGTTATGAATAACAATGTAGGGAATCCCGTGCATCGCACGGGTACTAAACTAGTTTATATATATATATATATACACACACACAATACTTTTTATAAAAACACAACCAAAACTAACACACCACAACACAATCTAAACACAAAACATGTTTCCATATGGTTCACCGTTCGGGTCCCGGGTCGCCCGGGTGCGAGTCCAAACACTACTACTCCGCTGCCACCCAATTGGGGCGAGTTTGACGCGAACACAATGCAATACGCGCAACTTCTTGGTATGCCCGGTCAATTTTATCCGGGCCCAAACATGGCGGGTCAATTTTTTCCTCTACCAAACTATGTCCAAGCTTCTCAAGAGGATCCCGATTCCGTGCCAGAAACTCAAGACGAACCACGTCAACCCGAGGGTTCTCAACGGGGGCGCGGGTGTGGGAGACGCTCGCATAAAAGGAAAGATGCTACCGCTCCTCGTCAAAAAAAACAACAAGAATGTTGGGAAAGAGAAGAGGAGTTTGCTTTAGCGCGAGCCTGGATCGACATATCCGAGGACACCGAAGTTGGTTAGTATTTTTTTGTGTTTATATATATATATATATATATATATATATATATTTATAATGTTGGTTAGTATTTTTTTTTGTGTTTATATATATATATATATATATATTTAAAATGTTGGTTAGTATTTTTTTTGTGTGTTTATATATACATATATATATACTTTTTAATCGTATAATATTTTTTTTGCAGCAAACTATCAACATAGCCTGTTTTTTTGGCAACGGATTCGAGAGCTGTTTTTTGGCGCCATGGGTAGAGGGTAGGGCTGTACACGAGCCGAGTCGAGCCGAGCCAGGCCCAGCTCGAGCTCGAGCTCGAACTTAAACCGAGCCAGCTCGGCTCGGCTCGTTTTTCTGGTCGAGCTGAAAAGTCGAGCTCGAGCTCGGCTCGTAAATGTTCGAGCCGAGCTCGAGCCGGCTCGAGCCAGCTCGTTATATTTTTTTATTTTTTTTACAAATATTTATTAAATAAAAAACAATAAAATTACACATAATCATGTATATTTTTTTTTCTTTTTCTAAGTTATGGTTTATTTATTATGAAAAGATGGGGTAGATAGGTAGTATGAGCGGGATTTTCAAATTTTGAATTTTAGAATTAGGTTTGGAGCCAAAATATATTAGTTTCATCTATATATTAATTACACATACACAAGCCTGAGTCGAGCCATATGTCGAGCCATCGAGTCGAGCCACGAGTCGAGCCAACGAGCCGAGCCACGAGCTGAACACCCCTGGCTCGAGCTCGGCTCGATTACAAAACGAGCCAGCTCGGCTCGGCTCGAAAACAAAACGAGCCTCTTCGAGCCGAGCTTTTTTCGAGCTTTTTTCGAGCGAGTTTCGAGCGAGCCTCGAGCCACGAGCTTTGTGTACACCCCTAGTAGAGGGGAGTATCGAGAGCACGACTCGATATCGGGAAAGTGGTTGGACATAAATAATAAATGTCACTCGTTTGCGAAGGTTTACCAACGTTGCAAGGACAACAGGGGCAGTGGGGACGGTGATGACGGTTTGTTGGCAAGAGCCTTGGACGAGATGAGAGATACCCGCGGGCCGTTCCCGTATTTGGCGAGGTTAGAGTTGGAAAGGAAACGCTTCGAAATGGAACTTTCGAGACAGGAAACAACCAAATTCGCCTTGATGAAAGAACCTCTCGATAGCATTTCGGAAACGGAACGTGCGGTGGTGGAGAAAATAAAAGACAAAATCGCAAAAAAATGGCTTGGAGGAGCGTTTAATTGATAGTTTTTTTTTAATTTATTTTCGTTTTTTTTATTTAATATGTAATTTGTTTTTAAGTTTAATGAAAAAAATATTTAATGAAATATAATATATAAAATAAATAAAAAAGGAAATTAATAAAAAAAGGGAAGGGGAAAGGGGAAACCATTTCCTCTAGAAGGGGGAGGGAATGGAGAAGACAATGTGGCGATGATGTGGACAAGGGGGAAGGGGTGTGGAAGCAGTGGCGGATCCAGGACTTTTTTCCTACAGGTTGCTTTTTTCTGTGATCAATTTTTTCACAACATAACGTTTAAATTTTCGGCTCGTGTCGGGTCGGGTCAAACTGTTCACAATCAAACGTGTTAATAAATGGAAAATTTACCTCACATCTTAGTGATGTCGAGTACTCAGGTCTAATTCGCGAAGCTGAATGCCGGAGGGGGGAGTGTCGCCATGCCAGGCCTGATTCGCAAAGAAGCCTGTACAAATCGCCATTAAAACAACCATCATCAAATATTATAAACACAAACCTGAGATTGCACCATCCTTAAAACAACCATCACAATTTCTTCAATAAGCAATTAGCAATAGTACAGTTAAGCCAATAATCAATTCGACCATCATCTTTAATACATCATTAATGATAATGTAAAGCAGACCACAACAAAACAAATCAAAATTAACAAATCATATTGAAAGAATTAAAGCAGATTATACAAAAAGAATGTGATAGCAGATATGTGATTGCAAATCTTGGGTTTTATACAAAAAGAATAGCAGATATGTGATTGCAAATCTTAGCATTTAAAAGAATACCATATTAAACACCTTAACAAATCACCAATAAGGCAAAATGGCATATAATCGACCGAAAGCCTTGTAAGGAACGTTAATAGCATTTGAATAACCATTAAAGCCCACAACAGAATAACCATTAAAGTCTCGTAAGGAACGTTAATAGCATTTGGAGGTAGGGGTGTTCAGAATTCGATTCGAATTCGAAAAATTCGAAATTCGATTTAGTTCGATTCGATTACCAAGAATTCGATTCGATTATTAAGAATTCGAATTCGATTCAATTCGAATTCGAGTCCAGTAAATCGAATACGAATCGAATACGAATTTATAATTTTAAATTCGATTCGATTCGAAATTCGAATAAAAAATTGTACATGTATATTTTTTTAAATATATACACACATATACACATTATTATAAACACAAGTATACACATTGGAAAAAAAAACTTCTAAATTTTGGTCAAACTCTAAGAACCCATAGTGTCTATAACTTTTAGCATAACCATGTTTTATATATTTACCTTATATATCGCAAAACTCTATAAAACTATACTCTCTACTATTCTTACTATTCTCGTATTTGACATATTATTGTTTATCAATTTTGTAGATTTGTATTTTATATGTTAAAAATAATGAGTTTGTATTAGTTTTAAAACTAAAAGTAAAACAATTTGTTATTTAAGGTGAATTTGAACTAAATCGAATTTATTCGAATTCGATTCGAATTCGAGTTTCTTATTCGAATCGAATACGAATCGAATAAATTGAATTTTAAACGAATACGAATCGAATACGAATTCAGGTAAAAATATTAAAAATTCGAATAATTCGATTCGAATAATTCGAAAATTCGTTATTCGATTCGTTGAACACCCCTATTTGGAGGGCTATAGCCGACTAGCCGGAGCCGGCCGGAGAGGGTGGCTGGGTGGCGGCGCCATGGAGGGCAGAGAAGAAAACAGTTTGAGGAGGAGGATGTTTGTTCTTAAATAAAACCCTAATGTTAGTTTTAAATTAAAAAATAGGAATCAAAAACTGATATAAAAAAAAATATAACTCAATTGCAGCATGTGGTGGGAGTTGAACCAGTGATCTTGCGCTTAAAACAAACACTAACATCCACTGGGCCAGTTCACAGTTTTTGTTATGGGTTCCTTTCTAGATTTATTTATGGGTTCCTTATTTATTTTTTATATATATTAACACTAAAATTTCTAAACCGACTGGGTTCCCGGGAACCCATTCCCTAACAAGTAAATCTGCCCCTGTGTGGAACGGTTCCACACCCCATAGCCTTAGCGAAGTGTATGTGCAAAGTTCTTTTCCGTCTTTTGTTTTCTCTTTCTTGTTCTCACCGTTGCAAGCTTCCCAAGATATCGTGGTTTCAAGATGTATGCGTCAAAATTTTTCTAGTAGACTAACTAGGTATCTTCATATTGGGGTTGGTGGCCCAATGGTAGAAGCAAAGCTTTTAAGAACATCTAAGGGGGAGGTCATGAGTTCAAGTCCCACAAGGAGTGAAATTTGTCGTTCAAAAACAAACTAGGTATCTTCTTAATGTATTGTTTATATTGGTTTATATTAAAGAAGAAAAGCGGCACAATGGTTTTGTCAAAGTGTAATGCTTTAACAAGACCTAGTTGATCTTAGATGGTGACCAAAGAAGCTGGATGAATCGTATGAAACCAAGGACCTAGTTGATCCCATTGCTAATTACATGTGTAAAGTGCCGGCTAATTAGTAGCCACGGCTAAGTCGACTATATCTTAGTCGGCCAAGAAAAAGAGGGGCATAGATCTTAGTTGGTGACTTAAGGAACCAACTATATCTTTGCTAGTAAGTTTAAGTGTAGATGGCTCCTTTATCGGTCGACTAAGATCTGGCTCCGCCATTTTCTATGTCGGCCAAGATCTAGCGGACACTTTACGCATGTGATTATTAGATTGTGTATTTTGGTGGTTGTCCCCATAAAAAATGTAGAGACCAATAACAAAATGACCTTTGATCCAACAAATGACTCAACAATCAACATTAATATAAACGTTGCTCATAATAGCTTCTTTGTTTTGGTTGATATGTCTGATCTGAATGAAATTAATTATGAAAGAAATGGTCAGAGAGCAGGCATGCATGAAGTTCCAGATTCTACCGAACAAGGAATGGAATCTTGTAATCAAACAATTAATTCTTTTGTTTTAAATAATCATGAGTTATTTGAAGAAGTCGTTATGCATTAAAAGTATGTTATTCATCATGATTCCTCTTTGTATATTCTAACTCTCGTAGACAAAGCATACAAAAAAAAAAAAAAAAAAGAAGAAGAAGTCTAAATGGATAAAGTTCGAGACCAGGTCCAGCAAACATTTGATGCCATGCCGTCCAAAACTTGTTCAAATCTTTTGAACTCTCTCTATAAATAGCAACATCTAAAGCCCCAATCACATACACCAAGTAACTAGATAATACTATAACAAACTAATCCAAGATGGGTATTAATAAGTGGTGCATCATCTTTCTCGCAGCAACAATAGCAGCTCTGGCTACTTCCGTTTCAGCCAAGGTGTTTACTGTTGGCGACGAAAAAGGATGGACACTCAACTTCGATTACCAAGCTTGGGCGAAAGACAAGGAATTTGTTGTTGGAGATCAACTCGGTATGTTCCCTCTTATATATTATGAGCATTTTGTACGTATTGATAGATACTATATTAATTGTGGTTGTAAAATATATAAAGCTAGCTTGTATGCGTTATGTATGTAGTTTTCAAATATGCTGCTGGAATGCACAATGTCTTCAGAGTTAATGGAACGGTTTTCCAACAGTGCATCATTCCTCCTACAAATGAAGCTCTGGCTAGCGGATATGATGTGATAACCCTAGCAACTCCTGGAAGAAAATGGTACATATGTGGAGTTGGCAAGCATTGTGAGTCAGGTGGTATGAAGCTTTTCATCAATGTGCTTCCTAAATATTCATCGCCTCCACCTCCACCGGTTTATCCTACTCCTTCACCTTCTGGCAAAGTGTTTGTGGTTGGAGATGATAAAGGCTGGACCCTGAACTTTGATTACCAAGCTTGGGCCATGGGAAAGAAATTCTATGTTGGAGATAAGCTTGGTACATATTTATACCTATAGTGTTATCTGTCATGCGGTATTTGTATGAATCTAATGCATCTTGTAAAAAAATTGCTAACGAGTTATACGTTATTGACACAGTTTTCAGGTACCCAAAAGGAATACATAATGTATTTAGAGTAGATGGAACTTCATTTCAAAAATGTATCATTCCTGCTGCTTATGAAGCTCTCAGTAGTGGGTACGATGTGGTCACTTTACAAACTCCGGGAAGGAAATGGTATATTTGTGGTGTTGGAAAACATTGCCAGATGGGACTGAAGCTTTTCATCAATGTACTTCCCTATCCAACTTACACACCTCCTCCATACCATGGAACAAGAAAACTCGCACCACCTAGCTAAGTTTTAGGATGGATGGATTGCATTTTCCTAAGATATGGTTCTTATGGGTGATATCATATTTGCAGCTAAAACAAGTTTTCATTTGTGTGTTTGTTTTTGTATTTGTTTGGTGAATTCACACATTTTAGTGACATTTAACTGTTGTGCCACTAATTTATGTTTTAATGGCACTTTATTTATGCTATTATAAATTTTCAAAGTAACTATATTTAGATTTCCTTGTTTTCCTCCTACATATTTTTAAGTTTCACTTATATCAATTCCGTGCCCTGTCGAGTTTTACTTAAAATGAGAAAAAAAAGGAAAGGAAAGGAAAGAAAAAAATGTTTGTGTTTTGAGTTTTTTTTTTTTTTTTGAAGGTAAGGAAAGAAAAAGGAGGGAAAGGTGTGTTCCTAAGATCAATTTATGAAAGAAAGGAGAGGGAAAGAAGAGAAAACTAAGTCATATTTCATCCTTCCACCTACTAGCCCAGTCCGGCCCAACATCAACCTGCCCAAAACTCCCATTACCTATTCTCGCCGGGCTCGTCCTCGCACGCAAGCCCATCCACCCACGGCCCAGCCTCCTACGGCTGCCTCACCCCGACCCGCTAACTTATCCAGCCCACCCCGACCCGCTAACTTATCCAGCCCACCAGGCGTTCCTACTCAGCCCACAGCCCCACCTCAGCCGGCCCAAAATATCCACCCCTCCCAAACCCAACAGCCTGCTCACACTAACACCCACCCAATGTCCACCCGGTCCAAAACCGGCTCTCTTAAACCACCCTTAAACCTTCACACAGCCACCATATCACCTATCCCTAACACCTATGTCAAAGCCTTCTCGGACCCGAATTGGACACATGCCATGCAGGCTGAGTTTAATGCATTGCAGGAAAATGAAACATGGGATTTGGTTCCCCGTCCGACAGATAGTCCAGTTATTTGTTGCATGTGGCTATTTCGCCACAAGTTTAAATCGGACGGCTCCCTGGAACGATACAAGGCACGCTTGGTGGTAAACGGTAAGTCTCAGACTGTGGGTATTGATTATGAGGAGACTTTCAGTCCCGTGGTTAAACCTGCTACGATACGGACTGTCTTATCTTTAGCCGTTTGACGTTCTTGGCCCATCCATCAGTTGGATGTCAAGAACGCATTTTTACATGGGCATTTACAGGAAACAGTTTTTATGCATCAGCCACCAGGTTTTGTGGACAAAAGATGTCCAAATTTTGTTTGCCACTTGAAGAAGTCCTTATACGGGTTAAAGCAAGCCCCTCGAGCTTGGTACACTCGGTTTGCTACTTATCTTATTTCCCAGGGATTTCGCAGCAGTGTCTGCGATACTTCATTGTTTATCTACAACGAGGGTATTCATACGGCATATTTACTCTTATATGTAGATGATATTATTCTCACTGCATCCACGGATGCATTTTTACAGGACATTATTCGTTCACTCTCACGAGAGTTTGCTATGACCGATCTTGGTCGGTTACATCAATTTTTGGGGATAAAGGTGACACATCAGTCTCAGGGTTTATTTCTCTCTCAGTCACAGTACACGAAGGATATTATTTATAGGGCTAAAATGTCCTCGTGTAAACCCTGTGTCACACCGGTTGATCTCTCATGCAAGCTCAGTGCTTCTGACGGACCCCTCTTTCATGATCCCACTTTATACAGGAGCTTGGCTGGGGCTTTACAGTACCTGACGTTCACACGACCAGATATCTCCTACGCGGTTCAGCAGGTGTGTTTGTTTATGCATGAACCCCGGGTGCCACATTTTGATTTTATGAAGCGTATCATACGATACTTGCAGGGCACCATCTCTTATGGGATTCGTATAATTAAATCTAACGTGCACTCTCTCGTGGCTTATTTTGATGTTGATTGGGGCGGATGCCCTGACTCACGCCATTCTACGAGTGGCTACTGTGTATTCTTGGGTGATAATCTTCTCTCCTGGTCCTCGAAACGCCAGCCTATAGTCTCACGTTCAAGTGCCGAAGCGGAGTATCGAGGGGTCGCAAATGCTGTCGCTGAGGCGACTTGGTTACGTAATCTCTTGCTTGAACTGTATGTTCCTTTACAACGTGTTTCAGTGGTCTATTGTGATAATGTTTCCGCGGTTTACTTATCGAATAATCTTGTTCAACATCAGCGTACTAAACATGTGGAAATTGATATTCATTTTGTGCGTGAAAAGGTTCGCGTGGGGCATATACGCGTCCTGCATGTTCCTTCCTCGTCTCAATACGCCGATATCTTCACAAAAGGATTATCTCGAGAGCTGTTTCAATCCTTCAGATCCAGTTTAACCGTCTGCTCTGCGCCCGATCAAACTGCGGGGGGATCTTAGCACAAGATATACGGATATAGAGATATAGAATAATATTTGAATTATTTGAATGATTTGTATAGATATAGAGATTATATTGTTTCCTATTTTATCTTGTTCCATTCTCCCTATATAAAGGGGATTGTATTGTATTCTCAAATCATCAATAATAATATACCATAGACCACTTTTAGGTAACAGTTTTGAATTAAATGGAATCTTTTTATGTATCAATGTGGTTTTATTTATAATTTAAAGAAAGTCAGTTTTACCATATTATTAAGTTGAAGTACCCGACCACTGGACAGGTGTAAAACTAGTTACTTATATGTGTGTGTAGAAATAAATTGGATGGAATGTACGAATGCAAACCAAGCAATTATAATAATTCTCACTCCAGACCATGAAACATTCATGGAGTGTGAGGAAATATATAACGGTATATAACTTATTTTATTTACTGCCCAGGCCCATTGATAATTATTTTGTTTGCTTTTAGTAGCGAACTAATTATTTGACGCTTTTTACTCTGTCATCTCAGTTTAGTGTATTTTTATCATTTAAATGCCCACAATAGTACATATCTTTTTCATGATGTCTACCGTTTAAGACTACATCAGTGAAATTGTTTCCCTAATTCCCGATAGAAGTCTAAAGCCTCGGAAACAGTCATAGTTACAGTCGCGATTTCATTGTTTGAAATTTCTTGAATTATTAATTTGCGGTTTCATGGTCCGCGTTTTGCTTTTTAAGGTGATTGATTCTTCATTTTGCAGTCTTGCCTCCTTATTTATGATTTTGTTGCTATAACTAGAATTCAATGATAGATTATCATACCATTTGTTTATTAGATTTTGCCTTAGTATAGTCTAAAAAATTATATTGAAATCCAGTACAAGTGTACCATCGAATCTTTTTTTATATTAGATGTAAGGAGGAATGTGCTTAGACAAGAAATAAAGACATTCCATAGTTGGTGGTGTATCACAAATCTTTATGAAGACTTGCACAGGGACATTAAAGCGAGCAATATTATACTAAATGTAGTCTGGAAAAATCAAGGTGTGTTATGTTTTGAACCATTGCCTACCATATATACAAGATGACTACCCGGTGAGCCGATAGTGTTAGATGTTAACTATAGCATTTAATTATCTATAGATATTAACTTTTGCAATCATGACCTTTTTCTATGACAAGTAGGCGGAAGGATATGAAATTAACAATATTGGTGGTTGGCAACTGGTAATATCATTACTAAGAAAGAGTTAACACGGGGATAATGTTGAATGAAGATTGTGAAGGATGTCCATTACCTCCTCGGATGGAGATTGTAAAAGATGACCGTTAGCTGGATGAAATTTCAAGTTTTTATTCAAACATTTGTTACTTTTGTATTTTTTTTATATTTGATATTTAGAATTATCAAATTATATGTTTTTCCCAACAGGTTAATTATGATGGTTTTCTTGTGGAGAAGTATGGGAAAGAATGCAACAAACATCCAAAATTTGACAAAGAGTTGTGGTCACAATCTGGGGGCAGGAACATAGGAAAACTATATGGGTTGGGCTATGTTAGTGACCTATGTGTCACACCCTCAAATTTCACGTGCGGGGTTTTACCGCGAGGCGCATGACAAACCAGGATCTAAGTCAACGGTCACAATAAACGACACTATATGATACGTAAAATGAAATAAACAACCATCAAGTTTTCATAAATCCATTCGTTGCGGAAGCGTAACTTTTATTACAACCCAAAATGTAAAAGTACGTAAGTCTGAAAAAGATAAGACAGTGCATATGAATCCTAGACGCCGTGTGACTCCGTGCGCCTATGATAAGCTGCTACCTCAACGACCTGAGACAAACATGCTAAAAACGTCAGCAAATAATGCCGGTGAGTTCACAGGTTTTATATTAAATGTTTTAAGTAATAAAAGCCATCATGTTACCACTATGTCAGAAATGATAGCGTTAGCTAGACGCATGAGTTATACTACCACGACCGGAAACCATTACAGACAACGAAATATGATTTTTGCCCGAAATGATTTAGCTTATGACCGAGACAATATGCACCCGCCCGGCTCCCATCCGACGGGTGGGGTCTGTCAATCCCAATAGATCTATCCCCATTTCCCCCGTTATGCTATCCAGCATATTCATGGTTTCCCCGGGACTTTACGTGTCGTATAGTATGTAAATGAATCAACACTAGCATAACATGATAATTTATGTAATAAGTATAAGCATGTGTCTCCCCCAAAATGTAAAGCGTAAGGCGGGGCCGTGAAACTCACCTGATGCTGCTCTTCGCACTACGACAAGTAAACCTGCTCAATAGACGGCCCCTAATACCGGTGACCTATCATGACGAGCGTATAAGGTGTTAGACTAACAACCCGCAGGTTGATTAGTCCCTAGTAGTCCAGACCATAACCGTGTATATATGAAATGATGTTTCAAACGTTTAACCGACCGTACCAGACAAGGCCCGACATCCCATTGGTGACCCGACATTCCACGTGTTAGATAAATACAAGACATCATGCCACATATGCAATTAATCACTTAATACGTGCAACAGTCCACCTAGTCTAGCATAATGTCCGATTAACGCGTAACGGGTCCGAACACGTGTCACAAAGTCATTAGGTGTATCCCGGGGTTCCTATCATGTTCCTAGGCGTTAAATCATGTTTCGGGATGTTAAAATATACATAAAGCAGCATTATACGCGATTAGGAATCAAACTAGCACTTAGGATTGTAAATGCCTTATGTATAGGCATTTAGGATTGTAAATGCCTTATGTATAGGCATTTAGGATTGTAAATGCCTAAGTATAGGCATTTAGGATTGTAAATGCCTAAGTATAGGCATTTAGGATTGTAAATGCTTAAGTATAGGCATTTAGGATTGTAAATGCTAGTAGTTGAGGGGAATAGGCCTCTATTCGCCTATACTATAGGCGAATAGGGCTTGTATTCGCCTGAACATCAGGCATTTAGGAGCCTACTCGCCTAAAGCCTCATGCGAGTAGGATCCTACTCGCCTCTGCAGTTCTGTAGTGCAATTTTGCGCGCCGAACACTCCAAATTAGATCCAAAACATGTAAGAACATTCAATAATCATCCTAACACATTAACAAACATATTTCAAGCAAAACCCCTAAGTTTTCATCGTTCTAACAGTTCCGAATGCGAGCGTTTTCCCAAAATAGCAACTTAGCATGTAAACATCACATCAACATGCAAGAACTTGCCCTAAATAGCAATTATTCAGATTAAATCACATAACCACGTTATCCGATAGCATCCTACTGTTCTAGCATCATCCTAGAGCAAACCCTAACATCATACAATCAACAACACACCTCATATCATCCTTAATCATCCAAAATCCTTCAAATGGGTCAAAACATCAAGTATCAACAATACACAACCAAAACCATTCAAACTCCTAGGACATCATCATACTAACTTGTAATAGCCATAAACATCATAATAACACAAAAACAATCATGATTTAATCCTAAAAAATCCATCTTTAATCACATATAACACATGTAAAGGTGTGGGTTTGTTTAAAAACGGTTTTAAATGGATTTTCAAAGACAAAAACGTTTATAAGTCAGGTCTGGACTTTTAGGGAGTAAAACATAATCATTTAAAGGTTTGGGTTTGAAGAACACACCTTATATTTAAGAGGAGATGATGGAATAAGCTTGGAAATGGTTGTTTTGATGTGAAAATAGGTTCCAGAGGGTGTTTGTGGGTTGAGATAGGTTATGGGATGGCTAGGGTTGTATAAATGATGTTTTAGAGGTCAAGGGTGGTATTTATAGGCGTTTTTGATCGTTCAAAGCATTACAGGCGAGTACGCAGCAGTATAGGCGAGTAGGGCTGCTATTCGCATGAACCATCATGCGAATAGCCCCCTATTCGCCCCTAATAACCTCCTACTCGCCCTTACTAATGGCGATTAGGCTATCACACACTAGCCTAATCGCCCATAGTTCAAGTGTTTGTGTTTTTGGCGCGTTAAACCCTATTTTAACATATGTAATCACGTTTTCACATACCGACAAGCCACATAATGATTACTAACATATAATGCACGATAACTAATACGTTCCCACCCGATCACCAATTCCCGGGACTCGAGACTTGCGTACGTGCGTTAAATCCGATGATTCCACGAATCACCGATCCTTGTACACATGGTTATGGGCCGACACCCAATGGTCCTTCGGACCATTGTAACGACTCCCGATGATTCCCGAATCATCAGTACGACTTAACTGACCCCAGTTAAGTATGATATTAAGTAGTTGTTTACAATGTTTTCGTTGAGATAGACTCGTATGTATGTAAAGTATGAAACGCATGTATGTAAAGTATAAAAGTATTGACCTGAATATGCCGGGTGTCACATCATCCCCCAGTTGAAAGAATTTTCGTCCCGAAAATTTAATGAAGTCCGGAGATGAAGAGACGAAAGGAAGAAAGAAAAGAAAAATTTTCCCGTTGTTACATATGTGTATATCGTAGAGAAGCCCTTGGGTATGTTGACTCCTTTTTAACTATAATTTATGAAAATATTATTCTTTGACATAATTGGAATCACATACATTAGTAATTTGTGTGCATTTGTATCAATTTCCACTATTATTGTGTTCGTTTGGTTTGTGAAGTTTATTCTTTTTATTGGTAGGGCTGAGTCTTTTACATACAAATTACTTTTCACATTAGGTAGACATTCATTCTTTTCTTAATAGGTAAACATACCGGAAAGTTTTATTTAGTTTCTAGCACTTGAATTATGACTCGGAATTAATTTAAATCTTTTGTAACCAATTTGATCCATTATCAGTTTTCTCTAACTCTGATTTCTTGATTCTATTCATTGGCCTTTTTTTGTAGTTTGAAAAGCTAAACTTAGTCATCAAGGAGCTCGTTAAGGAAAACGAAGGTTAAATGGAATTATAGCGGGGTTATTGGCTGAAAAAGAAAAAGATAAGGGCGATAAAGATGCTATGCTCAATGTCACAAACTGAAGCTATGTTTACAGCTAAAGTTCGAAGATTGGCTATAAACACTTGGTTTTGAATGTTTTGACTTCTTTTGTAAACATTTGGAATATGTTTTGTATTGAACTTACAATTGAAGTTATGATATTATAATTTCTATATTTTTTAGTTATATTTTTTATTTTATATGGTGACTAAATAATGATTCCAGTAAGTATACTTAACTAAAATTAATTGTTACAAACAATTTGTGGTACAAAAGTATTTTTTATATTGTAGCAAAAACTAAAGTGCCACTAAATGTAGAAGATATGTAACCAGGAATAGTTTTTATCAACATAAAGTTGTGCCATTAAAAGCCTAAAACTTAAATGGGAAAAGTGCCACTAAAAGTCCAAAACTTTGTGCGGCATATGGGAAAAGTGCCACTAAAAGGCTTTAGTGTTACCGCTTCTAGTGACACTTTTTTGTGTGCCGCCCATTCCCACAAGAGCCTTTACACTCCGTTCCAGAGTTTCATTAAAGGATGGAAGAGAAAGGATTGGAAGGGAAGTGGGAAAAAAATGTGTTCCAGAGTTTTTTGTAGGAGGGAAAGGGAGGGAATGAGAGGGATAATAAAGAGGATTTTAGGATGATTTTAAATCTTTCCAATTTGGAAGGAATTGGAGAGAAAGGAAGAGGAGGGAGATCCTTTCTCTTCCATCCTTTAATGAAACTCGGGAACAGAGTGTTTGTGGCACTTTTTTTAGTTTTGATGGCACTTTTTGTATGCCAATAAATGGCAATTTTTTTGTAGTGGAAATTAGTTTATTTACGTCTAAAAAAGCTTCTTAGTTGTGTCTGTTGTATTAGTTGGTTGACATTGAGTAGATACCGAGCAATTTAATGTGAGTTATTTTATTAATGTGAACATGGGGTTATGTGTAGTACTTGCTATTGAGAAAGATTTGTGAACAAAACATGTATACACATTTTATTTTTTTTGAGAAAATTCTTAAAATAGTTAAAGAAAATACATATCGAACTTTTCTTTTAGTCAGCATAAAAAACCTTAAGGGAATGGAATGAAATAGATGAGGTAATGGAATGGACAAAGTAATGGAATGGATCGTTACCATTCCATGTCTTGTTTGGTTGCCATGTAAGAATGAAACAAAATATTACTTTGTGTTGTTAGATGGGCAGGAAAAGACGAAGGAATAAAATCGGTGGTTAGTGCCCTAGTGGTGGTGGTCAGTGGCGGTGATGGTGGGTGGCGGTAGCGGCGACGGTGAAGGTGGATGGTCGTGATGATAGGTGGGCGATGATGGCGAGGTACGTAAAGTGTGGGCTAAATTTAGCCTTTAAAAATGCTAGTAAAATTTAGCCTTTGAAACCTAGCAATCTTCATCTAAAAAGGGGTGTTGAATATTAGCCTTTGAAAAAAAGATCAACTAAATTTTAGCCCTAGCCTATGCTTTTTTTAAAGAGGTATGTTATTTACACAAGAACAAAAATTAGGTTTGCATAATCTTTTACGGGCCGTAGAGGTCTCTACGGGCCGTAGAGGGTGTCAGTGTAATAAATGAGGACACCCTCTACGACCCGTAGAGGCCTCTACGGGACGTAGAGGTGAGTTGGTGGAGTGCATTTAAGCCCTAGACGGCTCGTAGAGGGCTCTACGGCCCGTAGGGAATATGAGGTACGAGGGCATTCAATGAACAGACTGACTTGCAGTGTGTCAGTCTGAAAAAGCACTTCTTCTACGGGCCGTATAGGCATCTACGGCCCGTAGAAAACCTGGTTGTTGGGAGCATTAAACCCTCTACGGGCCGTAGAGGCCTCTACGGCCCGTAGAGGTCTAGATATATTCTTCTTCCTTGTCTTCTTTTTTCAGTATACGAAACATTTCAAAAAAACCGGAGCACGACACACTACAGCAAAATAAGCCTAATGCAACCCTAATAAAATGTTGCATTATGTCTTTAAAATGTTGCATTAGGCCTAAAGCAACATTTTATTGAAAGCTGCGTTAGGTGAAGTTGCATTAGACTTGATGCAACCTTTTTTGATAGATAATGCAACGTTTTTTAAAAAGTTGCATATGTTAATAAAATGCAACTTTTTAATATGCAACCTTTTTTACATGCAAATGCAACTTTTATCTAGTTTCAAATGCAACTTATTATTTAGTCTAATGCACGTTTTCTATATTAAAATGCAAATTTTAGTAGATAAATGCAACATTTTTTTCATCAAAATGCAACCTTTATTATTATTTTGATAGATAAATGCAACCTTTTTCTTTACCATATGCAACTATTCATGATTTTTATATGCAACCTTTTACACATTTTTAAAATCTATTTAATTCCTAGAATCATTGTTTACATGATCATTTACAATTGATAACATACACGTTGCTATCTCAATTAAGGTAAAACAATGATGGCATAACAATATTAATAATCTTATAATGTTTACATAGGTCTAAACGAGAAAAAAAATTTAGAACCAACACAAAGTAATCAATTACAGTTATCAAGAACAATAAAAACCTCCTACTCATATTGTAACTTTCGACCATTAATGGGTAATTATTCTATAAGCTTGAGTAGCATTTCTCGTTGCTTAGAGATATCTACTCACATAGCTTCAAACTTGGCCTTTTGCTTTTGATGATCTTCTTGCATAGCTTGCAACTCGGGTTTTTTTCTTTTCATGATATTCTTTAATTGCCTTTTGCTTTTTATAAAACTCACCCCTTTCACTGATTCAATAAGACCATCAAGATCAAGATATTTTATCATTTGTTGGAAATATCTCTACCATAGAGCGTACGATACCTAGCTCTCTTTGTTCATCATGACCGTAAAAGGACCTAACAAATTACCTCCATCTTCTAAAGGTATGTAGTTCTTCATCTGGTCCTTTAATATTAACATTCCCAAAAGAATAAGAAAATAATGAAATTGAACAACGCCCCTACAAAAAAAAAAATACTTTAAAGTAAAAATAAACATATTATGTAGGGCTGTTAGAGAGCCGACTCAAGAGTGAGGTTGTTGAACTCCTGCTCAGCTTGTGAATTTAAAGAGTTGGCTCGGCTCGTTAATATAAACTATTGATCAACCCTAACATGACATACTTACTCATGACAACCGACAGACTATTGAACTTGCCTTAATCATGACATTTAAATATAACTTACATTTTTTTGCGTTTAGATACAACAAACGTGCATCTACTGTTTGTTTTGGTTAACCAGTTTCCTTTTTTAAACGCACCCTATAATGTAACACAATTATAATGTGACAAACGGCAAAAATGAGGTAATTCCGTACAAATTAATTATGTGTGATTAACTTAATAAAGTGCAATTTTGTATTAATTATATTAATATGGCCTTTAGAGAATAGCAAATTCCCCATAGGATTAATAGAAATGCATTTGGTTAATTAGAATCGCGGCGCAATCGCGTGCGAATAAACTTATCCGGAACGGACGTTGGTGATTACCCGGTAAAAGTAAAATAACCGAAAATGATCCTGGACACCCAGGATAAAATAAAGGGTATTTTCATAAAATATAATGTGTTTTGGAACTCCAAAACCATAAATAAAAACTCTAAATACAAATCTCCCGGTAACGAAAAAAGTGCGCGTGCCGCACCCGGTACAAGTATAACTTATAATTTCACCCAACGAAAGCCTAACCAACCAACCAACACTTAAACTAGGCTATGTTTAAGGGTTAATAGAGGCTATTATTATGTCCGGATAACGCGTAACTTAAAACCGATTAAAACACGAACAAAGCCCAAACTAGATAATAACTAGATTGTAGTAGATATTTGTGTGGTGGACCCTACAAAATCTTCTCCCAAACCGGCTCCATGAACCTTCCCATGCCAAAATCTTATTTTTGATAAGCTACTAGATTTGTTGAAGATTTAAGGTACGGCTCTTGGATTTTTATGATCATAATTGTCCTTTGCAAGATCTTTATAATATCACATCCATATTCATTTCTTAAAAAAAAAAAAAAAAAACACACACACACAACACTTTTACCTTGTTTTCTTTGAGCCGTAGCTTCCACCCACCAAAATCACTTCAATTTTCAAGTGTATAACACTATAATCATCCAAAAAAACAAAAAACAAAACCCTTTTCAAATCCCTTGTTAGTGTGTTATCAAGCTTGGAGCTTAACCACTTGGAAGAACACACAAAACCCTATCCAAATCAACTGTTTTTATCTTCCCTAGCCTTGTGCTAGTTGTAAGTGTTCTTGTTCTTAAAGTTTATGTTTTGTTGTTTTGAAAGCAAGGTGTACACAAGTTTTAACAAGGTTTTAAACATAAGTTATGATGTGTTCTATCAAACAAAAATGGACCTTTAAAAACTTGTTCAATGGCCGTGGGTGATGATGGATGTTTTTAATATTGTTGAAGTTCATAAAAAGTTACTTAGTCTTGGTTAAAATGATGATCTAAGCATTTTTGTAAAGATGACATAAATCCACCTATATTTTGTTTAAATCATCTTAAAGTGATCATCTAGAACTTAATATTGTGTTGATCTTGTTAGAAGAGGTAAGACACAAAGTTTACAAACTTTAAAATGCAAAGTTAGACAAAATGGACTTAATACACACAAATACACCTATGATTATCCTTAATATCGTCATTATGGACTCTTAAAAGTGTTGGAACACTAATACACACCATAGTGAAAAAGTTGACATAATAAAGTTTATTAGTATAGTAAGAACTTGTCATTCTTGAAACAATGAGGATAAAAATGTAACTTTAAAAGTTAAGGATACTAATTGATAACTTTAAAAGTTAAAAGGTGTAAAAATGTCATTTTAGAAACTTAAGTCTAAAAATGTGACATTGTAAAGTTTAGTGTTAAAGGGGAAGGATGTACTTCCCAAAGGTTTGTTGTGAAAAATAATTGCAAGACTCACAAAATTGTATTTATGTATAAAATGTTATTTTTATAAAACAAGATTTTATAAAAATAAAATTACCAAAGATGTTGAGAAAACAAAAACTAAGGTTTTTATTACAAAAATTGGTAATTTAAAGACATGGTAAAAATTGTATAAAAATGAACATTTTTATATCTATGGGAATATAAAAATGTTGGAGCATTTTAATGTTGGAAAATAACCAAGTCTTGGTATTTAAAAGTCTTGAGAGATACAAAGGTTGTATTAGAAATTTCCAAAGTAAAATATGTAGAAATTAATAGTGATTAATTTCAAGGAAAACATATTGTTGGAAAGAATAACAAACTACATATGTTGAAAAGTAGGAAAAATGATATAAGTAATCTTCCTACAAAAGCGTATATGTACAACTTATATTAAATGTGATGCGAATTGACTAATCAAACATGAACGTATTGTATTACGATGAGTTATCGGACAACAAAAATGCAAATCAGACGAATAAGTATGTGTCATATAACTTCCTACAAGATGCGTATATATGTTATTGCGTCAAATGTGGGCATGAAAATATATATTTTAGGAACTAAAATATATAAGATTAATTATGGGTGAAAAGTGTATAACACTTTCCTAAGTGTTGGGAAAGTATTCATGGGAGAATTAACGTTAAATAATATATAACGATTACACGTTTAAAACTAAGTTAAGTATGCAAACTTAACAAAGTAAAATATTTTGTCGAATCAGCAAGATCCTAGTATATTTAATTAATGGGAAAATAAATATATGGTAAAGTGAGCCGAGTCGAGTGTTGAAAACGAAATATCGATCGACAAGATCCTAGTATAATTATTTAATGGGAAAATAATTATACGGTAAAGTGAGTCGAGTCGAAGGTTGTAAAATGTAGTATCGAATCGACAAGATCCTAGTATATTTATTTAATGGGAAAATAAATATATGGAATGGTGAGTCGAGTCGAATGTGGGAAAATGAAATCTCGATCGACAAGATCCTAGTATAACTACTTAATGGGAAAGTAATGATATGGTAAAGTGAGTCGAGTCGGAGATAATTTTATCCAAGTTAGTTAATATATATTGAAACATACATATATTGAATAATAAGATCATGGCGTGATTAAATCGGGCAATGATCTTGGTTCGTGGCGACGAACCTAACTAACTTTGAAGATAATTTTAAATGATTATTAAATATAAGTTACGTGAAACTTATAACGGGGGTAATCCATCACCAACGGACCTAGGATACATGTTTTGAAAACGGGGAATTGTATTAAATAGTGTTGTTGGGAGTTGGGCATACAACTTGCAGGTAAAACACGTGCTATAGACTTAGTGATTTATACGTCTAGAACATTGTAGGTGTTTGAACCTGGACGAGCTATTCTCTTTATTGGATTTGCATACTTTGCTTGAGGTGAGTTTCACAGCCCCATTTTAAACCGTTACTACGTTTTTGGGGGAAAGATATGTTTGTTAAAATGCTATAACATATGGGAATATAATAAGTAGCACGATGGGTACCTGGGTAACTGGAAACCACTTGGAATAGGACCTCGCTTGTTTACTGTAACCATTAATTCAGGGATATGAAACCGAAGGAATATTTGGATAGTACTATTGGTGCCTGACGAGGCCCACCTCTGGTTGATAGCGTCAACCCGGTAAAGACAAGAGGTGCACGTATTCTGAACTGAGTTATTGTCCAAGAAACAACTCGCGGGGCAATTTGTTGTATAGTCTTGGTTTGGTTATGGGCCCGGGATAGGTCGCCGTCGTCTTGTAGGAACTTGCAACTCCATCTATAAGACACTACTTATATTATACTTCCGTTACATGCTTGTTTTGAAATGTTGTTGTGATGTGTAACTAAAACCTGTGAACTCACCAATATGTATACATTGACGTCTTTTTAAACATATCTTTCAGGTAACTAAGTGCTGAATAGATATGAGGCTAGTGCGGTGGAAATATGAGATGTCGGATACTTGTTGGGGTTTCATCAATACTTTCCATTGGGTTGGGACTTAGATATGATGGAAAAAACCCCACGTATGAAACTTGTTATTTGTTGTTTGGTAAAAGGTTGTAACAAGGTACTTATTTCACTACTAGAAAACTAGGCAATTGTCACCACTATTTATGACCGATAAAAAACGATAGCAAATTTAGCCACCAATTTCTCACGTAAATGCAAATTAACCTTGGTTGTATGGTATGGTAGCTAAATGGTCAAAAATCTTGCCACCGTTTTTTTGTGGTACCAAATTCGTGGCAAATTCGTCATACATGGTAGCTAAATGGTCAAAAATCTTGCCACCGTTTTTTGTGGTACCAAATTCGTAGCAAATTCGTCATACATGGAATATAAGAAAAAAATATGTTTTATTCCCGACCTCCTTAGCGGTCACAACACGTGAAATTTTGAGCGGCATTTTTTTATGGAGTATGCGCTAAAAAAAGGTTCATTAGGGTTTGACTAAACTAAATTAAATCAAAATTTTCATCCCATAATATTTTTGCTCCACCACAAAATCTTACGGCAGCCATCAAGTAGGGTTTTAGGCAAACCTTCACCATTCCAAAGGTATGATTCTTGATTTCCCTTACATCTCCATCCTCGATTTCTCTATTAATTTTATAGCCGTAGAAGCCGTTTATGTTGTGATGTTATATTAGGGTTTCTTATATATTTAATTTGTTTAAAAATCTTGTTCTGAATTATGGCAAATAAATCGAAGATAAGGAGGATATTAGAGTTTTCTATGGTGATTTCTTCTTTTGTAATTAAGATCAAGTTTGGAATTATAAAAAACATCATGAACCTTAAAAATAAAAACATAGTTTTCTATGGTGATTTCCTATGTTGCACGGGGACGTCGGTTTGTGAAATTAGTAAAAAAACATTGTTCGTAACTTCGTATGGCCGGAGGGAGGTTTTGTTGTAATGTTATTATAGATGAAGAAGATAAAGAAGAACCTTTTTTTTGAATGGCAGATAAAGAAGAACCTAGGTGTTATGTTCTAGTCTATACAATGTAATAATATTATTATAGATGCAGAAGAATCATGTTTTTATCGGTTGTAGTCTATAACCTATGTATTATTATAGTGTAGTCTATTTTCTGTTCATGCCTTATAGTCCATATATTATTATATTGTAGTGTTTACAAATATTATTTTGAAGAACATGATTACAATAAAAGAATTTCATTAAATATGAAACATGTTTCTGATCTTTCACTAGATGAACCAAATTTTAAAAATGATTTTATTATTGATAATTAGTTACTTTGATTGAAAGGTGTAGTTTTTTTTTTTTAAGTTTACACTTTAGATCAATAATATTTTTGAATTTGTTTAACATATTTTTATTTTTTTATATTTTTTATTGTCATACCTAAGCCGTACCCGTATCTAGGATTTTTGAATTTTGCTGTTTCCCGGTTTCGTACCCGTACCCGTTTCTCGTTCCCGTACCAGTTCCCATGCAACATAGGTGATTTCTGTGGTGTTTTGGGTTATTTTAGTTTTCTATGGTGATTTCTCCTAGGGGTGTAAATGACACACAACGGCTCGAGAGCTACTTGGGATCGGCTCGGTAAAAAGCTCGAACGAGTCGAGCCATAACGAGCCCGAGTTCGAGCCTAAAATACGACTCGTTCGGTTATCGAGCCCGAGCCTCAAAAGAGCATGGCGAGCCGAGCTCGAGCCTAGTCAAGCTCGGGCTCGACTTGGCTCGTTTACACCCCTTCTAAATAATGTTTTTATTGCTAATTAGTTGTCTAACATTCAAAGAATTGTAATGTAATTAGTTTTCTTTTTCTAATGGTTTTTCTAATTATTTATAATTGCTTTTGTTATAGATACTATGGCACGTACTATGGGGCGAGGTAGTGTTGCAGCTAGTGGTCGGGGTAAGTTGACAGATTAGTAAATCCGAAAAACATATTTCCAAAGAAAAAAGGTTATTACAATGAAATTTGAATAACATAGTTATATGTTCATCCCAATAGGTTAAATATGATGGGCTTCTTGTGGAGAAGTATGGGAAAGAACGTAACAAACATCCAAAATTTGATGAAGACTTGTGGTCACGAGCTGTGGGAAAGAATAAAGGAAAAGTGTACGGGTTAGGCAGTGTTAGTGACCCGTGTGTATATGACAGAGAAGACCCTAAGGTATGTTTATTCCTTTTTAGACCTTAATTTTTTAAAATTGAAAAGTTACTAATCTCTAATATAAGTGAAATCACATATACTAGTAACTTGTGTGCATTTGTATCATTTCCCAATATTATTGTGTTTGTTTGGTTTGTGATGTCTAGTTTTTATTGATAGGTTTGATGCTTTCAATGTAGTGAGAATGTGTAGGAATTTCTTATTAAGTTGATTACACTTTCTTAGTTTCTTTGTAGGTTGTTTCATACCAAATTTGTTTTTGACATTAGGTAGAATTTCATTCTTGGTATGTAAACATATTGCATGCTAGTTGGCCTTATAGCACTTAAATTCTAACTTAGAATTGGATTTTTTTTTTCTACAACCAGCTTGACCCATTATCAGTTTCTTTAATTCTGACTTCTTGATTCTATTCTTATGTGGTTTTGTAGATTGAAAAGTTGAACTTAGTTATCAAGGAGCTCATTAAGGAAAAAAATGAAGAAAAAGAAAGGTTAAATGGAATTATCGCAAAATTGTTGGCTGAAAAAGAAAAAGATAAGGTGGAAAAGGATGCTATGAATAATCGGATGTCACAAATTGAAACTATGTTAACGGCTACCGTTCGAAAATAGGCTACAAACACTTGGTTTTGAATGTTTCGATTGTTGATTTCTGTTATTTGACATTTCAGTTGGTATTTTTATTTTACTGAAACAAATATGTTTTATATAAATTTGGGATTTCCGAATTTTGTTGGAATGGTTTATGCAGTTTTGTAATTTTATTGAAATGTAATTTTGATTGATGCTGTGACTAAATGGTGGAAAATTTTATTGACTAAATTGTTATTTTCAATGAAAATGGTGGCTAAATGGTGAAAAATATAGGTGAGTAAATGTTTATATTCAATGAAAATAGTGGCTAAATGGTGACAGATTTTAGTGACTAAATGGTTTTAATGGTATGAAAACGGTAGCAAAAAAACATGAAATGAAGAGCAATTTAGGTGGCTAAATGGTGGCAAAAAACCCGTCACAACTTGGTAGCAAACAAGGTGACTAAATGGTGAGGAATATGGGTGGCTAAATGGTGGCAAAAAACCTGTCACAACTCGGTAGCAAAACGTGGAAAACAAAGAGCGGTCGCAAATTTTTTGACCTTTTTTTTGGTGGCAAAAATTTAGTAGCAAAATATTAAAATGGTCGCTATTTGGTGGCATTAGGACAATTCACACGGGGCTTTTGCCACCACCTTTTCGGTGGAAAAATGGTGGCAACACAGCAATTGCTATCGTTTATCGACCAAAAATATGATGACAAAAGCCCAGTTTTCTAGTAGTGTTTTCGACATCTTAATAAAGTAATCTTTTCTAATTAATTATGGTTTGTGTTAACCTTGACTTTGATATGCGTTCGAGCGTTACGCCACGTGTTTCCGCCGTTGGCGTGGTGTGACATATAAGGTGCGTTTAAACATATCAGATTTTACTGAATGTTCATCATCTGAAACTTTTTTCAAAGCCAATTATTTTCTTCAATTTTTCTTATATTATTAAAATCGTAAATTTATGTAAATATTACGTGCTTTTGATTGTGATTTTTGAATACGATTTTACTGATTTTATCAATTGCTTTGTAATACTTTGTTTTTGTTTGTTTTGTACAAATACGTTTTGATTTGATTTAATCGAATGTTTTTTATTGTGTAATGATTCTGAATGTTTAATCGATTTGAAACAATGAAAAATCAGGTTCAATCATTGAAAAATTTGTTTGATTAAACGTTTAATCGAATGTTGTCTGTTGTTACGATCTCTCAAAAATTTAAACGCTTTTTTCCCTAATTTACCCCTGGTTAGATTAACTCAAATATGATTAGGGTTGTTAATTATCATCTTCCCACCGCCTAAATCTAGTGACTCGGAATGCTTCTTACGCTTTGTACGTTACCTCTTCCCTTAACTAATAACACTATGACAAACTATTCTCAATTTTTTTTTACAAAACAACTATCCATACTCAAGGAACTGTTTATTTGACATTCTTTTTAGAAAACAACTATTCAACCTCACGGATATTATGTCATTGACAATTTATTGAACCACTCGTTTGATCGGTTGTAGAACTTTCTCATCGGTTTCAGAGCACTGCAACAAATTAAATCTAAAGAAAAAGATCCAAAAAATGCCAAAAATGAGTATCAGATTGGTACCTAATTTCGATTGGTACGATATGTCACTACATAACATTGATACATGGATATTTTTTTTGTGTTAATGCATATAAAAATTATATAAAGAGCGGGAGACTTAGGTTGTGGTAAGGAAAGAAAATGTGATGATCTTGTAATGTAATTGCTTCAAAACGCACCACAATGACATCAACTTTCCAATAAGAGTGTCCACAAAGCACTTGTAGATGAGGTTATAAATGATGAAACTCCGTTATCTGTTATATAGGAGAAGCCGATCAAACTACTTCAACATGATGTTGGGGACTCCGATAATCAACAGGTGTCTCTGACTCCATAGTTGGATGCTTCATGACTACATCCCCATCACATACATGAATAACAAAGTGATCCAAGATGTCTAGCAATAAATGGGACGCTTTGACAAACTAGAGTACGATAGAATAATTGAGTAAAATATATATTCCTGTAATACGTTGAGCCTAAATACCTTTAGGACTAGTTCTAAAGATATTTAGGCTAAATGTATTATAGGAGCATAATTACAAAACGTAAGTGTCGATGCAAACTTCATGTTGATAATTGGAGAGTACAAATAAGAACTAGTTCTAAAAGTGCACCTTTTAAATTTAGACCAAAAGGGTTAAACTAGAGATGCATAAACCGGGTTTTATGCTGACACGGAACCGGGTACGTCGGGAGCTGGGTAGGAACCGGACTTGGGTACGGGGTATGTGTGAATAACCGACCTGCCCTGTTTGGTTATGGTCATAACGGGTTTTTTTTTTTCATATCTATACTATATTATAAAGCATGAGGGAAGGACGCCGGTAAAAGTTAAGTAATTACAACATTTTAAGCTTATGGTACAACAACTTAGTGAAGTTAGTAAAGGGCCAAAATGGTCTTTCTACATGACTATTAAATTAAATGAAATGGATAGAATAATCTTTTTACATAAAGATTAATTGTTCTTAAATAATTACAAATGATAATGCACATTGTACAAACCTTTTAAGTTATATGTATAATTAAATCTATATCTATATCTATATCTATCTATACTATATTATAAAACATTTTCTAAGGACTTCTTAAATTTTAAGAGATATAAATCTAAATGCATATGATACAACACATAATGCATAAAATAACTACTTTTTAAGGGTAAATATGTCTTTTAAACACCACATTTAATTAAAAGAAACTCAAGAGTCATGAGATGTTTATGAAACCACATGACATTCAATTTTATAATTACTTTAAACATATTAAATAGAAAACATATAAAAAACAATTCATGATGTTATATGTTATGTTATAACATTTTATATAGAATTGGGTACTTTAAAAAACTTGGAGTTTTATAAACTAGACAAGCATTTTCTAAGGACTTCTTAAATTTTAAGAGGTATAAATCTAAATGCATATGATACAACACATAATGCATAAAATAACTACTTTTTAAGGGTAAATATGTCTTTTAAACACCACATTAAATTAAAAGAAACTCAAGAGTCATGAGATGTTTATGAAACCACATGACATTCAATTTTATAATTACTTTAAACATATTAAATAGAAAACATATAAAAAACAATTCATGATGTTATATGTTATGTTATAACATTTTATATAGAATTGGGTACTTTAAAAAACTTGGAGTTTTATAAACTAGACAATACTATATAGAAATCGAGAAATCAATAGTGAAAGTTGTGTTTTTAATCATTAGGTAACGATTCGAATTCTGAAATTACTACGTTATATTCATACACACAAACATGTCTAATTTGATTTAAATTATATGATTATCGGATTCAATAACTAAAGAAGAAAGCTTCTGTTTATAATGAATTTCAAACAAAGGTATTCAAAAATATTCATGTAATAATGGATAGGTTCATAGTAGGTATGTTAGGTTAGTATGTGCTCTACAAAAGAGTTTCGGTTACACCCGCTGCATCGCGCGGGCCAAACCACTAGTTTCAAATAAATATGTAATCACAACCATTAAAACCTTGTTCCTTACTAATGCTAACCCCCAACTCTTCATGGTCCTAGGGGAAATAGTAAATAAATATAGATGACAACCTTTCACTTTTCTCACTTCTCTCATACAATAGTTACTAACATCACATTTCTCTCTCTCATTCTGCAATGATCAAGGGGAGGAACACTCCAAATAATCTTTAATCTAGTAAGTAAATACGAACATGTTCATATCTTATTCACTATTGTTCATATTTGGTTGACAATCTCATGATTTTTCTCTAAAAATCTTAAAACACTTTCTCATGTTCTTTGACATCAGACCACATGGGAAGCAATACCTAAAGCGTTGTGACGTCTTTGAAACACAAATCTTGTAAGTATCATCATCCATGCACGTTAAAACATCTTAATGATTTTAATATTTATCAATATTTAATAACTTTATCTTTTTTATTTCTGATCGTTATCATCAAATTTGGTTCATGAACACTTTTAAATTGGATAGCATCAAAATGGGGGGTTTTTTTTTCTAGACGGCAACCATAATAATAATATTAGGGGTTTATTAAAAGTATTGTGTTAGAATAATATAGTAATAGGCTGGATGCCGATTTTATTCAAATAACTCAAGTTTTTTATTTCTTTCTTTTTTTTTTTTACTAAACTACTAGGTCTATAACATCAAGACAACTAAATAGAGTTTTTCAAGTTAACCATGTTTTGTATAGTTTAGTTTTTTTTGTATTGTTTTAGTGCCCTAAGCTGTTGTGGTAGATGTAATAATAACATAATATAAAACGAAAATAAAATTATCGGTGAAAGAGGAAGATAGAGTAGTGATATAGGAAAATGAAACTCTTGATCTCTCTTTTTACGAGAGTCTCAATGATGAAGACCGGTGGCCGAACAATGTAGCTGGTGTATGTGACAAATGTTGATTCCATTACGATGCATTTGATTGACATACGGAATTTATTCTTAAATTACTATCTTGCTTGCTTCGTTGTTTCTTAAAATATTATTTTTCCTTGGTTTTCTTTCTTGCTTGCTTCGTTGTTTCTTAAGACTAGATCTCCAGGCTTGAAGCATTCATGCTTCACTCTAGCATTATAATAGGACTCCATCTTTTGTTTGTATCGAACTTCTTGGATTGCTGCTGAGTCCCTAGCTTCTTCTAAGAGATCTAGGTTCAGCAAATTAGGTAAAAGAATTAGTATGGAATCGAATAAACATGTATTGGGAACTTGATCTAAGATTTTCTTGATACATGCACTGATTTTGGGTAGTTAATGGGTGTATCTTGCATAGGTATATCCAACTCAATAAAAAATGTTGGTTTCAGGTATTACCCGTTTAAGATATGTCTAACATTTAAATAAAAGACTGAATCTGACCCATTTGTAATATGTCTTGTATTTCAACAAACATTTGAGTCTGGCCCTTTTACATATGTATTACTAGATTATACCCCGGGAGCGTCCCGGGTTGAGAAATTTAATATGATACATCAATTTTACATATGAAATAGGCTGATGTATAACTCTAATATTAATATCTAACCTAAAACAAATTAACAATGTACAACTCCAATGCTAACACCTAACCTAAAAAAAATGTAGAACTTTAATGTAACTCTAATATTAACACCTATCTTAAAGACTAAACAAATGTAACTCTAACATACTAATATTGATACCTAACTTAAAACAATGTATAACTCTATTTACCTATTCGGCTCTAGTTGAAAAAAAATTCATATTTACTGATTTGAACATAATTAGTGACTTGCCTATACATGATTAATGATTTACCTGAACACTTTGTGTTTTTTTCCTGTATGAACAAAACCCCACAAAAAAATTTCTCCGTTTTTATATAGCACTATGGTACTCGTTGGAAAAATAATAAAACGCTCGTTAATTTGGTGTAATTTTTTTCTTTAAAAAATCTTGTATATTAAAGATATTAACGTTTAAAAATTATGATAGGAAACATGAGGGTGAAAAATCCAATTTTGTTTTTAAATTATTTTTTTTCTAAAATATCTCAATGCCACATGGGATGACACATGGCACACTCAAGGAAGAGAATGCCTCTTTGAGTGTCATGTCATTAAAATGGCTTTGGTTTATTATATTTTTGTTTTTAAATTATTTTTTTTCCTAAAATATCTCAATGCCACATGGGATGATACATGACACACTCAAGAAAGAGAATGCCTCTTTGAGTGTCATGTCATTAAAATGGCTTTGGTTTATTATATGTATAGATAGATAGATATAGATTTCTTTATATTAATTTCTTGCAATATTTGGAATTTGTTACATGACTAGTAATATACCCCGCGCGATGCGGCGGGATTTCGAATAGTATAGGTCATATCCCCAAAATTGAAGGCGTGAAATGCCAAAAAGAATGATGCGTGTTTTATATCGATTAAAAATAATAAAATCCCGCACGCTTCGCTACATAAACACAATTCTAAATAAACATGGTGACGTATCTCTCTCTCATACATGATCGTACTTATCGATTCATAAATTAAGCATTAACATATACAAAAAGAAGATGAACATTTGGGTCAAAACATGAAGTTTACCCAGATATATAAGGAAAAATGGAAATAAATAATTCCAATTATTGGTCAATAACAGTCTCAACTACAAAAATCACCAATATTGGTCCCACCTTTCGACATATTGGAAAGCAACTGACCCAAACTAACGGAGGCTAACTCCGTTAGTGTGATGCTGACGTGGCATGCTTAGGTGGCAAGATGATCCTACGTGGCATCCTACGTGGCATGCCACGTCAGCATCACACTAACGGAGTTAGCCTTCGTTAGTTTGGGTCCGTTGGTTTCCAATATGTCGAAAGTTGGGACCAATATTGACGATTTTTATAGTTGGGACAGTTATTAGCCAATAGTCAATAGTTTGGATTATTTATTTCCATTATTCCGATATATAATTATATAGACATAAGAAATCTTATCTTCTCAGCATCTACCAACAACAAAACCATAACAATAACAAATCATATCATCTAGCAAACACATGAATATCATTTGCTCATCATCTAACAACAACAAAACCATAACAACAACAAATCATATCATCTATATCCAAATATTAACATACATAAAACCCTGTTCAACAAAAAGCCAAGCTAGATCTATAATGCCAAGGGCTGTTGTATTATTCTCTAGCTTCATTTACTGTATTCATGTGTACCCATATTAATCATATGTAACAAATAAACTTTGATTATTATTTAATATTATTATGTTATTATGTATATCTTTATCTTATCATTTAGTTTTACATGGAAGATTTTACTCCTTGCTTTATCTCTCATTTCCTCAGATTTAAATTTATTTTCATAAGAAAAGTATTAGTTACTAACAACCATCCTACATATTTTGTTCCATTAACAGCCATCCTACATATTTCATTCCTTATTTGCTCCATTAACAGCCATCCTTTCTTTTAATGGGTCATCATGGCCCTTAAACCTCTTAATAATAATAATACTCATCTTAAAAAAACCCTTTAGATTTTAACCATTCATAGGTAACAAACAACATAAAACAACCATAGATATCATGTTAAACAAACCCTAGGTTTGAATTAAAAAAAAAAATAGAAACCAAACAAAAAACGGGAAGATGTATAAATGCATAAAACAACCATAGATATCATGCTCACGAATCTCCAAAATTCATCTTTCTTGTGTTGTTCAAATGCATTTATACATCTTAAATTATTATTATTATTATTATTATTATTATTATTATTATTATTATTATTATTATTATTATTATTATATGCATAATATTTTCTGATCTTCCTTTCAAAAATCCTAACCCCAACACTCACAAATTTCCCCTCTTTAGTCTTTACAGTAATAATAATAATAAACCCCAAATTTTAATATTTAGCTCAGATCTCCAGCTGTACTCATCTTTATGTTCGTAATTCAACCAAAGCAGGTATCTTTTTTATAATCTGTTCACTTCAGTTGTAAAAAATCTATTCTTTTAGTATAATTTTATATATTTGTTAAACATATGGAAAAAGAGGGCAAAGCCACCTTGTTCGGTGGTTGTACTGCCGTCGCCGTCTGAGACGCGTACACCAAGAATATAGAAGTTTAAAGATAGATATAGAGAAGGAGAGAAGAGGGGAGAAGATTACCTGAGTGAAACTCTAGCAGAGAAGTGCTTGATTTAACCGACTTACGCTCGTCCACCTGTTGTGCCAGCTTTGATATCTTCACACTTGAAAATTCATGCTGCGTTCAAATGCATTTTGCTTTCTTACAACATCGTATAGGTTGAAGAGTCTAGAACAATAGAACAATGCATTAAGTACTTGTACCTTAAAGTACAAAAAAAGTTGCATAAACCACTTGTCAATTGTATATATATATATATATATATATATATATATAATATGAATATGTATAATATTATATTTTGACTTCATGAGTTTATGTAGTACTTAAAAGTCAAAGCTTCTCTCAAGGTTTCTTTGTTGCACTACATAACCATCTTTTGTTAAGCTTTTGTATAGTATCAACATAACTGTAATGTTTCATTGAATTTGAAGTCTGTTAATTTCAAACGATCCTTAGCAACTCCGTTTAGCTCGGTTCATCATCATGTCACGGTTATAAACGATTTTAAATTACTACGTGATGTGCAAAATCAAGCCGCCAAGCTACCGCGGCAACATTAACCAAAGTACTTGGACCCAAACTCTTATTTTTTTATGCTTACAAAGGATAAAACTGAAAAGAAGTCTTCCAAACTAACCAACCCACTTTAGAAACATGGGCGGCCCAATAGGTTATATAGGAGTTTAAGCCTACAATTCGATAGGCCGCCAAAATTTTAAGCCCACATGCCCTTTAAAAAACAAACAATATTATATTAACACCTAATAATAATAATAATAATAAGCGGCAGAACTAAAAATCGACTGAAAACAAGAATTATATATATATACAAATTGCAAAATTTGTTGTGAGTCGACGTTACTGTTACGCTCAATACAACACATTTAAGCACGATCTCTGTCATGTACAAGTCTTTAATGCGGCAGAGCTGTGACACGTGTTTTTGGTACGTGTCTCCTTCCTGCCCTTTTCCCACCGCAATCCCTCCTTCATCCCCATCCCTCTCTCTTTCTCTGTCACTGTCTTTTCTCACTCTTTGTCGGTTGTAGGCGGCGATCCTCGATTCCTCTTGCTCTTGCTGGGAAACAGTGTGGCCGTCTATCTACCTTCTCGCTAAAGTTTCTTCTTTCTCTCTCTAAGATTTGAGGCTTTTTTAAAGGATTTCAGCTAAGGTATGGTAGTTTACTGTGCTGTTTTCGTTTTGTTAGATGACAATGATGAGGCTATTCGAGGCTTTGTTGGTGATGGTGGCGTCTGGCCATCTGGGATGGTGGTGGTGGGTGGGTCTTTACAGAGAGATGGGGAGGAGGTGAAGAGAGATGGATGAGTGGTGGTGGCTGGCGTTTTGGGGGAGAGAGGGGGAGGAGTGGTGTTGGTGGTGGCTGGGTTTTAGAGAGAGAGAGGTAGTTGGGTCTTTAGAGAGAGAAAAAGAGAGAGAGAGGGAGGAGTGGTGTTTCTAGGGAGAGAAACTAAGATACAGGCGGTGGCGGGGTCGGTGTTGTTGGGTGGTTGTGGTACTGGCGGGTGGTTGTCGTACTGCCGGGTGGTTGCGGTGGTGGTGTTGGGTAGTGGCTGCGGGAGTGACGGAATATGGTGGTGGTGGTTGCGGGAGTGGCGGTTGGTAGTGGTGACTGTGCAAGTGACGGTTGGTGGTGGGGGCTATGAAAGTGATGTTTAGGGGTGGCTGTTGTGGAAGTGAGTTGGTGGTGGTGTTGGTGGTGTGAGGCCAGTTTCCATGAGAGAGTAATTATTTCTAATGAAAAGGTTTTCCTGATTATCCAATTTTTAATGTCATTTGTGTAATGTGAAAAAAATTCCCACATACTACTTTATGACAAAGGTCTATACGAATTAGATTAAAAGAGGCTTTATATACGATTCATTTGTATGATCTGCTTTTTACTTTTCTTTATTATTTTATTTTATTTCACGGTAGGTTTGATGTTTTTGAGTTTTTTTGAAAAATAAAAAGTCATATTGTACACTGTCATACAATGTCATACAAGACCTTCGACACGCAACCTTTTTCTCTTTGGACAGAAATAATAATATTAAATATGAATAACATTGAGTGGAAATAACATAAACTTCACTTTCCAATATAAATATAAAATAGTATCAAATATGTATGAAAAACATGGATCGAATATAACTTACGAAAACTTTTAGCACATATTTGTCTCAATAATTCACCATAAACTACAACATTAAATTTCTTTTTGATAATATAACTTCAACTTTTTTCCTTTATATGCACATTTAAATTGTAAGTACAAATTTTTGGTTGCATGAGCATTCATTTGTATGTCTAATGGATTTGAATCTTAGCAAA